>CM062811.1:331261322-331707536 GCA_031772625.1 Pinus tabuliformis
ACCGCTAAGTTGACAGATGAGTCGTTGCACAATGTAATCAAAATACCAAATTGTCGAGGAAGAGCTGGCACAGTTCATGAGAGGATAAGTGGCTACTTCCATGTGGATGATGGCGATGATGTAGAGGCAGGGAACTCCAAGTGAACATCAGCAGGAGAACCGAAGGGGCAGAAGAGGAAGAAAACAATCAAAGACAGATTGGCTTTAAGCCATGGAAAGATAGAGAACAGAACAAGGAAGAAGAGAACAAAGATAGAGAGGGCAAAAGCAAAGAAGAGACAGTGAAGCAAGAAGTAGAAAACAGAGAGCCGAGCTGACCTTAGGCAGCATCGAGTAGATAGAAGGCTTGAGAGGTTTAAGCAATCCATGTGAGGATCTATCGAGAATTGAGCACCACATTGGGCTCCTCCCATTAAAAGACCAGAGAGGTCAAGACTTGGAAAGGAAAAGAGTTAGTGCACTCTAGTGGCTTGGGGAATCCAAGAACCACCCTGCCAAGCATTATCTGTTTCGGGAGACTCAATTTGAGCTCCTCATTGTAAATCCTTTATTTAAAGACACAATATAAGAATGCCACCACTGAAAAGTTGGACCAGAGATGTAGCCCTGGAGAATAGGGTGAACTCTTTATTAATTTTTTATGTTCTTGTATTTTCTTACTGTGCTTCCCTTACTGTTTTCCATTTTCCAATGTCTATGTATTTTGCAATCTGATTTATCTGTTGCCTAAAATAACATAGATACACACCAGCACATGAGTCTGTAATACCTTCATTCATTAATTATTTAACTGAGGTCACTCACGAGTGATTTTCAGATCAAGTGGTATCAGAGCTTTAGGCTGTTAAGGTTAGACAAGCTTGTGTTGGATTTAGCTGTTGAATGCTAACTAGATCAAAGCCCAAATTAGGAGAAGGAGAGTTGGTCGAAACTAATCCTGAAATTAGGAGAGTCTATCCTTAGAAGACAATGTCAGAAGAAGGTTCTATGGGGCCAAACCCTCAATTCATAGATAGTTTTATAGCCATAAGATCCATGGTAGAGGAAATGTATAAGGATTTTAGAAAACACAAGGATGAAGATGCATCAGGCTCCAAACAAGACAAAGGAGAAGATGAGTCTCACTTCCATGACCACTCAAAAGGAAAGGGGAAAGAGGAAAGCTTTCTCACACCTCCTAACAGCCTTGAACACAAAAAGAAAGCATCTTTGATCAAACTAGATGTTAAATTTGATTTACCTATATATGATGGAGAGTTGAATGCGGAAAAGTTGGACAATTGGATTAGACAAATTGATGTGTATTGCAAAGTGCAGAATATCAACTCAGACAAGAGCAAGATTCAGTTGACAAGCCTATTCCTTGGAGGCACTGCCTTGGTTTGGTGGGAAGGCAGAACCCAAGCTGACATGAAAAGACATGGTAAGATTATCTCTATATGGAGTGAATTTGTTTCTGCAATCAAAAAGCAGTTCTATCCATTGGCCTACATGCAGCAAGCCATGATGAGTTGGCAAACTCTTCAACAATTGAAAGGGAAAAGTGTGCAAGGGAACACTCAAGAATTTAGAAAGAGAGCATTGATTCTAGGAATCTCATTAGACTAACCTGAGACTCTGTTGAAGTACATTGGTGGTCTACATAGATACATGAGGCATACTATCCTCATGTTTACTCCCACTAGTATAGATGAGGTATCTGTACAAGCTAATAATCTAGAAGCTAGAGGAAATAATGGAAGTCCAGAACTTGGGGGGTCATCCCAACCCACTGCAAGCAAAAGTAAGGAGAAAAGAAAACAAAAATGGAAAGCAAGGAAGGCTAACTACACATAAGAGCAAGTCTTCATGCACTCACTGTAAGAAGGATGGGCATGATGATGAGCACTGTTGGATTTTGCATCTAGAGCTGAGGCCTAAGAAGTTCGAGGGCAAGAAGAAGAAGACTGTTGTAGCTATTCAGAAATATTTTGGGTCAGACTCAAGAGATGAAATAACTATTGCAGCCACAGGTATAAAAGGTAAGAATTCTAAAGCATCTACTAGTAATTTTGTGCAATCTACTATTGATGAAGAAAATGAGAGAAAAAGACATGAGCTTTTCCATATTTGAGTTATTTCCAAACATCAAAAGGTTGATACTTTGTTTGATAGTGGCTTACAAGTAAATTTAATTTCTGAAGCAATTGTAAAGAAGTTGGAATTAGTAACTACACCTCACAAGAAACCATACCCATTAGGATGGTTGAATGATAAAGCACAACTACAAGTGACTAGACAGTGCAAACTCAAGTTTTCTTTTGGGTCAGCATTTGTAGATGAGGTTGAGTTAGACATAATTCCTTTGGATATATGTGGAATTGTTTTAGGAAGTCCTTACTTGTATGACAGAAAAGCTATAGAACTGAAAACAGGTATCTACTTGTTAAAGATGGAATCGAATACTTTGTAAGAGTTCATAAGCTCAAGAACAATTATACTCGTATAAACTCAAGGCAGATGAAACGAATGATAAATTCATGCAAACAATTCTTACTGATGGTTGTAAAGAAAAAGAAACCTGATAAAACCAATGTATTTGAGGGTTGTAATGCTAAACAGCAATCTGATTTAGAAAAGGTTGTTTCAGAGTATGATATCTTGTTTCAAGAACCTAAAGGTCTGCCACCCAAAAAGGAAATAGTACATGATATTATTTTGTAGCAAGATGCTCCATTGCCTAACATTGGAATGTACAGGTTGTTTGCTTTAGAGAATGTTGAAATCAAGAAGCAGGTGCAGGAGTTGCTCGAGAAAGGGTTCATTAGACCTAGCACATCACCATGTGGGTCACTAATTGTTTTGGTGAGAAAGAAAGATGGCTCATGGAGAATGTGCATTGATTACCGAGCACTGAATAAGATAACAATCAAAAATCGTTATCTCCTTCCTCACATAGATGATCTTTTAGATCAATTGAAGGATGTTGTTTATTTCTCCAAGTTAGACTTGCATAGTGGATACCATCAGGTCAGAGTTGCAGAACAAGATGCATGGAAGACTGCTTTCAAAACAAAGCAGGGATTGTATGAGTGGCTGGTTATGCTTTTTGGCTTGACTAATGCTCCTGCTACTTTCATGAGAATAATGAATGATGTACTCAAACCTTTTCTTGATGATTTTGTTATTGTGTATCTAGATGACATTCTAATATTTAGCAAAACGTGGGAAGAACACTTAAAGCATGTTAAGTAGACATTAGATGTTTTGAAAAGAGAAAAACTTTATGTTAAACTCTCAAAATTTGAATTTGGCGAAACATCTCTGAATTATTTGGGTCATATAGTAGGGGGTGGTGAATTGAAGATAGATCCCTCTAAAGTGGCAGTGATTGTGAACTAGCCTAAACCCAAATCTGCTACAAAAGTTAGAAGCTTCTTAGGAGCAGCACAATATTGGAGGAAGTTGATTTCTAACTTTTCCTTAATTGCATTGCCCTTACATGCTTTAACAGGATTGAACAAGTTGTTTCAGTGGGGAGGCAAATAGGAGAAAGCCTTCGACACCTTGAAAGAAAAGATTAGTACAGCACTTGTACTGGCACTACCTGATCTTCAAAGACCATTTGAGATCCAAATGGATGCCAATGGCTATGCCATGGGAGTAGTGTTGACACAGCATGGTAAACCCATATGTTATCATTCTAAGACCTTTAATTTTGTAGTAGTTAACTATCCTACGTATGATAAAGAATTGTATGCATTAGTACAGAGTGTGAAAAAGTGGAAACATTACATAATGGGCAAATAGATAGTAATACATACTAATCATCAACCACTTCAATATCTACACTCCCAAACTAAGTTGCAACAATCAAGGCACTATAGATGGATGGGTTTTCTACAACAGTTTCATTTAGTCATCAAATATAAAAATGGCATACATAATAAAGTTGCAGATATGTTATCTAGACCTATTATAAATGCATCTACTATACTTAAGCATAATTCTGTGTTACATGAGAGCTACATTGAACAATATGCTCAAGATATAGACTTTAAATATGTATATGCAACTTTAAGTCAAGGCAAACGAGTAGAAGAATTGGATTATCATGTAAAGGACCAACTCTTATACCATTGTGGGAAGTTATGCATTCCACAAACTGAGAGAGTAAAGATAACTCGAGAAGCATACACTTCTCTAATATCAAGTCACTTTGGGGTAAGTAAAATAGTTGCACAACTGCAAAGATTTTGTTATTGGCCAAAAATGAATGAGTCAGTTTCTAGATATGTAAGAGGGTGTACTATGTGTACTACAAGCAAGCCCAGCAATAGAAAACTAGGCTTGTACACTCCATTGCCAGTACCTTCTCTTCCTTGGGAAAGTGTTTCCATGGATTTTGTTGGAGGTTTGTGTAAATACAGGAAAGGTAATGATTACCTGTATGTTGTTGTGGATAGGTTCAGAAAAATGTGTATTTTGATACCTTATAATAAACAGATTACAGCTGAACAAACTGCAAAATTGTTCTTTGAACATGTATGGGTTCATTTTGGATTACCAACTTCCATTGTATTTGATCGAGACACCCAATTTGTGGGGAAGTTTTGGTCAAGTCTGTGGGAACTGATGGACACCAAACTGAAGAAGAGCACAACTTTTCATCCACAAACCGATGGCCAAACAAAAGTAGTCAACAGGAAAGTGATCTAGTTTCTCAGACGATATTGCAGCAAACATCCTAAGCTTTGGGATGATCATTTGTGTTATGTGCAACATGCTTACAACAGAGCCAAACATTCTTCTACACAAAGATCTCCTTTTGAGACCTGTTTTGGTTTCACACCAAGGTCTCCCTTGGATTTTGTCTTTGGTAAAGATACCACAGTTGAGGGACACAGTGATGTGGATAGGGCAACTAGGTTCATTGAACAAATCCAAGAGATCCACCAGGAAATACAGGAATAGCTAGAAAAGAGCCAAGCCAAATATAAGGCAAGGCATGACAAGCATCGGATGGAGCATAGTTTCCATGTTGGTGACCAAGTCTGGCTGTATATCAGTAAGGACAGGATGCAAGGTGAAGGTAAAAAGCTAAAGCCTATCGGGTATGGACCTTTCTGAATACTTGAGATGATGGGTGAGAATGATTTTCGCATTGATCTACCAGCTTACATGCACATCTACTCAGTCATGAATGCAGATTGCTTGAGATTGTTTGAACCTTCACTAATTGAGGATCCCGAAGAACAGAGTCAATTGCGATGACCTGCTACCTGAATATCATGAATTGCAGGAGGACACAGTTCTGGACAGGAAGGTGAGGACAACGCGTAGGGGAGATGTTGATTACCTCAAAATTGGGCTCAAGGGTGCAAAGCCGAGCAGTGAAAAGTGGATAGAGATTGGACAAGTGAGACAATTGTACCCTCACTTAGTTGATGCTTGAAAACCAACTTTTGGTGGTCCAAAAGCTTTTTCAGTGGGAAGGCCGTGATCCGAATTGGATCCATGAAAATTATCCAAGTTCTATGACTGTATCAAATCAGGATAGACTTCAAAGACTTGTGAACAAAGAGCGATCAGGAAGACCTCTAGACAGTGGCAGTTTGCAGCTAGCAAGGAACGATGAGGACCTCGGTCAAAGCACGCTAACCAAGGCCCATGGAGACTGCGCAGGAGGCAAAACTAGCAGTTAGGAAGCCTGGATTGGGAAACAGAGGCCATTTTTGATGCACGATTAGCGCTAATCGCGCATCACTGGTAAAAACCCCTCAAGAAGGAAAAACCCCGAAGTGCTCGGTCATATGGAAGCCGAGAAACTGTAGGGAAGGTGCTAAGGCGAAAGGCGGGTCCCGCACTCCAAAACCGGTGGTATATCGGAGGCATCCTTGGGCGGTAAGCGGATTTGGCAGAAAATGAGTGATTCCATTCAGTGCACGACACATGTCCAGTGGATGAGAGAGAAAACCGCCTCTCATCACACGCTAATGGTCGAGCAAGTCAACCGCACGAAATGAGCGAACACCGTAGGATCTGGGGGCTCCAGATTTGACGACGGAGATTGCGCCCGATGGAGGAACCAGATTTGATAGGGGAATTGAGCCGTGGCACATAAAAGTTTGAGGTTCGATTTGACCGCTGAGTTGGCAGATGAGTCATTGCACAACGTAACCAAAAATACCGAACCGTCAAGGAAGAGCTGGCGCAGTTCATAAGAGGACAAGTGGCCACTTCCCTGTCGACGATGGTGATGATGCAGAGGTAGGGAACTCCAAGCGAACAGCAGCAGGCGAACCAAAGGGGTGGAAGAGGAAGCGAACAGTCAAAGATAGACTGGCTTTAAGCCATGGACAGATAGAGAACAAAACAAGGAAGAAGAGAATGAAGACAGAGAGGGCAAGAGAAAAGAAAAGACAATGAAGCAAGAAGCAGAAAACAAAGAGTCGAGCTGACCTTAGGCAGCATCGAGCACACATAAGGCTTGAGAGGTTCAAGCAATCCTTGTGAGGATCTGTCGGGAATTGAGCACCACATTGGGCTCCTCCCATTAAAAGACCAGAGAGGTCAAGACTTGGAAAGGAAAAGAGTCTATGCACTCTAGTGGCTTGGGGAATCCAAGAACCACCCTGCCAAGCATTATCTATTTCAAGAGACTCAAATTGAGCTCCTCAGTGTAAATCTCTGCTTTAAAGGCACAATAAAAGAAGGCCACCACTGAAAAGTTGGACCGGAGACGTAGCCCTGGAGAATAGGGTGAACTCTTTATTAATTTGTTGTGTTCTTGTATTTGCTTACTGTGCTTCCCTTACTGTTTTCCATTTTCCAGTGTCTATGTATTTTGTAATCTGATCGATCCGTTGCCTAAATTAACATAGACACACACCAGCACATGAGTCTGTAATACCTTCATTCATTTATTATTTAACTAAGGTCACTCACGAGTGATTTTCAGATCACTTCTTGAATGAGGTATTGTGTGATGTTGCTCCTCTTGAAGTTTCTGATGTATTGTTAGGACAACCATACTTGTGGAAGCAACATGTTGTATATGAGTCTAGACCTCGCTCTGTGATTATTACTTTGGCTAATATGTTGTACAGGATACCGAAGGTAGCCCCACCTACCGCCATCTCTTTGATCACTGCAAAGGAATGCAGTAAGATCATTTCCTAGACCAGGAAATTCCTTTTCCTTATGATTCGCCCCCAAGCCAAGAAGAAGGTTTTGGCCACGACTTCCAAGCAGGGCTCCTCTACTCAGTAGCAATAGATGGACAAGTTCGTGGAGGATTATAGGGACATTTTCGCCTGACCCATAGGGGTACCTCTGCACTGTTAGGTCAAGCACTCCACTAATCTGACCTCGGGCGTGCTGCTGACCAATGGACTGATCTATTGATTCTCTATTCTGGAGAATGATGAGATCAAGTGGTAGATTCAGGAACTACTACAGAAATGGCACATCAGGCCAATATCATCACCCTGTGGGAGCTTGATTATATTGGTACAAAAGAAGGATGGGACCTGGAGACTCTGTATTGACTATTAGGCGCTGAACAAGATCACTGTCCAGAATAGGTACCCATTCCCGTGGATTGATGACCTTCTGGACCAGCTCAAGGGGGGCAAATATTTCAGCAAGATTGACTTCAATTTAGGTTATCATCAGGTGCCCATTGAACCCTCTGATGTGTGGAATACTACCTTCAAATCCAAGGAGGGCCTTTTCGAATGGTTGGTCATGCCATTCAGATTGACGAATGCCCCTACAACCTTCATGAGACTGATGGACGACATCTTGTGGCCCTTCACCAATTCATTCGCAGTGGTGTATCTAGATGACATCTTGATCTTTAGCTAGAGTTGGGAAGAACACCTCCACCATATTTGGCAGGTCCTTCTATTATAGAAATTTTTGTGCCTTACAGCTCTAAGCATGAAATTTCCATAATCCAAGGGATCCAAAGTCCCTAAAAGTGTTGTTCCTACCCCTAGAGGAACAAGTTCAACCAATGACAACTTCTCCCAGAAGTTCTCCACCAGAAACTGCTCAAAACTAGTCAAATCAGGATCAATTCAGATGCTCCACTAGCTGGCTGCGTTGCAAAGCACCCAAATACACTGGCTAGGTGCGTTGCAATGCACTTGGATGCACTACCCAGGTGCGTTGAGCGGGAAATGACAAGTGGCAGAGTCATTCAACGAGGTGGAAAGACAATGGAAGCTTCCAGAATCTTCTCCAATGACACTTGCCTCACTGAGTTCGACCAAGGATGAGTAAGAGGCTCTCAGCCTCCAAGTGGAAGCAAGAACTGACAAAGAGAAGCCACAAGTAACAACATAAGCTGACTCATCCTCTCTGCTTACATCTATATATGGATCCCTCATCCCAGAGATCCAGAGGCTGGAATTTCGTACTTTGCAGAGAATTGTTGTTGGTTTTGAGATTGAGATTAGTACATTGGGTGATTTATGCTTTGTTGGAGGTGAGGAAGCGATTCCTTTGCTAGGAGGTAGATGCTGGATCAGGAATCACTTGGTTGTATCTTCTCCTGGATCTTCTTATCATATCAATAAAACTATTTGAGTTTCTCCTACATGCTTGTGTATCAGTGATGTTTTGTTATATTTGCATGTTTAGCTTAATCTGATCCTAAGCTTTTTATGAATGTAAATCTATATCTTTGTGTAGTTTTTCCTCTTCTGTGACCTTGCAGGAACTTAGTGAAGCTGGGCGAGTAAGGGAGCAGGTAGCTGGAAGCCAACAAATAGGAGAGCGATTGGATCAACAAACTAGCGCAAGACACAGGTTAGTTCATCCTTCCTCTTCGTTTACATTTCATAAAGAAGAATACACAAGTAGTTTTTCCTTGTTTGTTGCTAAGGCACTATCACACCTTAGAGTGGGATAGGGGCGTTCTGAATAGATACTTTTCCCAACAACAAAATGGCGACTCCACTGGGGACCGTATCTAGTTAGTTTGTTTGTGTTTCTTTTGTTGTTTGCTTCATAAACACAGAAGTAGCAATCGAACTGCATTTGCCATTATCAAATGCAAAGTAGCTGCTACTTCAATCCACTCACTGGATTTGTTTATGATTTGAACAGCTGATCCACAAATGCTCTAATTTCCCTTTGTGATAGCTCTTAGTACTCCTTTAAATCATCCCTCTAATTGTACCTTACTGATAGCTTTTACTCGGCCAAAATCCATAGATTAAACTGTAAACCGTGACCCAGAACCCAGATAGAAGTCTCGTTTCTGCCCCAGCGTAGGCTCTGTGAAGAGGTTATGCATTTCAACGCAGGTCCCGAGAGGGCTATCTGCGCTGCAATTCAGTTTCTCTGTGCAACAGGTGCGCTGATCAACCCTTGCCCTGTGCAGCTGAGGTTCTTTGCTTCATTTTGTTCAGTTTTATCTCTGATTTTTGCAGCCTGTTATCAGTGTGTGTACCTATCTGAAAACCCCTTTTCTCTGCCTTAATTCCACCTCCTTTGTACAAAAAGACTGTAGGTGTTCTTTGTGTGTTTGTTACATCATTTACAGTTTTCCATTGAAAAGTAAAATAGTCATACTGTCTTCCTTAGATTTAGATCTGTCGTAAGTGTCGATTTTGATCTTAGGAGAAAGTTTCTTTGCTGTTGACAGTTGATTATACTTCTTACTTTTTCTTTGGTTTGAATTTGTCTCTTTCTAGTGTCGAAACGAGTGTTTACTTCAAAATCATAAAGTGTCGTAATCTTCTCTACCTTTTTGATTTCGAAAAAGAAGCTTGTTTGTGTTTTTCACTTGGAAGCAAATTCAAATTTGTACATCAACTTTCTTTTTAGGCATCAATATTAAGAAAGTGAAAACAAATACATGCATTTGTGCATTTGCATATTGATATTTTGTATGGTTTGATTTAGGAAAAGTGCATTTACAGTGTGCTCTTTGCTCTTTGAGAAAAGATTGTGTCTTTCTTTTCCCCTTGTAGCTAGGATTTTCATTGTTGAAAAGAGATAAAAGCTTGCTTATCATCTTTAGATTGCATTTAGGAATTACATCTACATCTCGTGGTGATCCAAAAAGGCAAACTTCTAAGAAAGATCAACTTAAAATAAATTGAATGAATCTAACAACGCATTGGAACTTAACGCACAACATAGAGGTCTAGGCTAGAGACGTGTTCCGGCGTCGTAAAGCCTGGTAACTGTTGTCCTCACTGATGGTTGGGTGATTCCTCCACTGTGAGACGATAAGTGCCAGTACGGATTGTGCTCCCACGTATCGTCGAGTATATATTGGGAGACCCCTATAGGCTTAAAACCTTTTATCCATAGGAATCTGTGTCGACCGCCCTACTGATCGCAATGCACCAAACACAGCATTCGGGAAGATTGACTGTCGTACCGTAAAACGTATTCTGCAGTTTTGTGATTGGTTTGGCACACCCTCTACCTAGATCTCCAGAGCAGTCCCTTTTGTTCCTTTTCAGACTCCTTAACGGAAAAGGTCCATCTGAGCACTTGTCACTTCAGGCTCATTAAAAATCGAAGGAGACTAGAGTCATCTTTTGTTTTTTCTCGACTCTTTAAAATTGAAAAAACAAGTTGTGTCCAAGCGTCGTAAAATTTATTTTAAAACGGAATATTCATACGCTTTTCCTACGTTGATCTTAGGTTGAGAAAATGGAGTCTACCAACCAAGGAATTCCCCTTGGTGGAAATCCTAGTCCCTTCTCCTCTTGGGGAGATGTTGGTGCACCCCATATGGCCACATTGTCGCTTCCAGGACTGACAATTGGCTTGCCAGTCTGGCTCTTCTCAACCAATGTCGTTCAGAACACCACTATTCCTGAACAATCGAATCAGCAGTTAGACCAGTCCAGAGTTACCCACCAACCTTCTACTTCCTCTAATTCTTCCTCTCCTCCTTCCTCTTCGCTTGATGGGGCTGGCAAAGCCAAGAGTCAAGTTCCTAAGGAGAAGAAGGAAAAGAAGAAGAAAGAGAAGAAGAAGAAGGAGCCAAAAGGGACTGGGGGCAAACGAGTGTCGTCTAACGAAAATCCACACACTGCACTGACCAGGCCTAAATCGCCATGTGTCATTTGCAAGGGAGACCACTTTCACAGAGATTGTCCTTGCATCCCTTGGATACTAAGGGACTGGTCTCCCCATTTGCACAATCCGGTGGCGTCAACCTCTGATAGCCATGTTGAAAGCACACCGTCAACTAGCGAAAGTGAAGTCCCAGGACAAAAAGGGAGAGCTAGATCTCCCTGTAAACTGTACGAAGGAGATCACGCCATCCACCGTTGTCCCTTCTTAGACGAAGCTAAAAGAGTTCTGGATGATCATCCGGTTTCACTGTTACGACTTCCTCCTGGATATAAAAAAATCTTACCGAGTCCTTCGTTAGTTGAAAATCCAGCTGGCCTGCTCAATTGGTCAGCTGAAGCGACAGTCGTTGAAGATGAACCAGCTGAATCCATACCCGACGAAAGTCAAAAGGTCGAGGCGGCAGTCGACCCGGTCTTGCCTTCAGAGGTTTTATCTTCGAATGACCCAGTCACTGAAGATAACAAGGATGACACCGTCCAAATTCTCTTCATCAACACAGTCTTCGACGAACACGGGGGAAACCTACCCATTCCTTTATCGCAGGAAGAAAGTTCGTCAGAGCCGTACTCGGCCGTCTACTCAGTCCCACCTCCAAGCAACCTAGTTGTCTCCTTCGACTGGAATCAACTAGGCAGACCCCGTTTACCAGCAAGCATACCATTCAGAATTATCGTCCAAATATATAGAATGGTCATGGCTGGTACCATCATAGATGAGGGGGCTTCTGTGAGTATCCTTTCCTCTACTGCTTGGAAAGCGCTTGGTTCGCCATCGCTTTTGCCTGAGATGAGAAATCTGACAGGCTTTGATAAAGGAACCAGTCGACCTTTAGGGATCCTCCCCAATGTGCCCATAACATTGAAAGGGAAGACCGTTCAAATGAACGTAATGGTCGTTCAAGGACCCTTGGATTATAACCTACTCCTTGGATGAGACTATATTTATTGCATGGGAGCCATCGTCTCCTCACTCTTTAGAGTAATGTGTTTTCCGCACGAAGGAAGAGTGGTCAAGCTCGTGGACCAGCTTTCATTTCCCGGATCACGCATCGCAAATAGTCATATACCATCCCTAAATGGTCTCTTCACGCAAGAAATGTCTCAACCCACGGTCCGTCCTCCCGATGAGCGCGAGTAATTCGGAGGGATATGACTGGAACCCAGGGGGCATGCGTCCTGGTCTGCTTCGGCAGGAAAATTTCGGGTATAGGGTAGGTTTCCGTGGGAGAATATGACTAGTCTATACCCCGTCCGTGATTGAGATAGGGGTTATTCTAGAATAAGATTCTCTTGTCAAAGTTATGTGTTTGGCGCTCGTTGTCACTCACCTTTGTTTATCTCGGTAGACATCGCCGAGGAAGTGTTTCATTTGTAATGCGAATGAGACAATCTTTGGTAACCTGAAAGAGGTAGGCCTTTCCTGATAGAACAAATGTTTTGTCTGCAAATTGAGGGGTAACCTTGAAATCGTATTTTATACCTGGGGGCATGCAAACCTTTTGGAGTGCAAGCAAGGGGCGGCTATTTATTTTTTAAATTTTTAGGTCCTCCCTTTAAACCTGTAGGCTAACCCTTTAAACTCGTAGGATTAGTCGTTTCCGAACTTGCATAACGAAAGGATGCGGGGCAGAGCTTTGTAAGGTGCAAGCTCCATAAAAAATGGCATCTTACATGAGACATTCTTATCATATGACTGGATTAATCGAGCAGTTTTAGCACATAGTTCATGCTTGTTAAAAAATAAACATAAGACCGAGCAAGTGTTTCAATCCGCATTTAAGCTCGTTAAAAAATGAACTATCCTCCGGTAAATAACCACCGTGAATGTAACATTATCAGCCATTAAAGCCTTGGTCGTGTTTGCACCGTCATCTCCACTTTTCCATTGGCCGATCATTCACCTCCATTTGATTGTTTACCCATTTTGAGGAACAGCTGCGAAGAGTGATTTCACTAGCCATCCTTGTGACACTGCCGTGCTTGGAAAATTCCAACCCTTACCTGGAATCAGCTGCTACCCATTTTATCACTCGTTCCTCAAAAGACGAGTCTTCTTTAAGCTCTTTTCATCTGAATCGTAAAATATGAAAAGATTGCAGAGTTTTGGCCTTTCAGCTCGTTAAAGCGACCGCAAGAGCTATCCCTCCTCTAGATTTTAATCTTTTTGGACCTGAGGGATTATTGCACAAAAAGATCGAGCACTTGTATTGTTCAGCTCGTTAAAACTATCGAAAATTCATCCCTTCTGTATTGTTTTATACTTTTTCGAACTTAAGGGATTAGATGACGAAAAAGGAATTCCGGAGTTAACTTTACGTACCTTTTCAGACTCTCTAAAAATGAAAAGGACCGAGTTATCCTTGTCGTTAAACTCGTTAAAAACATTAATAGCGACAAACTTGTCTTTAGACGAGAACGAGTTTCACTATCGCTAGGCTCGTTAAAACATAGCGATGGGTTTGCCCGAAGGGAAAATTATAGAACAAGCATATGTTATCCTCCTCAAGCTCGACAAAAATAAAGAGGTACTGGTCAGCAATGACTGGGGAAAAATTGGGAAGAAACTCAAAGAATCTTTATTGGTAGCAAGTCACTCTTGAACATGACACTTCCACTCCGTGCCTGAGTCGGGTTGGGTTGTTTCATTCACCGGTCACATCACCATGGTCTCGCCATACCATCCACATTTGGGGTAAATGCTACCAATCCATCACATAAGTGTCGCCGACATGTTCAAGAGAAGTCATCCAGAGAAGTCACCCGTGTCCCATCCACTGCCATACATTATACTTCATTCTTTCATGACCGCCACCCTGAACCATATATCATCAGATTGTTTTCACCTCCATCAAAATCATTTGCTCCGTTCCGTGTCATTGATGTGGGATTCATCAAGGCCCTCCTTTGACGGATCGCTTCTTGTCGACATCAGCTCATTATCCAAGAAGTTGATCTAGGAACACCCCATTCAGTACTTTGAAGCTTGCATGCCTCAATGGCAAGTTTCTCACTTCCGGCGACAGGTATACATCAATGACCTTCGACCGAAAGATTTTGCGTGGTGTTTGACACCAAGTCCTTTATTCACACCACGTGAATTGTACTGCAGTACCTTGAGGGTCATCATCCTTATCGGTGATTCCTCTCGCGCTTGTTAATAGTTTACATCATTGACTGGTAATCAAGCGATGTCTTTCCATGTTCGACTTCAAAACATTTCTCACATGGATCGACTTGTACTTCGAGTGAAGATCGGATGAGATTGAAGACCCCAGATCTAGTTTCATCCATCCGGGCTGCGATATATATTCAGGAAAATAAAGACATTGAAATGTACAGCGTTGCAGCACAGATAATCATCCTACCAAAAGGATGATGGCTTCATCAAATCATCAGTCTACCATCAGACGATTGTCTGTCCTATGTACATGAAAATGAATTTATAAAGCTGAGCATGGGAATGCCCGCCTCAGCTAGATCATGAAAACAATATGAAGATAATGTATTTTATTGTATCTTATTACAGGTCTCCTCCCAGCATTGAAAGAACTTCGGATCCTCCTAATAAAGCATTTCACCCGATAAACGGCCTCATACTTTAGGGGGCAACTGTTATAGACATTTTTGTGCCTTACAGCTCTAAGCATGAAATGTCCATAATCCAAGGGATCCAAAGTCCCTAAAAGTGTTGTTCCTACCCCTAGAGGAACAAGGTCAACCAATGACAGCTTCTCTCAGAAGTTCTCCACCAGAAATTGCTCAAAACTAGTCAAATCAGGATCAATTCAGATGCTCCACTAGCTGGCTGCGTTGCAAAGCACCCAAATACACTGGCTAGGTGCGTTGCAACACACTTGGATGCACTACCCAGGTGCGTTGAGCAGGAAATGACAAGTGGCAGAGTCATTCAACGAGGTGGAAAGACAATGGAAGCTTCCAGAATCTTCTCCAATGACACTTGCCTCACTGAGTTCGACCAAGGATGAGTAAGAGGCTCTCAGCCTCCAAGTGGAAGCAAGAACTGACAGAGAGAAGCCACAAGTCAAAACATAATCTGACTCATCCTCTCTGCTTACATCTATATATGGATCCCTCATCCCAGAGATCCAGAGGCTGGAATTTCGTACTTTGCAGAGAATTGTTGTTGGTTTTGAGATTGAGATTAGTACATTGGGTGATTTATGCTTTGTTGGAGGTGAGGAAGGGATTCCTTTGCTGGGAGGTAGATGCTGGATCAGGACTCACTTGGTTGTATCTTCTCCTGGATCTTCTTATCATATCAATAAAACTATTTGAGTTTCTCCTACGTGCTTGTGTATCAGTGATGTTTTTTTATATTTGCATGTTTAGCTTAATCTGATCCTAAGATTTTTATGAATGTAAATCTATATCTTTGTGTAGTTTTTCCTCTTTTGTGACCTTGCAGGAACTTAGTGAAGCTGGGCGAGTAAGGGAGCAGGTAGCTGGAAGCCAACAAATAGGAGAGTGATTGGATCAACAAACTAGCGCAAGACACAGGTTAGTTCATCCTTCCTCTTCATTTACATTTCATAAAGAAGAATACACAAGTAGTTTTTCCTTGTTTGTTGCTAAGGCACTATCACACCTTAGAGTGGGATAGGGGTGTTCTGAATAGATACTTTTCCCAACAACACCTTCAAACCCTTAGACAACACAAGCTATGTGCTAACTTAGATAAATGCACCTTTGGCCTGACCCAGGTTCAATATCTGGGGTACATCATTGATGAGGAGGGTGTACATGTGGACCCATCCAAGATACAAGTCATCCAATATTGGCCAACCCCAACCACTCTAACAAAGCTCTACAGCTTTTTGGGTCTTGCCAATTTCTACTACAGGTTCTTGTTGGGGTTCTCTCATATCGCTTGGCCTTTAAGTCAAGTCACCAAGGGAGGAGCGAAAGAAAAGTTCTTTTGGTCGAAAACCCAGCAACGAGCGTTCTCCGAGTTGAAGAATCACCTCTATTTTGCACCAGTGCTCACATTACCAAACATGCAACAACCATTTGAGATTGAGATAGATGCCTCCAAATATGCTATTGGGTCAGTTCTTACTCAAAATGGGCATCCAATGGCTTACCAAAGTGAGACACTTTCAGACACAGTCTGAAAGTACCCCACTTATGGCAAAGAAATGTATTTCATTGTGCAAGCCTATCGTCAATGGAAGAATTACATTCTGGGGAATGAAATGGTCATCCACAAATACCACAGGCCTCTGCAATTCATACAGACACAAGGGAAGTTGCAAAAAGATCGCCATAAAAAATGGTCCACCTATCTGCAACAGTTCCATTTGAACATTAAGTATAAGAAGGGTATCACCAATAATGTCGTTGATTTCCTCAGCAGACCACCGGTCATGGCGCTGATCACTGTGTTCGACTCCTATGGGCACGACACGTCGGGGTTGCCGCTTGTTTACAAGAGTAATCTAGAATTCGGCAGCATATACAAGACACTCCTGGAAGGGAAGAAATTTCCAAATTTTCACCTTCAGGATGCACTGTTATGCTACCTGGGACACATATGTGTTCCTGCAAGTGAGCATGCCAAGATGATTTGGGAGGTGCACTATAGTCGGGTCGCTAGACATTTCAGAGTAGAGAAAATAGTGGCAGTATTGCAAAAGTATTTGTATTGGCTAAAACTTCGTCAGGATGTTGGGAAGTACATTAGATCCTGCACCGCCTGCGCCATTTCCAAACCAACCATCAAGAAGCAAGGCTTGTATACTCCTCTACCTACTCCTAGCTGGCCTTGGGAATCTGTCTCCATGAATTATATGTCATGCCTTCCTTCTACTAAGAACGACAATGATTTTGTTTTCATGGCCGTCGACAGATTCTCTAAGATGGCCATCATGGCGGCCTACAAGAAGAGTATCTCAGCAGAGGCCACTACTAAGCTCTTCTTTGAGTGAGTGTGGGTACAATTTGGGATCCCACAGTCCATTATCTCAGATCGGGATAGCAGATTCCGGAGTGTATTTTGGTCAAGTCTCTAGTCGATGCTGGATGCAAAACTCACTAAGTCCATGACTTTCCATCCCCAAACTAATGGCCAAATAGAGGTTGTCAACAAAATGATCGTACACATTCTAGACATGTACAACACGAAGCATCCACGTACATGGGATGAAATTCTCCCCTATTTCCAACACAGCTACAACAGAGCTCTCCACAACTCAACAGACCATAGCCCCTTTTAGGTAGGGTTCGAATTTTAGTCATTATGCCCCATTGATGTGGCCATACCGTTCACAGCCACTCACATAGATTCGACTCATGTGCAATCCGAAGTTGAAAGGGCTAACATCTTCATTGAGAGCATTCAACACATCCGCCAACAAGTTCATGATATATTGGACAGGTCCAATGCTAAGTACAAGTAGCGCCATGATCAACATCGAGTGCCGCATAAGTTCCAGGTGGGCGACAAAGTTTGGCTTCATTTGCAGAAAGAGCGCCTTGTTGGGCCCCACCACAACCTTCGCCCGCTTTGATATGAGCCATACACCATCACCAAGGCCGCTCAGCATCCCACCGTTCCTTGGTCTGCACCCAATGTTCAATGTAGATCGCCTTCGGCCATACTTCCCACCATTGTTGGACACATCTGACATTGCAGAACAACTCACACCAACATAGCTAAACCTAGACTGCATGGAACAGTCCACCACTAATCGATCATGAACACACAGGTCAAGAGCACTCGCCAGCAGAAGATCCAACTATATTGGGTTGCAAAAATCTGGCCAACTCCTTCACCAAGGCAAGTGGCACACTAGTGACCAAGTTCAGCAAAAGTTTCCCCATCTCTTGGAGGCACTCAACACAATGGGGACCATTGCTTCCTTAGGGGGGAGGAATGATCTAGGTGGACATTGGTGGCCACTTGCCTATTCCACTTGGACCCCCAACATTGTCTCATTCAATTTTTCAGTTTCCTTAATTATAGCACAGTTTACTATTTTTGGCAGTTTTTCAGGTCCTGAACTTCCAGAGCCGTTTTGAGGCCCTAAATGGCATTTTCAGGGAAAACAGAGAGACTAGAAATGTCACAAATTAACTTTCTAATTTGTTTTTAGCCTTCTCTTTGAGATCTTCGAAACGAGGTATTATGATAACGAAACAGAGATCGTATGCCAAAGTTACGATCCCGAGAAGTTGATGTACCAATTTACCCAGACGAGGCCCAAAATTTTGGCGCTTCATCTCCTAGGGTTAGTTTCTTGGATGTTTAAGGTTTTCCATTGTTTCTCAATAGTAAATAAGCCCTTGAGCCTCATTGTAACACAGTTCAGAGGCATGTAGCCGCCACATCTCTCCTCAGAGATAAGCTACCATCGCTCGAGCTATCTTATTTCCATTCTGTTTGTATGCATAGTTCAGTATTTTTCCATTAATGAAATGAAGTGTTATTCTGCCACATCTCTGTGTTTATGATTATATCCATAAGTTGTTGTATCTATATATATATATATATATATATATATATATATATATATATATATATATATATGGCACTGAGAATAGTTCCTAAATAAGGAGGAGGGGAATGTAATGCCTTTGTTCAACCCCTAGAATGTAAATAACATGTATATGTGGAACTAGGTTGGTGAGATGGAATGTATTAAATAGGTTGATGAGTCGGGGAAATATTTTGAGTGTCGTTGTGCCTAGATGCATGTGTGTAAATATGTTATGGGGGTCATTATGCCCATGCATGTGAGTGTTGCTTTTTGGGGTTGGTATGCATATGTTCACATGTTTATATTTATGTGTGTATTGAGGCTAGAAGGTGAAGTAATTAATAAATTATAATGGCTACAGACCTAAAAGATGAAACATGTATGGGGTGATGAGACTCATGGATGAGAAAAAGAGGCACATATGATTAAATAATCATAAAAAGGTACACATTCAAATAACCAAAGTCCATTAAGGCTTGGAGAAGTTCCAACTTGAAAAAGAAAAGGACATGCATATAAAAATGAGCATGTTGGCACTATGAAGGGGGGAGATGATTCATGTGGATCAATTTAGATAGACGGCCATGGAAGCATGGTGATAGTGATTAAATGAAAGCCTGTAAGGGTACCTGGAAGACCGTTGAGGGAATTGGAACTACCATAAGTTGTAGGGATTTAGAAAATTCTAGTATGTCTAACTAAGACACCTTGGAAGATTGTGGCACAACCCAAGGGACTATAGGTGCAGAGAAGCGTGTGCACTACTTGGTTGTAGTTAAAGGGGAATGCAAGCCTGTGGTTGGAATCTACCAGGTTTGGTACCTTGGATGACTATTGGTACTAGGCATGTATTAAGATGTGGGAAATATTATGTTGATGCACATGGAGTCAAAGTACCGACTTGGGGATGACCCGTTGCTGAAGAAATGAACAACATGGTCTATGGTTCGGTGGAATATTGAAGTCCTACAACTAGTTGGCCATAATCATAAAATATAAGTATTTGACTGTTAGTTTTATTTTCCACTTCAATTTTTTTATCGATTTTATGAAATGTATTATGAAGCATAACCAAGTTAATATATGTCTATGCATATGCATTTCATTTAAATATTCATATAGATATGCATTTTACCAAGTGAGAACAATTTTCTAGAAAAGGGATTTATTTTTATAAAGTTTGTAAGCATATGTTACATTACCCATGTATCTTCTCTTTGCCCTTACAAAACCTAAAAACATGTTGGGATGGGATCCCTAGGGTCAAATTTTGTCAGTAAAGTCAAGTTTTGTAATAGTTTTGTAAAAGAATGTAAAGTCTCCGCAAAATATGGAAGCAAAACACGAAGCTAAGAAATATTCAAAGGGGCATTAGTCCCTTGTATGGGTAGCTGATACGTTTTGAGACTCATCCATGGTCCGTGAGCCATGGTTTTGTAATGAAAAGGCTATATATAGTGAGTTATAGTGAGTCTAAAGAGATAAATTTTGATAGAGAATCATTGTAAGGGCAAGGTGCTAAGGCAGGAAAGATATGTTTCTTGTACTTAGGCGAAAGTGGAAGGCTCCTGCGGCTCAGTGCGCGGAGACCTTGGTAAGTCCGTAGCTGAGTGCGCAAGCCCCTGCAGCTTGGTGCGTAGGGATAAGAAGTTTGTATCTTAACGTTTACATCTTAATAAAGACTATTTTGAGCTGAATCTATGCATTTGTCCTTGCTTATTTATTTATGTTAAGTTTATATATATTCGCTCTAGGATCTATTTTATATGAATTAATTCTTTATTTCTGCGTGAAACAGATAGATTTGTAATATTTATGCATAATAAGTATAGTTAACCACCTTCGCGGAGCTCAGGAAGTTGTTAAATAAATATGTTGTAGTTAACTACTCAGAAAGGATAGATCTGCGTGAAGGAAAATCTAGGTCATAAGGGCTTCAGAATATACAGTTTAGTGCGTGAAAGTAGTGAATCTATCTTTTATTTCTCTTAAGTACAATCAAGTACCTTCACAAAGACCTAAAATTCATTTCAGTAGAGTTGCAGAAGCTGACAGTCAGATGGGATAGGTCTGCACGAAGGCAGATCTAAGTTATAAGAACCTTAGGACACCATCACACAGGCCTCTGGCTACAAAAACCTAGTCCTACCATCCCCCAATACTGCTTCGGGTGAGACTATAGCTTGCGCTACACAGGTTGTTCCCAAAAGGGCCAGCAGTTAGGGTTTTGTTGGTTGGCGTGAATAAATCTGAACCTGGGTGAAGCCCCCTTAACCCAACAAAACATCCTTCATCAAATCAAATTCTTTCATTAAATTTTAATTTGGGGAGAAGAAAAAAAGAGAAAAAAATGGGCACTAGTTTCTTAGGAGAAATTATCTCTCTAAAAAATCAAGAAGTTCGGGCCTCTGGGATTTGGAAACTTTGAATATTATCTTAGGAGCCAAACTTTGATGGTTTGTGTTGCAAGAAGGCCAGGATATATGGAAGAAAATATCGACTAGTAAATACAACAACCACATTCCTAATGAACAATGCATCTAAACAACTTCCTTTCCAACTGGCTCACTATCTAGAATTTGGCTTGTAAAGGAAAACATTTACTACAAGAAAACTATTTTTGGGAATTGAAGGATGGAAAAATGGTTTTCTTTTGCGATGATTCTTGGCATCAATCTCTCAAATTTTCTACCCAAGAATATCTTCAAGATATACACTATGCTATGTAATCTCATGGGAAAATTATTTTATATAATTACTGAGAAAGTATCTCCCCAGAGACCAATAATCACATATGGAAATATCCCTCTTCCTAGGAGATCCCCTTATCATCCCAAGCTTTTGAACAATTCAAGGAAACTTTCTACATCAAAAAATCCATTTTTCCAAATATTTGAACAAAGTTTGTTAGGGATATCAACCACAGGGTTCTTTCACCATCAAAGAATCTTACTTCCTTGCAACCAATGACCCACACACTTTGAATCAATAGGTCTAGCTTAAAATTCAACATCATAATCTTTGGACCAAACTAACTTATTTTCGGCTAGCTTCTCCTCCATAGAAAAACATTAACTTGATATAATCTTCTCTCAAGGTGTTTGTCCCTCACTCGATTTCTTATGTTGAGTCAATGAATAAATCCATCATCATATTTTCCACTCTTGTCCTATGATTTAAAATCTTTAGAAACTTTTCTTCAATATCTTTTAGAAAACATTTCTGATTGGAAACTTTCCCCCTATACTTGATAAGTAATTGGCCTCTTTCCCCATTATGCAATCTCATTCTCTATAGAGGTTGGATTCTTACACCCAAATTTATCCTTTGGATTCTTTGGAAATAACACAATAAACATATCTTCCACAACTTTCAAGACTCCAACCTCTATCTTTCGAACACCTTTCTTCGTAATCTCAAAGAAATCATCCTTATATCAAATTGGTAGGCATTGGACTGGAGTTTCCATGGCTCTGAGGCAACTATTCTCATTTCCCTCAATCTACCCTCTTCCCCTACCCAACTCCCATCTTTTCCCCCCTCATCTAATCCCTCCTCCCCCTTGGGCTGGTCTTCCCCTCCTCTTAATTTTATCAAACTAAATTTCAATGTGCCTCTAAAGGAAACCTTGGTCCTGTGGGATATGGGGGAGTATTTCGATAAAAAACAAGAGACATTATTTATCTATATTTTGGTTACATTGGCCATAATAGTAATAATGCAACAGAACTCAAAGCTTTTGAAATAGGGTTGAGAATTACCTCCATCCTTAATTTCTCTTGCCTAGTTCTTAAAGGTGACTCTGATCTTGTTATTTTATTGATAACTAAGCTCTTCTATGGATCCTCCTCTCTTAAAATCGCCAAAAGACGGAGACTTGAAAGCTCCCTAGATCTCATTGAACAACTTCTTCCTCGAATCTTTGTTGTCATTCTCTTACATATTTGTAGACAAACTAATCAATTTTTGTGTTTCACTCTCTATGTTCAACCATTCTTCTTGGCCTTCCTTCCCCCTTCTTCATTAAAATAAGAGTGCTAGGAAATAACAACTCAAGATATCAATACCTTGATGTAAATGGCAAGCAGAAAAGTAAATAGAGTTGGGCTATAATTATGTTTTCCTTTGTTAGCATAGCCTTTTCTGCTCAGAAAAACTACTATTTTTATCTCTTTTTGTTAATCTCCCTCCAATAAAGCAATAATTTCCAAAATAACAAACCCTCCGAATAAAGCAATAATTTCCAAAATGACAAACCGTATACAATAATTTTACACCTCAAACTAATATAAATGTTCTATATTATAATTCAATGACAAAAACCTGCATTTGAATTCTAATGAGCTAACGTGTTGCATAGAAAAAATCATTCGAATTCCTAAATTATAAATGTAAAGATGAGTTGGCCACAAAACTTAACTTATTAAACAAAGTCCCACATATACACGATATAAAAAGAATAATAAAAGAAACCTACCACACAAAGACTTTAGGCTAGCCAATATGTGAACGTGGTATCAATAATCAAACTACCCAACGTAAGACACTAATCTAAACATGCTCGTTTGGGAATGGCTTTCGGGGTTGAAGAGTTTAAGTTGTTTCTTTATATTAAAGTTCTCACAACCATCAACAAGTTAATAGGATTTGTTTGACTATTCTACTTTTTATTTTATTTTAATGGTATGTATTGTTTCTATTTTAATTATATAGGTTGATTTTTTTAATAATATATGAGTTTAAAAAGTAAATCTATTAAATTATTTACATGTTTTGAGTGAAAGTTATTTTTTGTGATAAAGTTATGTATAACTATAAATAAAAAGTGGAAATAGAAAAGCATTTCATTTTAGGATGTGAGGCTTTCAGAGACAATAGGGGCCGATATGTTGGTAGTTAACTCTTGGGATAATCTATTTAGCGAGGGGTTTGTCGAGAAGCTTGGAGTATTTATTGTGAGACTTCACATAAAAAGGGCTAAATACATCAAGCAGATGAAGAAGCAATATGTCCCATAGGTTATCTTTAGCCTCGTGGACATTA
Organism: Pinus tabuliformis; assembly: GCA_031772625.1. Classification (NCBI taxonomy): domain Eukaryota; kingdom Viridiplantae; phylum Streptophyta; class Pinopsida; order Pinales; family Pinaceae; genus Pinus; species Pinus tabuliformis. The sequence continues at coordinate 331,284,952 of CM062811.1, forward strand.
AAAGAATTTACTCTTGGGATAATCTATTTAGTGAGGGGTTTGTCGAGAAGCTTGGAGTATTTATTGTGAGGCTTCACATAAAAAAGGCTGAATACATCAAGCAGATGAAGAAGCAATATGTCCCATAGGTTATCTTTAGCCTCGTGGACATTAAAAGAATTTACTCTTGGGATAATCTTTTTAGCGAGGGGTTTGTCGAGAAGCTTGGAGTATTTATTGTGAGGCTTCACATAAAAAGGGTTGAATACATCAAGAAGATGAAGAAGCAATATGTCCAATAGGTTATCTTTAGCCTCGTGGACATTAAAAGAATTTTCTTTCTTACTCGTAGAATAAACTTTTGGTTGTGCTCCATTTCCAATCCATCTCCTCGTTTGAAGACAGAAATATCAACTTGCTTAAAAACAATGTTAAACCAATTTTGTTTATTACACTATTTGTATCTTATACTCGGCTATAATAATTTATTTTGATGGGAATAATTGTTTTAAAAAATGGAATTTAACCCTATACTTATTATGAGTTAACTTTATTGAAGTTGGGGACATTTTTCTTTATATGATTTTGTTTTAAAAAAATATTGAAATTGTGTCAAATTAAATATACTATAATGATAATGATTAACATGTATGGAGGGAAAAACTGGTTTATGGAACTTTTAAAAGATAAAATATTACTTAAAATTTTAGAAGATAAATGTTTTTTTTAAGATTATCATAGTTTGATGAGTTAAAATTTTAAGAAAGTTGTCAGTATGGCTTTTAATCTAAGTATGGTCTGAATGGAAAATGACATCCACACATGGTATTCATCTACCCATAGTATTCATTCACTCATGGAATTTCGCATGGTATCCATCCATGGTATTCATCCACCCACAATATTTATCCACCCATGGAATTTACCCATGATATTGTAAGTGACATCCACCCATGGTATTCATTCTGGAAAATGACATCCACACATGGTATTCATCCACCCATAGTATTCATTCACCCATTGAATTTGCCATGGTGTCCACCCACGGTATTCAGCCACCCATGGAATTTACCCATGATATTGTAAGTGACATCCACCCATGGTATTCATTCACCCATGGTATTGTAAGTGGCATCGACCCTTGGTATTCATCCTCCCATGGTATTTATCCACTAATGGAATTTACCCATGGTAGTGTAAGTGACATCTACCCATGGTATTCATTCATCCATGGTATTTACCCACCCACAGAATTTACGTGTGGTATTGTGACCAAAAGATGTTATAAGTAAACAGGAACTCAACAAATTACAAATATAACCATAAGTACAAAGATGCAGTAGAAATAACACTTCATTTCATTAATATCAAATACTGAAATATGCTTACAAACAGAATGGAAATAAGACTAGCTCACGATGGTAACTTATCTCTGAGAAGAGATGTGGTGGCTACATGCCTCTGAATTGTGTTACAATGAGGCTCGAGGGCCTATTTATTATTGAGAAGCAATGGAAAACCCCAATCATCCAAAAACCTAACCCTAGGAGATGAAACACCAAACTATGGGCCCCGTTGGGGTAAATTGGTACATCAACTTCTTGGGGTCATAACTTTGGCATACAATCTCCATTTGGCGCATATGATACCTCGAAATATCTATCTTAGGATTACAACTGCTAACGACGAATACCCAGCTGAAAGATTATATTCGCCAACGGTTATTTTTCCCAAAAAAATGTCGTTTAGGGCCTCAAAACGTATTCGGAAGTTCAAGACCCGAAAAAACTACCAAAAATAGTAAAATGTGATACAATTAAGGAAACTAAAAAACTAAAAGAAACAATGGTGGGGGTCCAAGTGGAATAGGCGGGTGGCCACCAATATCCACCTAGATCATTCATCCCCCCTTAAGAAGCAATGGTCCCCATTGTATTGAGTTCCTCCATGAGATGAGGAAACTTCTACTGAACTTGGTCCCTGGTGAGCCACTTTCCCTGGTGAAGGAGTTTTCCCGCTTTGATAACTCGATATAGTTGGATTCTTTGTTGTCAGGTGTTCTTGATCTGTGTTTCCATGATATGATCAGTTTTGGTTTGTTCCATGCAGTGTGGATTTAGCTTTGTAGGTGTAAGTTGTTCTGCAATGTCTGATGTGTCCAGCAATGGTGGGAAGTATGGTCAAAGGCGGTCCACATTGAACACTGGGTGCAAGCCAAGGAATAGGGGAATGTTGAGCTCAAATGCATTGTCTCCCAGAGCCTTGGTAATGGTGTAAGGACCATATTGAAGTGGTCTGAGTTTCTGATAGGCTCCAGTAAGGTGTTCCTTATTCAAATGGAGAACACTACTTATCCAAATTTAAAAAGGAATGCAACAAATTACAGATATAACCATAAATACAAAGATGCAACAGAAATAACACTTCATTTCATTAATATCAAATATTGAAATATGCTTACAAACAGAATGGAAATAAGACTAGCTTAGGCGATGGTAGCTTATCTCTGACAAGAGATGTGACGGCATACCTCTGAACTATGTTACGATGAGGCTCGAGGGCCTATTTGTTATTAAGAAGCAATGGAAAACCCCAAACATCCAAAAACCTAACCTTAGGAGATGAAACACCAAACTATGGGTCTCGTTGGGGTAAATTGGTACATCAACTTATTGGGGTTGTAACTTTGGCATGTGATCTTCATTTGATGTGTATGATACCTCATTAAAAAGATGTATCTGGGACTACAACTACTGATAGCAAATGCCGTGTTGATATCTATTATTCGCCACTAGTGATTTTCCTAAAAAATGTTGTTTAGGGCCTCAAAACGGCTCCAGAAGTTTAGGACCCAAAATTGGGCACTCATAAGTGTTTTTTTCAATCCTCTTTGTGACAAAGGAGACAAACTTTTTCATCCCAAAATGTTTTGGGGTGACCAGTGCCCAATTCCATTATGAAACTCATACGAATTTGTCCTTATTTTAACAACATTTATTTTCTTCATTACCCAAGTCAAGATAAAGAGATACTTTGATTTTGAATATTTAGGATGATCACCTCTTTGTAATATCTTAATTTTTTACCCTCTAACTCCTCATCGCATCATAATTTGTCTTTAAAATTTGATGTAATAATAATTTTAATATTATCTATATTCTACAAAATGATCTTTTCCTTTATTCCTCAATGGTCTAGTTAGTATTGGGCATCCTTATGCCATTCTTATTTGAGTTGAAGGTAGTTTTGGTTAGAGTTTGAAACATTTTTAGAAAACTTCTTATGTTTTATGTTGTTTAACATCTTCTTATACATTATATACTTAGTCATAGTTATATTCTCAATGGGGGGAAGTTTTTCTTTGATGAGGAAGATAAGATGGAGTGTACTTCTTTTAATTTTAAGATTATAGGTGATAATTTCTTTTGAACCTATTCTATATTTCATTATGACTTTTTGGAGATATTGTATCCCAAATATCACATCCATATAATATTAGAAGAGTAATGAGAGTGTCAAATAGGCACGTTTTCTAATCCCATATCCAAAGATTTGCTAAGTTACTATTGTTTTAAAGTATGTATGTTATATACCTAGGGGGGATAATATGGGGTACAAAGGGAGGTACCCCATATTATCCCCCCTAGGTATATAACAATGTAGTAAGTTTTCTACCCTCTATTAATCATTTTCTCAATGCTATAATTCCAATTGATCTTGTGATGAATATTGGTTCCAAGATATTTGTAGGGAGACATTTCCTCCAAGTTGTTGTTATCTTATAAAAAACTATGTTTTTGTTAGTATTAATAGCCATGCACATCGTGAAACAAAAAAATATTACTACCAATTATTTTTATTTTCAAGATCTAGAGAACTCTTTGCCAAAAGAAAAATAATTATTACTAATAATTATTTAAATGAAGTTAATACTAAGCTTTTATATATATATATATATATATATATATATATATATATATATATATATATATATATATATATATATATATATATATATTTTAATTTTAGCAACTTGAGGGGTATTTTAATTTTAGTAAATATTTTGATGCTTATTATGGATTGATGTCTATGGACATTTACTAGCCATATAATTTATATGAATGATCTATTTAGATTATAATTAAAAATATAAAAATAGATTCATCTTTTAGGAAAACTCTCCAAACCTATGTCACAAGTTAGTTAAACTTTAACCTTGAGGTTTGTCGAACTTAAAAAAAAAAAAAAAAATTGAGGTTTGACAAACCTGAATCCATAAAAAAAATAGTAAAAATGAAGAGTGCCATCTAATCAATAATACAATTTTACACAAAATTTTGATTTTTCATTATTTAAAATGGAATAAATAAATCAATTTGAAATTTCAAAACTTAAAAAAAAAATTGTATTACGACAAAAGTCAACTTGTTTCTATATTGCAAAATGATTTCAAAGATTATTATACCACCAACCTAGATCCATCTTAAATCCACATCTAGGAGTTAAGATGGATCTAGGCTGGTTTAATTAATAATTATAATTAATTATAAATATAAATATAAATATAAATATAATTATTAATTTCATGTTTTCTATTTTATCTTATTAATTTTATTTTTATCAAGTTAAGATTTTAAATATTACAACATCTCTACCGTATTAGGAGCAAACACTTGCATAGGAGTTGAGTTTACTTATGAACATAATATAAAGAATTTTTTTAATAAAAAATGAAAATCTTGGGTAAAATATAGTATTATAGTATTATGTGTTACCCAATATTTATTACCACCCCCACCCAATAAAAAATGACCAAAGGTGGGGGAAAATACTAATTAATATGTAATATTATTACAATATGCCTAATATTCACCCCTAACCTAAATATTACATTTTACTCAATATTTTTCCCCATCCCTACTAATTTTATAGTTGAGTTTCATTATTTTTAAACATCAAATATTAGAAAATTTACAATAAGAACTGGACTAGTTGAGGGGAAATATTGGGTTAAATGTATTATTATAGGATTATATTTTATGGAATATAACCTAGTAAAAAGAGGATGGAGCTAAGAAGATGTTATATTAAATAAATTAAGAGAATATATTACTTATATTATGTTAAATTAATTATCAAATAAAATATTAAAATGAAGAAGAAACTAATGTAAGTTGTAGGTTCCCAAGGTCGATTGAAGTGTCTTGACCAACAAATCAAATGCAAAGTTCTGAAGCTTCTACGCGTATATACACATTATGTATTCAACCATTCAACTATAGAAACAAAACATAAAAAATACATAGGGTCATCAAACATATCGAGACAAATGTAGAGTGCTAACATATCCATAAAAATGAAATGGTTTACCTTTACAGGCTACATGGATTCAACACAATCATTTTCTATAGCAAATTATGTATCTAAATATAACATCAAGGTGAGTGGATTTAGGCTAGTTTAATTTTCCCCTTAAATAGATTATATTCCACATGAAAATCATGGGTCAATACCATGGATTATTCATACCATAGGTTATTTTTGTTCTTTTATTATTTAATTTTTATAGGGAATTTTTATTTTATTTTCACCAAATTAAAATGTTTACATTACATTATGTTACATAAAGTTACACATCTCTATCATATTGTAATTTTAATTTTATTTTTGAGCCGAGAGGCTCATTCTACAGCTCAAAGTAATGTGCAACTCTATCCTTCATCAAAGTTGAAATTTTGCTCATGACTGCCCAAATATAAATTTAAAAGTGTGTATATATATATATATATATATATATATATATATATATATATATATATATATATATATATATATATATATATATATATATATATATATATATAATATTGGTTCATAAAAAAAATTTGCACGTGAAGAAATTTGATCCCTCTCGGCTTATCCGTATTTAACATGGATCTACGCTGGTATTTTATTTTGACCAAGTAAAATTGTTTACAGCTCCCCAATAAACCAGTCTAGATCCATCTTAACATTGTATCTACCAAGCACTGAGAGAGATCAAATCTCTTTTCACTCTAAAAGAAGTTTGCATATTAAGAGATTTGATCCTTCTAGGTACTTGGTAGATTGGAGTTAAGATGGATCTAGGCTCGTTTAATATCCTGTTTTGAATAGACTATATTTCACATGAATACCATGGGTTTTCAATATCATGAATTGTTTTTATTTTTATTATTATTATTTTGTTTCTATAGGGACTTTTTAACTTTGTTATTTTAATTTTAATTTTATATTGAATTAGTTAATCAGAATGTTTACATTACATTATATAATTTTTTATTTAATTTAATTTTTTTATGTATTTTGATTTAGTTAAAATGTAAAACATTATATGACAATATATCTCTTATTATATTCAAAATCTAGAGTCCAAAAATTATCTTAGATAAATTAATGATTTTAGTTTAGTTATTAATTTCTTTATTTCTATATAATGTGAACAAATCAAAATGTTCAACTACCATATTAGATAAAAACAATAATAAAAAATAATTTATAATTAAACTCTAAAATTGAGAAATAATACCCCTACCTAACCTCTCAGAAAATTCACCATATCAATTTAGTACATTGAAAAATCAAGACAAATAATTACATTATATAGTCAAACGTGTTATCCTCAATTGCATTACATAGTCAAACACGTCCGCAGCACGAGATTCAAACAAAATGCCTCAGAAATGTCAAAAGCAACTGTAATACGCGGTTGCATGGGTTACACGTATGTGTCTGTCATTTTTAATAAATGAAACGCCCGCAAAAGGTTCCGGAGCTGCAGTGTCCATCTCGAAAACCATACCGAAAAGTGTGGATATCATAAACAAACCGAACGACCCCCAGCCGAATTATCGAAAGATGAGAAGAAGAGATTGCACAAATGTAACGCGAGAATATTGGGTTTCGGTGGCGAAGATCTTGGGTTTGTTTGAACATTATTTGGTTGTTCAAAAAAAATGGTTTCTATTTCGATTTTCTATGGTGCCTGCATGTGCTGACTGCTGAGTGCGAAACACGTGAATTCACGTGGCAGATTCCTTTGGACTATCATTATGATTTTATTTTTAGTTCACAATCGCATCACGTTCTTACTATTCAATTGTTTTGTTTTATTTGATTCATTGACTCGGCAATAACGCGTAACAAGATGAGGCGCTGAGAAAACAGAGAAGCTTGACCTGTCAAGAGGGATTGATACAGAAGAAACTTGTTTCTCCTGTATGTTCATGGACTTTTATAAGTACCCGATTCATTACTTGCTTCTGTAGGTTCATTACTTTATGATGTATCAATACACCAAAATCTCAATCATGGAAAAAATTAAAAAATTGCAAAAGAATGGAACATTCAACTCCCAACATGCCCCGTCTGTTGCTGCCCATTTACTGCAAGAAATTGCAGATATTGAGAGGCAACTAAAAGGAAATAGTTAGTGTGATTCGATTGTAGGTTTTGCAGGAATTTTATTTTCAATTATTTTTCCATTGGCATAACTGAGAAAGGGTTATTGGAAATCATAATGGGACCATAAGCCAAAAGAGGACTATCTCAAACCATGATTGTACCATAAACCGGACCTTGAGTTTGCTACTACAACCGATAAACATACTCATGCAATGATTAGGTAGATTAGGTAGTGGTCTTATGCTTAGTTAAAAATTGTTTTTTTTTATTAGTTAATTTTTTTATTTTTTTTTTGTGGGTTTTTTTGTTTTTGTTTGTAGAGGAATTAATAATCGGGTCAATGTGTTTTGTAATTTTTTTTTTTTTTGTGTTTTAGAGGAATTAACAATTGGGTCAGTTAATTTGGATTTTCAGATGATAGTTATAATTATAATTTTTTTTTGGTTCTTCCATTACATTTATAGGTATAATGTTAGCTATTTGAACATTGAATATCTATCTTAATATATGACACTTTATTTTCATGATATTTACTAATCTTGAATCTCTTAATACATAATACTGCAACTTTGAATCTCTTAATACATAATATTTCATTTTTAAGACACTTACTAATGGCACTAGAAAACTATTTTTTCAAGAAATATATTATGATTATTTTTAAAAAAATAACCAAAAATATTTTAAAATTTACAAAATTCTAAAAATAAAGTTTGATTCCAAGGACAAAACTCCCTGCATTCTAACATAATGGCAACAAAATTTAGAGAAAAATATTAATTTGAGACTCGCCCATATCCATGCTCGTACATTGCATTGCCATTTAAAGTTTATGTATTTTAGTAGGCTATGTTTATGGTAATTGCAGATTCCTTAATCTTTTAGAAATGTGATGGATCGATTGTTTGACTTTGCCAGTATACATCATTTTTTCAAAATATTATAGAATTTACCATATAATTATATTCACATCTATTAGTCTTGTCACTTCTAAAATTTTTCTTTGCCTTTCAAAATTTCTACCTCTCACTCTGTCATGCCTGACATTTTTCCATTTGAGTGTAATTGCACGGACTGCCTCTTTGTCTTGTCATTTCGACATTTTTCCATTTGTATGTGCATGCATTGGGAACGAAGCTTGTTTGACTCTCTATGGTCATTTGATTCTGGACAAGCTACGCTTCAGTCTTGCAGGCTCTCTTTGATCTTGTATGGAGGTGGTTCTGCGTCTTATCAGGTACCTTTATTAATGATTCACTGTACTCCGCTTTACCATTGTCAAGCTCCCTAGAATCTAGTCCAAAGACAATTTTAGTGGTGTCTCTATTGAATTTCTTCATTTTCAAAATACCATTAATATGCAAGCCCATCCAAAAAATGTTGGTTGAATTCTTGCGATCCAACCCCTCGAAACGCCCAAAACTTCTAAGAAGTTCGTTCAAGTGATGTACTCTTATTGCCCTCAATGACCATCATAATAATAAGCACATAAAACATGTCCAAAACTTCTCCCAAACCCAAGGTGCTAAGAAAATAAGGTAATCCCCAAACATTAGGTGTGGTGCTTAGTGTTTGAAGGAATCCGCTCTATCTTTTCTCTCTAAAACCAAGCTTCTAAGAAAATGAGGTTATCCCCAAACATAAGGTGTGGTGCTTAGTGTTTGAAGGTAGCCAGTGAATCATTTCTCTCTTTTAACAATGAAGAGCTGCCTTTTTAAATAATTGGTTGTGTTCCACATGATAATCACTATCCTTTGAAGTTTCCTATTCGTTTGGGTGATAGAAGTTTATGTTTAAAGCGTAAATTTATTTTTGGTTAATATAACAACAATTTTGATGGGAAGAAAAAGAAAAGGAGAATTAATTCATTATTTTATTTGGTATATTTTTTAATAATTTATAAATATATTGATTTTGATGTACTTTTGATGTTGAAAGGTGAAGTTGTATATTAAAAGTATAAGTTTATCATAATTACATTATGTCAATTATTAATAAATTATCTTTTCGATAATAATTTGGTGAAAAATGAAGTAAGAAATTCCCAATTTGATTTTGCCTTGATTAAATTGAGAAAATTAATTTCCACATCATCACACAATTTGGATGCAGTTTACTTGTGTGACATGGCTTGTGTCACCCAGTTTACTGAGTAAATTCGAGTTGGAGGAGTTAGAGTCTAGTTAAGCCTTTGTGATTGCTAATTTGTAGCAATCAAGGTTAGTTATCTCACATTTCTTTTCAGTTAAATTAGTTCCAATTGTTGGTGGAACTAGTGAAAGGTTAGTTGTGTAGTAGGACTTTAGTCAAACTGAGTGATCATCCAATTAATTGATCAATGAGCCCAAAATAATCAGTGCACATAGAGAATTCGAGTTCCCCAACAGTAGTGGATATTCCAAGAAAGTGTAACATCAATTGTAGACTAGTCTTGAGTGTACATGTGTTGCATGCAGTGACATGGTCAACCTTGGGAATTGTGCAATCCAGTTTGGAGAAATTCTTAAATAATAGGGGTCTAATTTCTCAAAGGATTACGCAAGGAAATAGGGGCTCAAGCGGAGGTATAAATTGACTAAGTCTGGGTCAGAGCTTCTTAGTAAAGATAGGTTATTTACTTGCAGGTTGTGCTCAGTTGAGCAAAGCAATTGTAATGATCTCTATTCATTAGATTAATGCAAATAAGAATTGGGGCTTTTAGCAGTTTTCTTTCCCCAGAGAAAAAATATTGTGTGCATGTGTGTTATTTCTCATTGCATGTTTGTGATTGATGTTCCAAATTGTGAATTAACTTCTAGAGAGCAATAGAGTATGTTTGGTTCTTGTGATTTTGTTTAAACTTCATGAGAAGTTGCAAATCGACATCATAATTTATACATGGTATTAGAGCACAATTCACATTCAAGCATGAATTTCGAAGTTGTTTCTTAGGAGGTTCAAATTTGCAGTTCAGTGTAGCAGGATCTCTTCAGAGTTCAGAAGATGACCTTCAACAGGCTAAGGCTAGAGTATTCTTTGTAAGCCAATTCTAATTTCATCACATGGAAGCATCACATGGAAGTGGTATTGGATGACAATGGATTGCTAGAATAGATCAAGACATATGTTGCAAAACCACAAGCATTTGGTGCTTAGAACCTTTCTCAGAGGAAGAAAGGTGTAGCCAATGCGAGGAGAATAATATTAGAGGTAGTGCAGTACCACATTGTCACCAATCTCCATGGGAAAGAAACTTCTTATGCAATGTGGAAGGCACTGACAGATCTATTCCAGAATATTAGTGACCATAGGAAGCTGGTGCTCAAGGATAAACTTCGAAATATCAAGATACAAAAGAATGACACAATCTCGCAGTATCTAAGCATGTTCACACAAGTTCATGATGAACTTGTAGGAATTGGTGTTATTGTTTCAAAGAGAGAAACTACCAAATTGGGAATGCTTATGGTCTAATTTGGTATAGGAGGAAATAAGGCAGAATACTAGAGATGGGACTCTATCTAAGGGAGCGGATGAAGAAAAATTTGCATTAGTTGGAAAGGGAAAGAAGAGAAAAGGGAAGAAATCTTAAACCAAACCAGAATCCAGCCAAAGGGGCAAGAAGAAAAATTTGTCCAAAATTAAATGCTTCCATTGTCATGAATTCAAGCATTATGCCACAAAGTGTCCACACAAAAAGGCAAGTAAGAAGACCTCAGGAGGAGCAGGAGGTGAAGCTTTGGCTTCATAGTTCAAGCTTGATTTTATCATTATCACATGCATGGCTAATACAATGATTGGGAACATGTGGTACATAGACTCAGGTGCATCGCTCCATATGTCTGGTTGTAGAGATATTTTTAGTGACGTGAAGGAGAAGGATTTGAATATGTGTATTGAGATGGGGGACAACAAAAGGTACAATGTGACCAAGGTTGTTATAGTCACATTTCAGAGGGAGTTAGGATCCCCTCTCATACTTAAGGATGTCATCTTCATTCTGAGCCTAAAGAAAAATCTCATCTTTGTTGAAGTTTTGGAAGATCGTGGTTATGATGTGATATTCAACAAAGGAAAAGAATTCCTAAGACACGTAGCCATGGGACAAGTGAAGTAGGTCGGGGTTCATGTGAAGAACTTGTATAAAATAGATGTGGAATACTATGTTGCATTAAGCACTAAGGAGGAGAATGTGTAGGGTCACGATGTTGGTGAAATTTGGCACACAAGACTTGGTCATTTGCATCATGGTGCCTTGAATATTATGTAGAAAATAATCATTGGCCTCCCCAAAGGAGCACTTGAGAAATAGGGTGTATGCAAAGAATGTACTTTGGGGAAGTACACAAAATCCACGTTCCATGATTGGAACAACAAAGCACATACAGTCCTAGAAAGGATCCACCTTAATGTTTGTGGACCTTTCTCGGCAACCGTCATTGCTAGACACAAATATTTTGTCATTTTTATTGATGACTTCTCATAGAAGTGTTAGATCTTCTTCATGCGGAAGAAAGATGAGACATTATCCAAGTTCGTAGAATTCAAGGCACTAGTTGAGAAAGAAACCGACAAGAAGGTGAAGGCTCTTAGGAGCGATAATGGAAGTGAGTATGTGTTGATAAATTCAAAAATTCCTATGTGAAAGAAGGCATTCAACGAGAGTTGACAACACTCCACAACCCACAACAGAATGGGGTGGTTGAGATAAAGAACCGTAGCATTGTGGGAGAAATGAGGGTAATGTTGCATGACCAAGGTCTACCACTACATATGTGGGCAGAGGCATGCAAAACAATAGTCTATTTGCAGAACCAGAGTCCTCATCAGATTCTGGGCATGATTATATCGGAGTATTCTTTCTCGGGGAGAAACCTAGATGTGGCGCACTTCAAGATTTTTGGAACCTTTTTTTATTGCCATGTCTCCAAAGAATCAACGAATAAGCTTGAGCCCAAAAAAAAATTGGGGCTATTTTTGGGTTACACAGAAACTCCCCACAACTACTATGTGTACTTGCCATCCCTTCAAATTACAGTTGTGTGAAGGGATGCAAAGTTTGATAAGGAGAAAGCCATGTGGTTTCTATTGAGAGGGAGATTCAGATCCCACTAAAAGAGGAGCTTTTAGCTCCAAAGGAGGAGCCTCAAGAAGTTGTTGCGCAGCCACAAGTAGAGGAGCAAACAGTGAAGACATCCACTCAAGTAGAACCATCCATAGAATGAAGGTAAAGGACGAGGAAAGCTGATAGACTTGTATAGGATGCAAGGGAGAAAGTCACTTGATCGGCACACTGGCTACATGGCTCTAATGGATAAACTTGTAGAGAATGATCCATCTTCTTTTGAGGAAGCAGTAGAGAAACTTGTATGGGTTTATGCAATGGTGGAGGAATATGAATCCATTGTAAAGAACAAAGTTTGGGAAGTGGTACCAAGGCCAGCAGATAAATGTGTTGTTGGTTCGAGATGGATCTTCGAGGTTAAGCATGTAGCATACAAAAGTATAGAGAAGTATAAGGCTAGATTTGTGGCCAAGGGGTACTCTCAAGTTGAGGGAGCTAACTATGAGGAGACCTTTGCTCCTGTAACAAGGTACTCATCCATTAGATCAATTCTTGCATTGGTTGCATAGATGGGGTAGAAGCTCTGCCAGATGGATGTAAAAGCAACATTTCACAATTAAGTAATTGAGGAGGAGGTGTACATCGAGACACCAAAAGGTTTTGAGACTTTTGATCAGGAATCTCATGTGTGCAGACTCAAGTGAGCATTGTACAGTCTCAAACAAGCACCCCGTGCTTGGTACACCAGGATCGATAGCTATCTCACCGGTTTGGGCTTCACCAAAAGTGAAGTGGATGAAAATCTTTATCACATCTTGGTAAAAGGTAAATTGCTTATTATTGTCTTATATGTTGATGATTTGATTTTAACTGGTGATGACCAGTTGATAAGATCTTGCAAGGGAATTTTAAATGAAGGAAATGGGTCTTATGCACTACTTCCTCAGGTTAGAAGTATGGCAAGGCGATGGGGAACTGTTTGTCTCTCAAAGAAAGTATGCAAATGAGATATTACAAAAGTTCTACGTCAAGAGTTGAAAACCCATGGAGACACCACTAGCGACCAACTGGAGGAAGGAGGATGCCACTTCAGGTGAGGAAGTGAATTCTGCCATTTATTAGAAACTAGTGGGTTCACTGATGTATCTTGTGAACACATGACTAGATATGTGCTATGCAGTCAACCACCTGAGCCAAGCTATGGTTAGGCCAACCAAATTGTTTTGGAAGGCAACAAAGCATGTCTTACAGTACCTCAAAGGCACTACCCAGTTTCGACTATGGTGCAGACAAATAGAGGGAGTGAAGTCGTGAGGCTTCACAGATGCATATTGGGAGGGGAGTCCATCAGACTGAAAGAGTACATTAGTTGGAATTTTCTTTGTTGGGTCTCCAACTATTTCTTTGTAGAGTAGGAAGAAAATGTTTGTGGCGCTCAACTCATTATAAGAAAATACATGGCTGCAAGTCAAACAACATGTGAGGCGATCTGGATGAGAAATAAACTTATTGGATTACTCGGTTAGATGATGGATCAAATTGTGATGTATTGTGATAATCATAGTTGCATTAAGCTCTTGACGGTGCTGGACCCGCCAACATGTCAGGGATCTCCCCAATAAGAAGTCCCAATTAGACCTAAGACCGCTTGGTGTAGGAGTCCCGGCAATGGCTCGTATGGTAATGCTTTGACTACGATTTCACATAGAGGCAAGTAATATAACTCTATTGGTAGCAAGGGTGTGACAGCTGTGATGAGCCAAGGAAGGTGCATGAGAGGCTCTAACACACGGGGGTTGAGATTAGTGTGCCCCCTTTGAAACCTGTGATAGCATACAATTAAGAAGGGAACACACAAGAAAAGATACATCACAACATGGAAGGCAAGTTCACAAGCAATCCAAAGTGATGGTTAAACCAAGAGAGCATTTCAAAAAGATTCATACATACATACACAGATAGCTATACATGCATGCATAAGTAAATAGATACATATCATTTAGCATAAACTAGATAGCATAGAATAAAATACAACATATGCATGAAACATGCTAGCTATTATTATATTAAGAAGTGTAAGTTCCAGTCATACAATACATCCGTGTCCAACCACTAGTTCTGATAGTGGAAAGTTACAACCACAACCGTCTGCTCCTCCAAAGAGATGTACTAGCTCTACACAATGGAGAAGCCAAGGCTCATTACAATATTGTCCAAGCTCTCTCCAAGATAGTCTTAGCGGAAGCTTGGCTGACCAAAAGCCTATACAATGAGTTATGAGGGACTATTTATAGCAAAGGGTGGGGTGACCCATGACATTCCCCTTTGTGACAATTCATCTACCCTCATGACTCTTCATCTACTCTATGACTGTTACATCCAACTATGGACACTTGACTTGCACTTGACATGACATTACATTACAATGCACATGTACCCATGTTAGAGAAATGGCTTGAGCAAGCCATACTAGACAACACTATGACCTAGAAAACCATAGAAGTCCAATTCCTCAACATCCTCATGCTAATCAACAATAACATACTAATGCCAAGATCGATAGTCCTTGATGGTGTCCATGTGCTCCAAGGTGACATCTTTTTGGAACTTGACTCTTGCCTCCATAGCATTCAGGTACATTGATCGGGCTCCTCTGTCCAACTCGTCTATAAGCATGCGCATCATTGTCTTCAAGGCAGCCGGACTAGAAACATACTTGTGCATGATGTTTGCACCGATGGGAAAGTTTGGGCTAGTGGGGATGCACATCAACTCGTTGAAGTACGAGTCAAGATCTAGTCGGACCTGTGCCTTTGTCTTCACCTGGGTGAGAGTCCTAATAGATGGGATCACATGTGTGCGCACCACAACATCCATACTCTGGAACACACTTGCATGTGAATCTTGTATAGTAGTGATGAGTTGTGGGAGTTATTCATAGTTTCAGATCTGACTCTGGATACATGCCTTCAGCGTGACCACATTGGCCTTCATTATCTTAGGCAAGTGAATTGGGGCTCCCTTGTATCCCATCATCCATGTTTTCATGTAATCAACAATAGCATGCAAGTTCGTCAAGATACGTGCTTTTCTAGCACATCGCTACTGCCATCCGTTGAGATGGATGACTGCCTTATGCATAGTGCCAAACTTTGAGTACAACGCTCACATAACTATGTCGAGGTACAACACTTCATCTAGTATTGCCTTCTTTAGTTCAGCTCGGGCGGACACTGTCACCAAATCTCCTCCTTACTTGGCTGTCTTTAGTTCCTTATTCATTTTCTCATTCTCAGCTATCAAAAATCGAATACTTGAGCTATTGGCTTTGGCATACACTCTAGTTGCATCACCCAAGGTTGTTGGATGTTTGCGCATGTTAGGCACGATCACGCATTCCTCAAATTGCATAGGGTATGTATGATCATCCAGATTCGACACTCTACGAGACTGCACAACCCTATGTTGAGACTTGTCAAATGAGATGTTGTGCATCTCTTCTTCTGGATGATCTTTGAGGATCTCAATGCATCCTCGATTGCTTGAAACTTGATCACCATCTAGATGCAGTGAAGCAGGTAAGTTGACCTCTTAGTGGTAAGGCATAAGGTTGATGTCCTATTCCAATTCACGTTGCTCCATATTCGTATCTAACTGTTGAAGTGCTCGCTCTATCTTATGAGCAAAGTCCAACTCTTGTGATGGTTCACCCTGTCTGCCTGATGCCAATTGTTCTGATCAATCTACTACCTACACGAGCATTGTTTCATTTGTTTGCACATGTTTCGCCCCCTGCTGTACCTGTTGCTATTGAACTTCCCTCTCCTACTTGTGCAACTCTTGTTCCTTTCGGAGTTTCTCCTTCAACTCATGTAATTCCTTCTCTGCTTCTTCCATTCTTCTCTTATCCCACTTCCTTTGCGTGATTTTCCTGTCATGTTGTTGCCTCTTTGCCTCTATAACCATAGCTACTTTCTATACCAATGGATCTGCTTGAAACTTGCAGCTTTGCTCTTCCTCCATGCGATCGACAATCTTCCCCTTGCCCTTTTTGTGCACTGATATGCTTCCCTCTGTTGTTACTTCTGTTGATGCTGGTGCTCTTCGGGATGCTGCTTCACGTTACTTTGCTAACCACTCCACAACAAAGCCAACTGGTTCATTGAGTCTAGAGGAGTTGTAACAATATCTCCATGGGTCCTCCTCTGCCCAATGACATGCCCCGTGGATCTAGTTGAACTATAATATTGTGTAGTGATCTTTCACAATACAATGTGGGTCATATGGGTTGTAACTTCGAAGGTCGAATGGATACTTCTTCATCAGTTCTGCCTCGACATCCACTTGCTTGAAACTCTAGATCTCATATAGCCTGACCCGCAATGGACGAGCGAGCCGAGAAGCCTTCTTATTCTAGTGCAGTCTAGCTGTCAATCCTACCAAGATGTGATATGATACTTCCTGCTTGAAGAGTATGTCCAATGAAAACTTCGGTATAACATGTAGAGGCTTCTCCACGCTGAAAATTTGTATGAAAGTTTCAGATGTTGAGGCATACCAATCAGCAATATCTATCAGTGCCTCCATTGCTTCCTTCGACATGTAGGGTGGATCCTGTTCGAATATCATCTTGTAAACTAGGGTGACAAAATGATCGGACAACTGTGTGATTACTCCTCTGAAGCTCCATTTGGACAAAAACTTACAATATGTGTTCATAGCAGTCTCTGTCGGTGACCATGCCCACTCCAAGCTTGGGAACTCCTTTCGGGCACAGATTGTGTCTAAGATGTAGGTAGACATGTAAATCTTTGCTTGCATACCTCCGGGTGACTGTTGAGCCTTCGTTACCTGTTCCTTTAGCTGATGAGCCAACAGGATGGACCAGTTACATGGTTTACCTTCTCTGGCTAGTTGGTCTAGTACCATTACCCAACTCCGTGGGAATGTTTTCGTGCTTTCTTGGCCACATAGTTGACATGAAAATATGACCAAGTATTGATATGCCTTCCGTAGTATCTTCGTCTTATAGATCTGGTTGTGTGTCATCCTGAATCTGGCCAGCTCCTTTACCTAGTTCTTCATAATGTCTCTAGAGTTGGCACTGCTACTCGGTAAGCTGAAAGGAGTCTCCATGATAATCATGGGCTTCAACATTTGATACATCTCATCATAATCCTATGCCCATAAGGTGGAAATCTTTGTCCCGCTGACACTTCTCAGAGTCATCGTCTCGGGATCAATGTGTGAGACGATCTAGTGTATCATGTCCGCACATGGGAATGCGAGGTATCTGCATGCAATCCGGTACAAGCTGGACTTGTGAATGTTCACATACACCTAATGGTCTTCGAGGTCTTCCCCAAAAGTGCTAGCAAATGCTTCATTGACCTCTTTCCATTAAAATTTGATGTCCTTGTCTAGAAACAACTTGGTATATTCATCGATCGGTAGACATGCAGACACCTGCTCAACTACTACTCTAGTTTCACTTCTGTCATTGTCCTTTGATCCTACTCTCTTGGAGGCCATTGATCTTGTACTGATAATAGGCATATGAACATGTGAAAGATATGGAGACAATGCGACATGCATGGCAAGAAATCTGTCAGCGAAAACCAAAGAAAATTTGGGGAATGACAGTCAAAGATTACATAATTTCTTCTGGGAGGCTAGGTGACTGGCTGCTAAAACTAGGCAAAAGGCAACCTAGGTTATGTAGGAGGAAAGAATGGTTGCTGGATTTGTGCAATGCGCAATCCAGGCTGACTGATGACTATTGGAATTGTGCAATGTGCAATTCCAACTAGTAATGACTTCAGGCTCAAGGACCGCATTGCACAATTTTATAGGCCAGCAGTCACTGTCCCTCAAAAATGTGCAAAGCAGTCTTGGAAGATAGTGCTTGGGCAGAAATGCACATTTTTGGAGAGGAAGACATAGTCTTCCTTCTCCAAATTGCGCAATGTTGTCTGGGTGAGGTAGACTCCAAGCCAAGGCTGCCTAGACCCGTTGATGGGAAACTAAAAAGCAAATCTGAAATTGAATGCATGGTGACACTAAGTGAAATAAGAAGTGATTGATCATGCATGCAAACATTTAATGGAATATTCAATAAAAATATCAACATGCATGTGGGCGAAGCGAGTTAACGACCATTTGTGTAAAATAGTTTCATGCATGCGAAAACAATGAGATAACAATGAAAACTAAAATGGTGGTAGTACAAGCTTGTATGCATGTCAATAATAGCAAGTGTTCTGTTATGAAACTAGCTCACAAAAAGGATAGAAAAGATAGATCAATGCCTTAGAATTCAGCCTCTTCAAGGGGTCAACCTCCTTTACATTACACAAATGAATGATTCTTTGATGATACAAATGACAAGACCTCCTCTCTATATATAGGAGTTTAAGGAGTCATAATATAATCAGAGCCGACATAACAATAATAATGTAAGGGCACAATAATAACAATAGTGGGCTTCTATGGGGCACAATAGTAACAATATGGGGACTACAAGGGTACAACAATATAATAAGGGGGCTATGCTAATAACATTAAGGGGTTACACTAGTATTATAGGGGCCTAACATGCCCCTCTCCTTCAAAAAGTGTTGTCCTCAACGCTTGAGTAGTTCTTGATGCTTCTATAGAATATTCTTGTCCTCCCATGTGGAATCTTCATCAGGTAAGTTCTTCCACTTGATGAGATACTTTGAAATTGAGCAATTTCGTAGTTGTCAAGTTCTTGTTTCTGTGACTGCTCCAGGTTCCAATATGATTTTTCCTTCCTCTTCAAGTTCTGGCAATATTGTTTGAATTAAGATCTTCTACAACTTTTGAATGAGTGGCCACACTTCTTTGTCCTTCTTCCATTCATCCCTTGCTTCGTTTATCCAATCTAGTTGGATAATAGAAATAGCAAAAAACAATGCTTCCACATCCTCATCCTTTCTTGAGAGTGCATCTACAAAAAGAATTCGCTTTCCTTTCCTATAAATGATTTCAAACTCATAACCCAATATATTTGTGACCCATTTCTTTCTGTTCTTCTATAGATAATATTTGTTCTAAAAAGTATTTAAGACTATCATGATCCATTTTTACCTTGAAGTTTCTTCCCATTCGGTAAGGTCGCCATTTCTTATGTGCATGTAGTATTTCCAACTTTTCCTTCTCATAAATAGCTTGCTTGAGATGTAGTAGTAAAAATACCCAATCACCTACATCAAAAAAAATTTCACTACAATGTTGATCTACCTGTTGTTTCATTCGATTTTGCACCAAAGTGGCGTTATCCTTTAAAAGTTGGAGAACTTGTTGTTGATGCTCGATGTGATCTTTCACTGCTTGAACCTTTTTCTTCTTGATATGTCCTTCTATCTTGAGAGTTTGAGGAGTGGTAATTTCTTCCAATGCTTTACAAGATATGGTCAGATTCATTTTTTGATGCTTGATGTGATCTTTCACTTCTTGAACATTTTTCTTCTTGATATGTCCTTCTATCTTGATAATTTGAGTGGTAATTCCGACCAATGCATTACAAGATATGGTTGGATTCATTTCTTCTTTCTCGATGTGATCTTTCACTTCTTGAACCTTTTTCTTCTTGATATGTCCTTCTGTCTTGAGAGTTTGAGGAGTGGTAATTCTTGCCAATGCTTTACAAGATATGGTCGGATTCATTTCTTCTTTCTCTGGGGTTGGTTCCTAGTGTATATACTCTTCTTTTGATGTTTCTTGATCCTTTTCTTCCTCCTCTTCATAATCTATGTAAAATAATTTCTTCTAAGCACATTATGAACTTTAGTGCATTTGCTATCACAATTGTAACAAAGCCCTTTTTCTCTTTTCTCTTCCAATTGTTGTGGTGTAACCCTCATAGGTTGTGGAAGGCTAGGAGAAACAACACTTCCATTATTATAGTTGTGAGGGGTAGACTTCCTTGTTGCCATAATTTTACTTTCCACTATGTAACAAAGCTCTTTTACTCTTTCCAATTGTTGTGGTGTTGCTCTAAAGAAGGTGTTTCTCTTTTTATCCTCATAATGTGCTATCATTTCCTTCGTGAAAATTGACCATGTAACAAGTTGTTTATGAGAACAAAGCCCTTTATACCATAAACATTGATCCGGTTCTAAATATGAAGATGCAATACATACCTTTTGTAACAGTGGTACACCATGTAGATCAAAATATTGCTCCATCTGAAGTATCCAATTTACCGGATCCTTGCCATCAAACTTCCTCATATCACATTTTCTTCATTTTAGGAGCTCAATCTTGAAACGACTATAACTCTGTAATTTTGGTTCTTCCAATTCTAAAATTGTGACCTATAGTAGCCCTCTATGTCCTCTTTCCAATGCCACCAGTCTGATCCAAATTGGATTCTCCAAGGAAGAGTTATGCACGGTCTCCCAAGATCACCTAATTATAGACCTTTCCAGAAGAGCGAATTTGTATGAAGTGCCACATGTCACTATTTCGACCTTTGGCTCTAAAAAATATATACAAGAAACTACAGTCTATCTTATTTCTATATTTTCTTACAAAATTTCAATCCGATGCACAGAGAGAAAGTTATGATGATTTTCCCTAGGTCACCTGTTTGGAATGCAATTCAGGAGTCTACAAAAGAACCAACTTCCTCAGATCATATCTCCACAAATATAGCGCGAACAACTCTAAAATTTGGACCTGAGGTTCAGTACGAGTTCATCTCAAATGGGTTTTTTTTTGCTTCTAAAACGTCGTAGAAAAAAATTTATAGCTGTTGAGATTACAACAAGATGATGGAGCTTAGTGAAAAGAGTCACCTTCACTAAGTGGGCCCGCAGGAAAATTATGGCGCAAGTTCTATTTTTTATCACAGTGTGGATGATCACAGTGTGGGTGACCACAGTGTGAGTGATCACAGTGTGAGTGATCACAATGTGGGTGACCAAAGTGTGGGTGACCACAGTGTGGGTGACCACAGTGTGGGTGATCAAAGTCTATTTTTATACTGGCTGTCAAAAATAGAAAAGTCAAATATTATTGTCTCATAATAATATTTGGACTATAAACTTGATCTTATTCTCTTGGAGCACTTTAGTTTGAGCTACAGATGTGGCTCATGCAGCTGTCAGAAGGAAGTACACTTTTCTTATGAGTCAGTTGAGTTGTTGCATGCATGACTTCAGTTAGAACTCAATCAGTTGAGTTTGGTGGAGTTGATTGTGGAGTTGATGGAGTTGTGTTCAGTTTGACTTGGTTAAACTAGTTGTAGTTAGTCTAACTGCAAATAGACTAATGATGAGTTGTTAAACTAATTATAAACTCATAATACAAATATAGAATACATCAGTTAACTCAGTTGCATGTCAGTGCATGTTCAGTTCAGCAGGGACAGGTGTTAGAGAATCAGATTGTTATCAGTTGTGACTATAGTTGTGCATCAGATCTTGCACAATCAAGGGATTGAGTATGCCAATGAGTTTGCTCACGTATTTTCCCAATTTGTAGCTTCTGCTCACGTCTTACACATTGTGAGTGATTCTTTGGAGGTGAAATACGAGTTTGGTAGACCATTCTCATTCATTCTTGAGCAGGTATTGAGCAGTGGAGGCTGGCAAGTAGTGGAATAGATTTGGAGATCAGATCTTAGCTGTATTGTGTGTAACAGGTGGAGCTGGTACTGGATTGCTTGTGATAAGCATTGTACTTTGTAATGTTACATGGTCTCAATCATTAATATGCAGATAGTGTGGGGTTTTTAGCGAGATGCTTTCCCCGGGTTACATACTGTGTTAATGTGTGAATGCTCTTGATGTTTTATTGTTATTGATGCTACTATATTGATGATCAACGTAGAGGAGCTTATGTATTGTGTATGTATTCCGCAATAGTACATGATCAGGATAATCTCTGTTGAATATGTGTTAAATTGTAGAAAAAGTTTCTACATGGTATCAGAGCGAGCTAGATAATTGTAGAAAAAGTTTCTACATGGTATCGGAGCTGCTTGATTTGTAGAAGAGATTTTTACAGGATATCAAGCGAGGATTGATCATCAGATCTACTATTCAGGAAGTGTTTACATTCTATTTCTTTAGGTAGAGTCTGTAATCGGGCCAGGTAGCCTCTGGATTCATCCTTCCTTTGGAAGGTGAGATATCTGGTGAATTCCCATACAGTCAATCTCTGTACGAGAAATATTGTGTTCTCACGAATTCTAGATCGGAAGCGGTTGAGTTGGTTGCTGGTGGAATTCGAATTTGCAGCAGTGTTTTCTTGGTGACAACGCAGCAATGTCTTTCAACGGATTGCGATTGGAGTATGCTCTTGAGGGCAGCTCAAACTATATTGCATGGAAGGACAGGATGGAGGCAGTATTGGATGATAACGGGCTGAAGGAGTTCATAGATACGGATATCCCAAAGCCTACTGATGCTGCTAAGGTGGAAGTTTGGCAAAAGAAGACTGCAAAATGTCGAAGGATTCTGTTGGAGGGCGTGAAGGATCACATTGTGTCCAGCCTCCATGGAAAGGCTACTCCATATTTGATGTGGAAATCATTAACATAATTATTCCAAAGCAAGAGCGATCAGAGGAAGCTGGCGCTCAAAGATAAACTCAGAAACATCAAATGCGAGAAGGGTGACAGTATTCCCAAGTATCTCACGAAGTTCACTCAATGTCGAGATGAGCTGGGAAGTGTGGGGGTTCCTATCGATGATGAGGACTTGGTGAGCTTGGCTCTCCTTGGTCTTCCGAAGAGTTGGCATTCCTATCAGGACTCTGTCAATGGTCGGGAGAAATTGCCAGGATGGGAAAGACTATGGTCAGATCTTGTGCAAGAGGAGATCAGGTCGAGTACCAGGGATGGATCTTCGTCAAAGGGAGCTGATGAAGAGAATTGTGCTTTGGCTGCCAAAGCAAAGAAAGGGAAGAGCAAGAAAGCTTCTCATTCTGGTGCGAAAGGCAAGAAGCAGGATATGTCCAAGGTGAAGTGTTTTCACTGTCACCAGCACGGACACTATGCCACTAATTGTCCGCAGAAGAAGAAGAACAAGCAGGCTGCTGGATCTTCAACAGGAGAGGCTCTAGCCTCACAGTTTGAGCTTGATTTTTCATTGATCGCATGTTTGGTTTCAAGTGTGATGGGATCAGTGTGGTTCTTGGACAGTGGTGCGTCTTTTCACATGACGGGAGATAGAGATTTGTTCTCTGATCTGGAGGACAAAGACCTTGGAGTGCACATCGAGATGGGCGATGATGGTAGATACAATGCGACCGGTATTGGTACCATTTCCTTTGAGAGGGAGTCTGGTAAACCCTTCGTATTGAAGGAAGTCATGCATGTTCCAGGATTGACAAAGAATCTCATCTCAGTGGCAATGTTAGAAGACAAGGGGTATGATGTTGTTTTTAGCGAGGGAAAGGCTTTCTTGCGTAGCAAGACAACTGGTGAGACCCGGAAGATAGGGGTTCAAGTGAGGAACCTTTATCAGTTGCATGTAGATGGATGTGCAGCAATGGCG
The DNA here is from genome assembly GCA_031772625.1 of Pinus tabuliformis. Lineage (NCBI taxonomy): Eukaryota > Viridiplantae > Streptophyta > Pinopsida > Pinales > Pinaceae > Pinus > Pinus tabuliformis. The sequence goes on from CM062811.1 coordinate 331,308,946, forward strand.
GGCAAGGCAGAAGGATTGGTGAGCCGGGATGATGGCGAGTTGTGGCACAGGAGATTGGGTCACCTTCACCATGGAGCCTTGAAGATACTGCAGCAGATCACTACAGGGCTTCCTAAAGGCACACTTGCGCAGTCAGATCAGTGCAAGGGGTGTACTTTGGGGAAGTTTGTGAAAGCCACCTTTCACGAGAAGGATAGTCGTGCCACGACGATCCTTGAGAGAATTCAAACAGACGTGTGTGGACCTTTCTCAGTTGCTTCGACAGAAAAACACAGGTATTATGTTATTTTTGTTAATGATTTCTCTCGTAAGTGCTGGATCTTCTTCATGCAGAAGAAGAGCGAGACATATTCAAAGTTCTGTGAATTCAAAGCACTGGTCGAGAAGGAGTCGGGGAAGAAGGTGAAGGCTCTCAGGAGCGATAATGGTGGTTAATACATCTCGGACGAGTTCAAGGATTTCTGCAAGGAAGAAGGGATTCATAGAGAGCTCATAGCTCCCCATAACCCACAGCAGAACGGGGTAGCTGAGCGGAAAAACAGAACGATTGTGGGTGCTGCACGGGCAATGTTGCATGATCAGGACCTACCCCTTCACTTGTGGACGAAAGCATGCAATACAGCAGTTTATGTGCAGAACCGTTGTCCTCATAGGATACTTGGCATGAGTACACCTGAGGAGACTTATTCTGGTAAGAAGCCTGATCTTTCTCATTTGAGGATTTTTGGTGCTAACGTTTACATGCATGTGACGAAGGATGCCAGGAAGAAGTTGGAGCTGACCGCAGAGGTTGGGATATTTGTGGGGTACACTGATACGCCCCACAACTATCGTGTGTATTTGCCAGACAGTGGTAAAACTGTTGTGTGACAGGATATAAAATTTCAGGAGGAGAAAGCCATGAAGTGTTCGTTTGAGAGGGAGCTACACTTGCATGCAGATGAGGAGCTATTAGTTCCTAAGGATGAGCTTCAGGACGTGGATCAGCCACAGGACGAGGTTCATGGAGTGGAAGAGACCACTCATGCAGCACCAACCTTCAGAGGGCGAAAGCGCTTGACAGAAGCTAAGCGACTGGCTCAAGATGCAGAGAAAGTTGTAGGACCACCTACAGCCCAACGCAGGCAAAGACAGTCACCTGATCGGTACACTAGATACACGGCTCTTATGAGCAAGTGTGTTGTGATTGAGCCATCCTCTTTCGAGGAAGTTGTGGAGGATCCCGCGTGGGTAGATGCCATGGTGGAAGAGTATGATTCTATTGTCAGAAACAGTGCATGGGAGATTGTTCCTAGACCGGAAGGAAATCAATGGTGGGTTCGAGATGGATCTACAAGGTCAAGCAGGCAGCTGACGGGAGTGTGGAGAAGTACAAGGCAAGATTTGTTGCCCGAGGCTTTTCACAGATAGAGGGGATCGATTATGAGGAGACCTTTGCACCTGTCACAAGGTATTCTTCCATACAGACGATTCTTGCTCTCTCAGCACAGATGGGATGGCACATTCATCAGATGGATGTGAAGACTGCGTTCCTCAATGGAGTCATTGAGGAGGAGGTGTACATTGAGCAGCCCGAAGGCTTTGAGGTCTTCAGCAGTGAGTCGCATGTGTGCAGGCTCAAGAGAGCGCTGTATGGGTTGAAGCAAGCACCACGTGCTTGGTACACATGGATAGACAGCTATTTCACAGGACTTGGATTCTCCAAGAGCGAGGCGGATCCTAACCTATACCATATTGTGGTGGAGGGTAAGTTGCTTATCATTGTACTGTATGTTGATGATTTGATTCTAACGGGTGATGAGCTATTGATACTGTCATGCAAGAAGGATCTTGCTACAGAGTTTGAGATGAAGGACTTGGGCCTCCTTCACTATTTCCTAGGATTAGAAATATGGCAGCGCAGTGGTGGACTGTTTGTTTCTCAGGGAAAGTATGCTCGGGAGATACTGGAGAAGTTCAACATGCATGGCTGCAAGCCTGTTGATACTCCTCTTCCTGGAGGTTGGAGGAAGGAGGATGCCACTTTGGGAGAAGAAGTGGATGCCACTGTTTATCGATAGTTGGTGGGGTCGCTGATGTATTTGGTCAATACACGACCTGATATATGCTATGCAGTTAACCAGCTTTCACAAGCTATGGTTAAGCCTACCAAGCTCTTCTGGAAGGCGAGCAAGCATGTATTCCACTACTTGAGAGGCACATCGGGATATGGTTTGTGGTACAGACAGGAGGATGAGGTGAAGCTATGTGGCTTCACGGATGCAGATTGGGTAGGGAGCCCAACGGACAGAAAGAGCACATTAGGAGGGGTCTTCAGTATTGGATCAACAACAGTTTCTTGGTACAGCAGGAAGCAGAGATCCGTGGCACTCAGTTCAGCGGAGGCCGAGTATATGGCAGCAAGTTTGGCTGCATGCGAGGCTATATGGATGAGGAAGATCCTGGTTGGTTTGTTCGGTTCTCATTTGGATCCTACTGTGATTTACTGTGATAACCAGAGTTGCATTAAACTCTCGGCTAATCCTGTATTTCATGATAGATCTAAGCATATTGACATCAGGTACCATCATATCAGAGATTGTGTGCAGCGGAGGATCATGTTGCTTTCATACATTCCAACGGAGGATCAGGATGCTGATATTCTGACGAAGGCTCTCACCAGGAGCAAATTCGAGTACCACCGAGGCAGGATAGGGGTTGCTGATAATCCATATCTTGTCGAGAGGAAGTGTTGAGATTGCAACAAGATGATGGAGCTTAGTGAAAAGAGTCGCCTTCCTAAGTGGGCCCGCAGGCAAATTATGGCGCAAGTTCTATTTTTGATCACAGTGTGGATGATCACAGTGTGGGTGACCACAGTGTGAGTGATCATAGTGTGAGTGATCACAATGTGGGTGACCAAAGTGTGGTTGACCACAGTGTGGGTGATCAAAGTATATTTTTAGACTGGCTGTCAAAAATAGAAAAGTCAAATATTATTGTCTCATAATAATATTTGGACTATAAACTTGATCTTATTCTCTTGGAGCACTTTAGTTTGAGCTACAGAGTGGCTCATGTAGCTGTCAGAAGGAAGTATGCTTTTCTTATGAGTTAGTTGAGTTGTTGCATGCATGACTTCAGTTAGAACTCAATCAGTTGAGTTTGGTGGAGTTGATGGAGTTGTGTTCAGTTTGACTTGGTTAAACTAGTTGTAGTTAGTCTAACTGCAGATAGACTAATGATGAGTTGTTAAACTAATTATTAACTCATAATACAACTATAGAATACATCAGTTAACTCAGTTGCATGTCAGTGCATGTTCAGTTCAGCAGGGACAGGTGTTAGAGAATCAGATTGCTATCAGTTGTGACTATAGTTGTGCATCAGATCTTGCACAATCAAGGGATTGAGTATGCCAATGAGTTTGCTCATGTATTTGCCCAGTTTGTAGCTTCTGCTCATGTCTTACATATTGTGAGTGATTCTTTGGAGGTGAAATACGAGTTTGGTAGACCATTCTCATTCATTCTTGAGCAGGTATTGAGCAGTGGAGGCAGGCAAGCAGTGGAATAGATTTGGAGATCAGATCTTAGCTGTATTGTGTGTAACAGGTGGAGCTGGTACTGGATTGCTTGTGATAAGCATTGTACTTTGTAATGTTACATGGTCTCAATCATTAATATACAGATAGTGTGGGGTTTTTAGCAAGATGCTTTCCCCGGGTTACATACTGTGTTAATGTGTGAATGCTCTTGATTTTTTATTGTTATTGATGCTGCTATATTGATGATCAACGTAGAGGAGCTTATGTATTGTGTATGTATTCCGAAATAATACATGATCAGGATAATCTCTATTGAATATGTGTTAAATTATTCAAAATTTCTACAATAGCGAAAATGCCATGATGACCTATTTGGAGCAGTGAAACCCTAGAATCCAAAGCTCTCATACCAAATGTTATGAAACCAACTCACAAAAAGATAGAAAAGATAGATCAACGCCTTAGAATTCAGCCTCTTCGAGGGGGAAACCTCCTTTAAATTACACAAATGAATGATTCTTTGATGATACAAATGACAAGACCTCCTTTCTATATATAGGAGTTTAAGGAGTCATAATATAATCAGAGCCGACATAACAATAATAATGTAAGGGCACAATAATAACAATAGTGGGCTTCTATGGGGCACAATAGTAACAATATGGGGACTACATGGGTAAAACAATATAATAAAGGGGTTGTACTAATAACAATAAGGGGTTACACTAGTAGTATAGGGGCCTAACATGTTCAGAGAAATCAAGCAAACAACACTGACATAAGTGAAAACACAAAAAGCGACAAAAACGCTGAAAAACACAAGTTGAGACCACTTACCTGTGAATAGTTGAGCTAGATGTGTCGAAGAGTCCTGCATGTGTTGTGGGATGTTAGAGCTCCAAGATTGATGTGAAAGAATGAGCTTTTATGTGTCAAATAAATAAGTTTGAGCTCATGACGCACATGCCACAAATCTAGGAAAAAGCAACACTTGGAGTAAAGTTTCTAAAATGAACTTTTCATGTAACCTCTGAATGCTAAAAATATCTCCCTGAATCATGGGATTCTTTTGCATGTTTCCTTTTTCTATTTCGAGAAAAAGAAAGTCATGCATGCAAGTCAAGTTTCCTTGGTCCCAGGTGGAAATGGTCAACCCAACTGCTCATGCATGAGGCTGCTCAACTGCTGGGAGAAAATGCACATTTTTGGATGGGAGTTGGGCTAGCTGCTGTCGGCCAGATAAATCATTCTTGTGGACAAGACCAATCTCCCTAGTATCAACAGATATCTAGTGACAAGCAAATCTACCTTTCTATAAATATTTTGTGATTTATTAATAAAAACCAAGAGGTGTTTTAGACCCTACCTTAAGTCCAACGCTAGTTTGTGGCAGCCACGCTTCGATTGTCCGAACAAGTTTCCTTTTAAGAACCTGCAATCACAAACAAGCACACATCAAATACCACCTGCATAGCTAATATAATAAATCATATCCATCATGGTGATCAAGGAATCCATGAAATAAACCATAAAACATGGCTTATTGAGAAAAATAAACTTGATTGTATTAACTTTGAAAATAGAAGAACTTTACAACCTTTGGTGCGTTGATGTTGTAGAAGCTCCTCCCAGGGTTCAAACAAGAATCTCCTCTACTTTGACAAGCCTCACACTCTTCCCAATGAGATCAAAAAAGGTATGTAATCTCTCCTCTCAAGCTCAATTAGGAATATTAAATTCCAACAACATTTCACCTCAAAAATATTCAGCTTTCAACCTCCTCAGTAACCAGCCCAATGCCTCATTTTATAGTGCAAAGGAAGGAGGTTACAGGTCCACCTATGAAGGGATAGAGTCCTCCTTCAAAGGGATAAGCTCCTCACATCAAGGGGTTAGCTCCTTAAGGTATGGGATGCATGAACCTTAAAGGAGCGAACTTGCCACCTCAAGATTCCCTCTAGAAGCTTCCAGAAATGACTCAAAGTGAGTTTTTAAGAATGTACTTGTGCCTTTTTTACTTTTACAGGGGTCCACACCCATTACATAGAGATAGAGCGGTCAGGTACGCAGGGGACATGACCAGTAGGTGCGGGACTACAGGTAATGCTAAGAGAAAGTGTGGAACCAGAGTTTTAGAGACTTTTAAGGGATTTCTCTTATTTTTCAAGGCTTGACATGAAGAATTGAGGTTTAAGACTTGCAAAGGAGGAAAGTATGAGTGGTGATAGACTCACACTAATTGCAGAATGTCATGGTGACAATATTTTGTGCAACAGATTGACCCCTAAAGTGCGAAGTCTGTAATAGATGAGGATAGCATTTGTCATCTAAGAAGAGTGAAGTACCTTATCATTTCAAAGATCATCTTGTGGACAACCTGGTTAGAACCTATAAAAACATTCAATACAAAATATATATATGTGAACGTATCATCACTGAGGTAGGCATTCCCATACTCAGATCAAAACTTACTAGAAAGCTAACTAAACTGCTTTGATATAGGAATGATTTTGTAATACGTCACAAGTATAGACATATGTAGACACAGTATGGGCATAGCCATCTGTTTATAAATAGTCCACTGCATAATGAATAAAAAAATTCCTCGCACCCTGGATGGTGGAAACTAGATCCAGGGTCTTGATTTCTGCTTCCCTAACTAGTACGATTCTATCCATGTGAATGAATGTGTCGAAGTCGAACATGGTAGAAACCACTTGATTACCAATCAATGATGTGAACTGTTAAGAAGTGTGAGAGAAACCACCAGTAATGTCAATGGCTCTCAAAGTACTCAGTAAAATCCATGAAATGTGAATAGATGAGCTGATGTCGAACATGTCATAGAATCTTTTGATCGAAGGTCAATGATGCAACCTATCGTCGAAGGCGAGAAACCTGCCATTGAGACATGCAGATTCCAAGGTATTGATGATTTCTAGATCATCTTTCTAGATAATGAGCTGAAGTCGATAGAAAGCGATCCGTCGTAGGCAAGCCCACAACACGAAATCATAGATCAAGTTTGAAGAAATATATTTGGCAAGGACTAAGTCAGGGATGGTCAAGATGGATGACAGATATTTTGCAGATGAATGGTTTATTCGAACTGACCTCTTGAACACATAACAACACTGCAGATGGTTTGGTGACAATTGACCCAAAGCTAATACCCAAAAACTGGCTGAAGACTTTCAATATGGTTTGATTAACTGTTAGGCAAAGGATTTCCCAACCCAGGTGAACAAAAAGTGTTGTGTTCAAGAGTGGTTGAATGCTTTTCTAAAACACAAAGTACAACAAACAGGTTCATTTTTCTCTCTTTTCCCCCACCATTTCTGGCAAGTACATCTTTATTTTTTACAAGCTTGAGAAGGATAACATTTGCTTGGTTATAAGCTCATCCTTCGGATGAGTCCAACTTAGTTTAAAATTTGAACCCTAAGAAGGAGTGGTTCATTCCTGTTTAAAATTGAACAGGTCCTTTACTGTTAAATTTTAACGAGTCCAGTATAGGAAAAACTCGGCGTTTTTCAATTTTAGGGAGTCAGAAGAAAAACTTAAGAAAACTCCATGGTTGTCCTTTTTCATAAATTTGTGTCTCCCAAGCCCGAAAAAATATAAAATAATACTTGAGAGAACTGCTTGACCATTACGATCAAGGAGTACTTTTCATAATTAGTGTCTCTGATCTGAAAAAGTAAAAAAGCGATCAACGACACGTTGTTTTATAACCAATATTGAACTTGAAACGACAAAAGCCTGGCAATATTTCCATGTTTATACGGTCAGAAAATAGTTATAAGTGGACCGTCCTTTTAATTTTGTTTTAACGAGCTTAAAAAGAAAAACTCGGCAATCTTTTCATATTTTACGAGTCAGAAAAGAGCTTAAAGAGGACTCTAATGTTTTTGTTGACAATGATCAATTTTCCTTGAAAAATCTGATATTCTGCACAAAAACTCAAACATTACTCATACCTGTTTAAAATAAATAAAAATGCATCAAAAAGTTACCTTTTTAAAGTGAAAAATAAACAAATTAAAAATTCATTTATTCAAAAAATCTTATAAAAAGGGTTTTTGTAAATTCATTTTTACCGTTTGACTTCAGAGTGAGAAAAGAGAGCTTTTGGGTAAGAAACTTCTTGTGAATATTGCGGAAAATCCGTTCGTTGGAAACGAAAAGTGTCAGCTCCGGGTAATCCACATCACCTTTATCTTGCATTTCAACAGTTTGTATTTCATGTTTAGGCTTCCATTTTGATTTTTTTGGAAAAAATAGTTTAAAAAACTACTCGCAGGGGTCCGCAGGCGCAACATGCGAAACCTACGGACCCCGACTTTTTCATACAAAGGAAAGAGCTAGGGGCCCACACCTGCTACTTGGGAAGAGTGCGGACCTATGCACTGTCCCTAACTAGTGGGTGTGGACCCCGTGAAATAGGTTTTAAAACTTCAATTTTTTCATTTCCGCCCAAAAATTTTTGAACTAAAATGTTCTAATCTGTCATTTTTGCAATGTAGGATATACAAAATGCTCATTTGGTGGGAACGGGAGCATGAAGATGTGGACCTTGCCACAATTAATCATCAACCCTCATTGGATGCATTGAGAGCAGGTAGACTATTTAAATTCTGGGGCATACTTGGCATGATGGCCCAAGTAGACTTTTTGCAATGGCTGGTGGACAGGTGGAATATACAGGACCAGTGTTTCATTATTGGTGGCTACCAGCTTGAAATCGAGCTAGAGGACATTTACTTCTTGACTGGTTTGCGCAATAGAGGTGAACGATTATCTCTATTCGGGACTAGGCCAGGTGGCCAGTTTGTCGATAGTCTCCGACTAGAGTTTTGTAATGACCAAACAAAGGACAAAGGGATTGATATCAAAACTATCTCCCGTCCTGAACTTAAAGTGATTTCATTTACTGTCACCAGACTCTGTGAAAGCGTAGCACTGCATGTAGCTACCGAATCTCAAATACGAATGGCAGTAGACTGTTATCGAGGCACCATCTTCAACTGGTGCGAAGCTGTGTTGGCAAATGCGAAAGGCCAACTAACTAGAGCAAAGAACGGACAACTAAAAAACTTTGGATATGGTTTCTTAGTTGTGAGCTTTGGTCTAGAGAGGGTTTTGATGTTGGTCCCGTAGCAGCTTTCCGTTGGAGTTGGACTTCCCCGAGAACCTAAGCTAATGCACTGGGTTACAATTATGGTCTGTCATCCTGAGGAGGGTTTAGAGGTTGTTTGATTTCCGCCTGAGTATTTTCGTTGGTTGGAGAACCAAATTTTCGTGATTCAGGATTTTCCATATGCTGGGATGGATTATCGTGGTGACTCAGACATGACTCTTCCACCAGGAGAGCAATGGGATGGTTCAGGTAAAATCATTCTCAACATTTCTAAGTTTTAACTAATTTTTTGTTTGTTTTTAAATCGTCCAAAACTGATAATAAAAGTTTCAAATGCAGATGTGGGTCCATGGCGACCAGCCACTCTCCGGCCCTATGAGAGGAGACACCCAGTTGCAGTAGTACTGGCCCCATGGGACGAATCTACAGAGACCCTGACCAAGTTGGAAAATCATCTAGAGTGTTTAACAACAGATATTCCAAAGACTAGAATAGATGATATTCCACTTAGGTTACAATGCTATGTGACTGGGGTCCTAGGACCTTTCAGGAGGTTCCTTTGTAGGGTGGCCTAAGCAGTGGTTTCTTATCATGATCATCACCAGTGATAGGATGATCGCCTTTGTATACTCATACGACATTTTTGCTTTTTTTACTTATCATTTTTGCCGATCATAAGCTGTTTTTCAACCTATGATCGAAGACGATGTATATTTAACACACTTCTATGCTATGCTATATCACTATTACTGGCTATCTTGTATAACATGTTATGGAATGTTTTTAAATTTACTGTTTGATTATTGCAAATGTGTATTTAACATTCGAGAAGAAATTGCATCTGCTAATGTATTTAAATATCTTGGAATATGCTGATATTCAATACAGTCAAATTCACATTCCAAGAGATGAACTCTCAAAAATAATCTTAATAACACTGGATTTTTAATGGCATAAACTCTATTAAGTTGCAATACAACGAGTTCAGAATCTAACGTAACAATCAAACTCCGAATCCCAAATGAGATGGATTCAGATAATAACTCAATCACTGCACTACACTCTGCAATGTTGTTTGTTGTTTGACTGAGGCTTACCCCATGCATAAATACCAACTCATCAGAGGGTGAATAGATAACCCAAGCTACGAAAGAAATGTTCCATGTATTACGACAAGCACCATCAGCGAAACCAATGTATGTTTGAAGAGACGTCAACATCTGCAATATCAAGAGTAAAATCAAGATAAGCAGGAATAATGATAAAAACACTCTCTAAACTAAGCACACTTTTCTAATCTAAAACACACCAGCTAGAAAGAAACTAATCTAACTAAAATCTCCACACCTAGATTTAAGCATAATATCTCTTCAGATAAAGACCATTTCTGGGTTTACCCAAGGAGACACTGTCAAAATCTATCAATTCATAGGCCCATTTTGCCAGCTTTCGCTTAACAACATAAGGACCATGCCACATAAGTACAAATTTTCCAGCCCCTAGCTTATCGTTTGCTTGATCGTATAGTAAGATTAGGTCTCCTTCCGAAAAATTACGAGGTGTAACATTTCGATCTTACTGAGCTTTAATTCCTTTGGCATGTGTTTCGATTGCTAATGCAACATCACATCGATTCTCATTTAGCTGAGCTAAGTACAACAAACATTTCTCCTCTTCAGAAGTGGCTGGTAGTAATTCTATGGCTATTTGTAATGACGAAATTTCGCATTCAATGGGTAACACTGCTTCCAAACCGTAAACCAGTTGAAAAGGAGTGAAACCAGTTGATGTTTTTACTGAGGTTTGATATGCCCAAAGTGCTGAAAATAACATGTTATGCCAATTCGACCTATGAATGCCAATGATTCGTTGGATCATAATGACTAGAACTTTGTTGATAGCTTCAACCAGACCATTATCCTGTGGGTAATATGGAGTAGAACTATCGTGACGCAGGCCAAGTTGATCTGTTAGTTCAGTCATCATGATGTTTTGAAAATGACTCCCATGATCGGTAATAATCACTTGAGGAACACTGAACCTAGTAATTATATGATTGAAAACGAAAATTGTAGCAATTTTTCTGTCGGCCGAAAATGTAGGCACCGCCTCGGCCCACTTAGTAAAATAATCTACCGCAAGGATGATATACGCATGCCCCCCGGCCGAGTGAGGGTTACATGTAATAAATTCGATACCTATTTTGCAAAAGGACCGATGGAAATTATAGGGTGGAGAGGAGTAGGTGGAGCATGCATCTTTAGATCAAAAATTTGACAATTGTGGCATTTTCGGACCGCATAGATACAATCTTTAAATAAAGATGACTAGAAATAACCAGCGCGTAATATCTTTTGGGTTGTGGCATACCCAGACATATGACCGCCACATGCTCCAGAGTGACAGTCATTTAGAACCTTTTCAGCTTCTTCATGAATTAAACATCGTCGGAAAATAGAATCTGCCCCACGACAATAGAGTGTATCTCCAATGATTTTGTATTGTTGGGATTGGAAACATATTTTCTGACTCTGAGATCGTGAAATTTCAGGCCGAAAAGATTGGGTTTGGAGATAAACAATGATATCTCCATACCATGGATCAAGAGTGCTGATTAGAAACAAGGATTCGTCCGCAATGAGCTCTTCCGCCACAGTCTCAGTATCAGCACGTGGGAAATCACACATCAATTCCGCAAAAACCAAAGATTTCTTTGCCTTGGATTTTTCAAATTCCAAGTCAAATTCCTGCAGGATAACTATCCATTTGGAATACTTACCCCCTAGCAATTGTTTGGTCAAAATATATATCGTAGGGTTACAGTGAGAAATTACTGTAGTTTTGCGTAGTAAGATGTAATGACGAAATCTTTGGACAGCTTGAACAGCTGCCAAGGCCAATTTCTGCACATGTGAATATTTACGCTCAGTCGGATTCAAAGTTTGACTAAGATAGTAAATCACATGTTCACTGTTGAATTCATCTTCCTAAACGAAAACCATCCCAATGGTGGAATGAGAAGCGGCGAGGTACAAGAAGTAATCCTGGTTGTAGTTGGGAGGATGCAATAATGGTGCATGGGTCAACACATGTTTAAGTGCATCAAAAGATTTGTCAGCTATTGCATCCCAAAAGAATGGAGTATTCTGTTTCAACAACCTGGTAAAATCCTTTGTTATCTCGGTGTAGTTAGGTATGAAATGACGTAAAAAGTTTGCTTTCCCTTGCAAACTTTGGAACTGGCGAAGAGTCGAAAGAGGAGGCAATTTGACAATAGCTTCAACCTTTGAGGGATCGACACGAATGCCGGCTTTTGAAACAACAAATCCCAGTAAACGACCTGTTTCTATACAAAAAACACATTTGTGTGGATTCAGCCTAATTCGATAATGCCTACATCTCATAAAGATTGCTCGTAAATGAATGAGATGATCGGCTCTACGTAATGAATGGGCAGGTAAATCATTGAGATAGGGCTACACAATGTGCTTGATGTCATGAAATGCGTAAGACATAGCTCTTTGAAAAGTTTCTCCAGCATTCTTTAATCCAAAAGGAAATTTACAGTAACAAAATGTCCCCCATGGACAAATGAAAGCCGTTTTTGGTTGATCGACAGGGAGTATGTTGATTTGATTGTAACTGGAAAAACCATCCATAAAGGAGAAAATTTCACTGCCGGCACAATCATCAATGATTTGATCGATATAGGGGGTTGGATAATTGTCTTTAGGAAAATCTCGATTGATATCCCTATAATCGATACATATTCTTATCGTTCCTTGCTTTTTGTTAATAGGAACAATATTCGATACTCAATCCGTTAAGGGAATTGGATAAATGAAACCTGCTCAAAGTAATTTCTCAACTTCTTCTTTAATAGCAACAACTTTTCATGGATGTATCTGATGCAAATGTTGCCAGACAGGTTTAGCATCCGGGTAAGTTTTAATTTCATGAACAACAATTGCTGGATCGATTCCTGGCATTTCTTCATATGACCAGGCAAACACGTCACAAAATTCTTGAAATAGGGCTTTATAAGTTTAGAGTTCATTGTCCGTACAGGAAGCACCTATATGAATGTTTTCAATAATTCCAAGTTTAACTGAAATGTCAACAGGGACAGTTTGAGAAATATTTCCCAAATTTAACTCAGAATCAAGATGTTTCAATGGATTCTGTGGTTCTTTGACATAATCAATAGTAAAAATAGATGAAAAATCATTTTCAAAATGATCAAGCTCAGGTAAAAACGAAGATCGATGATGAATATCTTCCCATGGTAAATCATCAACAAACAAAAGTTCACGAATCTGCTCATCAGTATGAACAAGCGCGGAAAAATTTGTTGAATCTGAGGTTGATATTGAAAGTGATTCTCCATGGACCACATTCATTAAATCAATTTCGGTTGAACAAGGGTCAGAAACCAACTGTACAGCATGATATGCAATTTCATAGGGACTCAAAGGCATCACATCACCAAATTAATCCACCTTAGACTTGGAAGGTACGATCCAAGGATCATCAAAATCAATAGTGTTTGATGAAATCATATGAATAGTTGCAGTAGAAGGTGATACATTAGGAGGAGGAAGGGAAAAAGTTCCTAACAAACTAGAATCTTTAACTAATCCTACCCCAACATCCTTGTAAGGGATAGTTGTTTTACCGACATGTTGGATACTTTCAGAAGAGGCTGGGTCAGATGAAAAATAAGTCAGCTGGTCTATTGCAATGATCTTTCCATTATGAGGAAACTTGATAAGCTGAAAGACCGATGAAACAACAATATTCATAGCATAAGACCAGCTGCGACCCAAAAGAAGGTTGTAATCTAGAGGGGCATCAACCACTTCCACATCTAGATTAACAGTTTTGCCTTCAACCCCTATAGGTAAATCCTATAGAATGCCAAAAGGATAGAACCCACGGCCATCAAAAGCCTTTAGAATCATCGGGGATTGATTGAGTGTAGGAGAACCAAGCGATCTCCAACACTGGATTGACATAATACACGTCGAAGATCCCTCATCAATTACAGTCCTAAAGCAAGGTTTGTTTTTTACTAACACTGGAATTTGGAAAGCCATTTGATGAGGTAGGCGAGGTGTACTATTCTCTAAATCGAAGATTATAAGGTTTGAATCCTGAATATCAACAGCTCCTATAGCCGACAAAAGTAATTTACACTGTGCTGGGCATGATTGCAGCACCTCCAAAGCCGACATTGCTGAAGGGGAAATAGCTAAGTCTTCAACAATGTTATAATTCTGAGTAGCTCTCGCATGCAGATTGAAAGCTGACTTCTGAAGTATACCTTTAGCAGGTGGTTTGATTACTAAGTCTTGGTTAGGTTTCTCGATCTGTAGCAGATCAGAACCAGAAGGAGTTGAAGTTGATGGGTTTGAATTAGAAGATTCTGCTTCTTTACCACCAACAGGACTTTTAATACCATAATCTTGCGATCGCGTCGCAATCCTGACATGAGACATCATCATTATGGGTTCTTCCGAGGCATTTTAAGAAGAACCAATCATCTTACTATCTTGACTAGGAAAAGGATCCTTCAAGATAGCAGGCATTTGAGACCCTTTGACGATTTTTTCAACCTCAACATGATGTGGGTAGTCTCTTGTAAAATTCTCTTCGTCACAAATGAGACAAGGATAGCGAGGTTTATGTTTCTCGTCAGTAGATTCAGTTTTATATGATTTCTCTTTTGAGTTTTGTTTATTTTTCTTCTTCCCTTTTTTTTACCACCGGATTTTGATTTGGTCGTAGATGATTCTACGACATGAATATCGGCAGGAATTTCAACAGAAGAGTCTCCTATCGGGGAATTCGGTAAAGTTATAATAGGAGAAGAAATCTTTGAAGATTTCTTCTTGCTTTTGGTGCTAACTGAACCAATCATACCATTAGCGACATGAGACCCTGAAGGAGCTGCAGTTATTTGATTTTGTTTCGAAAGGTCGGGGATTTTTTCATGTAAAGTACCCGACTGCGTATAAACGAGGTCAAGGTACTGAGCTTGAGCAATGACTTTCTCTTTAGTAAAAACTCTTGCCTTAGCTACATCCTCAGTGATTTTAGGTAATAATGATTTAACAAACCACTCTGCTAAAATTTGATCTGGAATAAAAACTTTCACTAAACGTCATCGACGTCGCCATTCATGAATATGATCTGAAATATATGTGGACGTTGACTGTTTTAATGAAGTTAATAATTCTGTGCCATTGTCATATCTGACAGGCAACTGAAAATGAGTTAAGAATGAAGTGGCTAACTGACTAAAATTGTAAAAAGAGGCTCGTGGTAACTCAATGTACCACTTGGCCGCAAGACCAATTAGAGTGCGTTGGAAAAGACGTAAGCAAATTGAATCATCTATAATGGAATTAGATGTACACCAGAGGTGATAAGTCATCACATGGTTTGACGAATCCTCTCCTGATTTACCTTCAAACTTTGGGATATCACTGGGCAACTTATTTGGCATTGGCAGCCAAAACAGAAGATAATTAATTGGATCGTTCATAAGGCATGACAAATCAGGCAAGTCCAAAGTTGCAATAAATGGTAACTGACGGTTAGGGTCATGAAAACCCTGGGTCATAAGACTAGCCCCAGGAGGAGGATATCCAGGATAACTTGGAATTGGAATCGCATTTGGAATATTGTATCCTCCCGGAAAACCAAGATTAACCGGACCAAACTGGGGTTGTTGAGGTTTTTGATAAGTATATCCAGGGTATGGTTGATATTAGTAAACTGGGCTTTGCACAGCATGACCGAATTGGTACTGTCCCTGGTACGGTTGATAAGTGAATTGCGGTTGACTTGTGACAACCGTACTTGGACTAGGTTGCCCTACAGGCATTTGAACCGAAGTCTGAATTGTAGGTCCTGGCTGAGGTAAAGATGCTTGAGGAGTTGATGCAGGAACAGTAGAAACTGGAGCTGTTGATACTCCAGAAGTAGGTGGGGTAGATTGAACAAAAGATGTAGTAGTCGCAGCAGTCGTTTGAGGCGGAGTTCGAGGCGAACTAGGCCTAGACTGATGAGCTACACCAGGTGCAGAAATTTGAATAGTAGGCTGGACAGGTTGCTGGGTTGAACCAGAAACAAAAGGTTGTCCAGATTGAGATGACAACTGCACATTAGATTGCAAAAACTATTGAGATTGAGATGGATCCCACACCAAATTCACTCCGGGGTATGGACCCATAGAAGGTTGAGCATATTGAGGACCATAACCGGGTTGAGCATAGGGATGATAATTCAAAGGTACATTTCCAGCTCCTTGTACAAATGATTGACCAGAAGGTGGTTGGAAACCTTGGGTTGGGTACTGACCTTGAGGTTGATAACCTTGAGGCACGTACTGAAACTGGGGTTGACCTTTAGGTATATATTGATACTAGGGTTGACCTTGAGGTATGTACTGAGTCTGGGGTTGAACTTGAGGAATGTACTGTCCCGAAGGTATGTACTGTCCTTGAGGTTGCCCCCCAAGTGGTAACTGTCTACCTTGAGGTTTCCCCCCAGGCGATAATTGAGTACCTTGAGGTTGCCCCTCAGGTGGTAACTGACTACCTTGAGGTTGCGGATTTGGAATAGTACCAGAAATCATAAGAATTTTTTCTACGCACAACGGTTGAGTTTCGTTATTACCAGTTGATATCCCATGTTCAATGGGTTGAGGAGATGCTCCCGAAAAAGTACCAGTGGGTGACTAATACCCAGAAGGAACAGAAGGACCGCCATATAAAAATGTTTCCGGTGATTGGGAAAACATGGATGACTATCTCGACATATTCAATGGAGGATAATAACCTCTAGGTGTTGGATGAAAAGGAATTCGAGGTGGTGAAGAACTAAGACCCAGATTTTCTAAAAAGCTGGTCAATGAGACATACCAAGTGTCCCTCCTAGGTGGACTGTAGAAAATTGATTCATTCTTCCTAAATTCTAAAGTTGGTTGATTTTTAGGGAGAGTTATATCTTCTTCCGGAGTAACAAGTTCTTCAATAGAAATGAGTCCAGAAGGAAGATTTTGGGTAATTCTCCTTCCTACCCTGGGTGAACCAGGACCTCTAGATGTTGGAGAAGAAAATCTTGAGGATGGAGTAGCAGCAGGTTCAGTTTCAGGCTCAGAAATTTCAAGTTCTTCAGCTAATTCACTAGTAGAGGAAATACTACCAGTAACTTCGGAAAATGAAATTGGTTCGGAAATATACACTGTTGCTTGAACTTAATAATCAGGATGAATAATTAAAGGAGATTCTCTATCTTCCGGTGACCCAACTCTACTGTCACTAGGTGTTACAAGAGCTCGTAGCCCTTCAAGCTGGCTTGGTGTATACTCGGGAGGTTGCCCCCAAAGTCTACGGGATTGTCTCAGTAATTTAGCCACGATTAAATATTTTAATTACTTCACAAACAAACAAAGAAAATCTCAATAAAACCACCTAAAGTCTCTAAAGAAATAAACAATTGAATCACATGCCTAAAAAATCTAAGATATCAAACCACACACAAATAGTAACTTTCCGTACCAAAAACACTAGTTGGTGATGAAATCCAACGTCGCAGAATTCAATACAGAAAGGGCGGTTGGAACAGTTATCCCGACAACCTGCTTAATGAAATAGACTGGCACAAGTTTCTTCACAAAACCATCTAGAGTGAATAGAACCCCCCAAAGAGTCAAAGTGAGTCTAGTCGACGTCTGCTCCAGGTATAGTGGGATCTTCCATCCACCGTCACCTTAGGAAAGAATCCTATAGATTATGGCCACTAAGGTTACCAACAGAAACAAATATACCTGGGGGAAAAATCTACGATCTGATACACACGCAAGGGTAGAGTAACAAAGCTCAATCCCCTTGAAGGCTCCTTGACATAATCCAAGGTTTACCAACAAGTGACCCCAGGCTCCCCGAAAATGGTCAATCTGAGGTTTACCGTTTTTAATATGTGTATATCTGCTATCGTTCCCAATGAGGAAGGATTGATTACCTCACTGGTTCAGATATGATCTCGTGCTTGACTCCTTTAAGAGGAGCTTCCCAGAGCATACATGTAACAATTGGAATTTATTTCCTACCACAAGATATAGCTACTTTTGGAGAGTTAATTACTCCCTACTTCAAGATACTAGCCTAAGCTATATTGGTGATAAGAGCCCTAGAAATAAAAAGATTGCTAATCAATTTTAATTTAAGCGTTATTTTTAGAGGTTGTTTCTTAAGTCAATAGGAATGGAGATGAAACTTTATGGTGTGAAGACTCGACTCCAAAAACACTAAACATGCACCTAAGATGATAAACAATTCTTTTTTTTCAATGAATTTCTGGCTAAAGAAAGAGTTGAGAATGCAATTCTTTGAAAAACAAATTTTTTCTTCAACATGTAAATGAAAAGAAAATCTTTTTGTCTTTTTCAATAAACTCAAAACGAGACCACTAATTATGCTCACGAAAAATCCCTTTCTTTTTCAACACTCAAAAACTACAAAAAAAGCAAATTCTTTCAAAAGAGATTCTACAATTTCTAGAAAACACTCAAAACTATAAAAAAATATCTTGAGATCTAACAATTTCTAAAAACCTAATTGAAGTAAAAGCTTAAAAAATTTCTTTTTGAGGACGTTTTACTTAGTTATTCAACAAACTAAGGACTAATTCATTCAGAATAACAAATTAATAAAAAAACACCCAGCCATGTTTTCTTTTTTAAAAATGAAATTCAAAACTTTCAAACAAGTTCGTTCAAAGATTTGCAAAGAGAAAACGAGATCTATTTCTCACCAAGGGAAAATTTCACAAATCAGTCAGACTCATCAAGAAGACCAAAAAGACCAGGGTAATATAAGGTTTCTTAGGCTTCTAATCTCTGAGTCACTACAAAGACCAAGCGAAAATCAATCAAGGCATGCAAAACTTCTAGAAAATCACTTAAAACAAAAATGCCAATGGAACTTACTTACAAGGAACTTTTGACAAGACACATGCAGATCTGGGTAGAGACTAATAGTCATAAACAAATCCTAAGCTTAACTTGACGAAAATATTTTAGGTTTTTCAAAAATCTGACAGGGTTCGCAGGCGTCCAGTATAACCAGATGCGGTACTGCTCTGTGTAGTAAAGTAATAGTGCGGGGATGTCTGCACTGTGTTACAAACAGAACGTGTAGTCCTTTTTAAAAAATGTGAAAAAACAAAAAACAATTTAGAATCTTAAACCTACCCAATCCCATACACATCATGAAAAAATCAGAAACAAGAAAAGTTTCTCAACTCAAAGAAAAAGGAAAGGCAAAAAACCAAATTCAAGACCCCAATGGAGTCGCTAATTTGTCGTCCGGATAAATCGTTCTTGCGGACAAGACCAATCTCCCTAGTATCAACAGATATCTAGCGACAAACAGGACAAGAAAATCTACCTTTCTCTAAATATTTTGTGATTTATTAATAAAAACCAAGAGGTGTTTTAGACCCTACCTTAAGTTCAATGCTAGTTTGTGGCAGCCACGCTTCGACCGTCCGAACAAGTTTCCTTTTAAGAACCTGCAATCACAAACAAGCACATATCAAATAACACCTGCACAGCTAATATAATAAATCATATTCATCATGGTGATCAAGGAATCCATGAAATAAACCATAAAGCACAGCTTATTGAGAAAAATAAACTTGATTGTATTAACTTTGAAAATAAAAGAACTTTACAACCTTTGGTGCCTTGATGTTGTACAAGCTCCTCCCAGGGTCCAAGTAGGAATCTCCTCTACTTTGACAAGCCTCACACTCTTCCCAATGAGTTCAAAAAAGGTATGTAATCTCTCCTCTCAAGCTCAATTAGGAAGAGTAAATTCCAACAGCATTTCACCTCAAAAATATTCAGCTTTCAACCTCCTCAGTAACCAGCCCAATGCCTCATTTTATAGTGTAAAGGAAGGAGGTTACAGGTCCACCTATGAAGGGATAGAGTCCTCCTTCAAAGGGATAAGCTCCTCACATCAAGGGGTTAGCTCCTTAAGGTATGGGATGCATGAACCTTAAAGGAGCGAACTTGCCACCTCAAGATTCCCTCTAGAAGCTTCCGGAAATGACGCAAAGTGAGTTTTTAAGAATGTACTTGCACATTTTTTACTTTTATAGGGGTCCACACCCATTACACAGAGACAGAGCGGTCAAGTATGCTGGGGACATGACCAGTAGGTGTGGGACCGCAGGTAATGCTAAGAGAAAGTGCAGAACCAGAGTTTTAGAGACTTTTAAGGGCTTTCTCTTATTTTTCAAGGCTTGACATGAAGAACTGAGGTTTAAGACTTGCAAAGGAGGAAAGTATGAATGGTGATAGACTCACACTGATTGCAGAATGTCATGGTGAAAGTATTTTGTGCAACAGCTGCCCAGGAGATTTGCATAATTTTGGGCAGAGCAGCTGACTGCTACCCAAGATTGCACAATTCCTAGGCTAAGCAGGCCTACTGGGAAGGACTCCACAATTTTCTAGGTGAAGCTTGACTAGAAGGATTGCACAATTCTGGAGCCCATCAGGCTACTAGACATAATTGCGTAATTTCTGGAGGGAAGGTTGGTTTCGCTGCAAAATTGTGCAATTTCTTGGGGAAGTTTCTCAGCATGCAGTTGGACCAAGTCTAGGTGATCAAGCTATCTCTATGCAAGAAAAACAATGAAGCTTTTGTACTTGACGAAGCAAGACAAGGTGTTGTGAAAGGTTGGTAGGAAGGCTCCAAAATGAAGCTAAGGAAAAATTTTGGAGGGTGGTTGTAGCTGCTACAATAGGCGGATAATGTTGCTACAACACATTCCGATAGAGGAATAAGATGCTAACATTTTGAGAAAGGCCTTATCAAGAGGGAAATTCAAGTTCCACAGGTGCAAGATAGGGGTGGTCAATAATCCATTTCTTGCTGAGAGGGAGTGTTTAAAAATGTAACAAGAAATTCTCAATTTTATTTTGCCTTTATTAAATTGAGAAAATTAGAATTTCCACGTCAACAAACAACTTGGATGTAGTTAACTTGTGTGACATGGTTTGTGTCACCCAGTTTACTCAGTAACTTTGAGTTAGAGGAGTTAGAGTCCAGTTAAACATGTGTGATTTCTAATTTGTAGCAATCAAAGTCATTTATCTCAAGTTGTTTTTAGTTAAACTAGTTCCAACTATTGGAGAAAGTAGTGGAAGGTCAATTGTGTAGTGGGACTTCAGTCAAACCTAGTGATCATCCAGTTAACTAATAAATCAACCCAAAATATCTAGTGCATGCAGATAATTCAAGTTCCCTAGCTATGGTGAAGATTCCAAAGTAGTGTAACATTAGTTGTAGACTAATCTTGAGTGTACAGGTGTTGCATGCAGTTAGATGATCAACCTTGGGAACTGCACAATCCATTTTGGAGAAATTCCTAAATAATGGGGGGCTGATTTATCAAGGAATTGTGCAAGGAAATAGGGGCTCAATCATATGCATAAATTGAATAAGTATAGATGACAACCTCTAAATTAGCATAGAGATAGGTTATTCACTTGTAGGTTGTGCTCAGTTGAGCAAAAAAATTGTAATACATCTCTATTCATCAGATTAATGCAAGCAGACATTTGGGGTTTTTAGTAGTTTTCTTTCCTTCGAAAAAAATTGTGTTCATGTGTGTTATTTTGCATTGCATGTTTGTGATTGATGTTCTAAATTGTGAATTAACTTCCATAGAGTAGTAGAGTAGGTTTGTGTATTGTGATTTTGATTAAAAATTCACGAGCAGTTGCAAATCTACATCATAATTTCTACATAATTTAAATATACATTGATTTGGATGTACTTTTGATGTTGAAAGATGAAGTTTTATATTAAACATTCATCATAACTACATCATGTCGATCATAATAAGTTATTTCTTCCAACACAGTTTGGTGAGGACATGTCACTTTGATAAAAGATACATTTTTGTGACAATCCATTAATATTTCAACATCTTATTGATGCACAACTCGCAATGAGGGTGTCTGCATGGCTGATGCAGGAGCATTCAACCCAAGAAAAAATCATTGTAAATAAGTAGACATAGGGGGTCATGTATCTTTAGAGAAGTAGTTTCCTATGTCTCAAGTTAATGTAATATTTAGGCTTTAAGTGATTTAATTAGATAATGAGAGGAAATTGTAAATTCTCTTCAATAAATGAGAACATGAGTGGGCAATAATGACAAAAGAGTCTAAAGTCAATTAGGACTCTTTAAGTAGTTCCATGATTCGAGGAACTAAGGAGAGCTCTTAGGAATTAAATGGAGATTATAAGTGGACATAGAGGATAGAGGATTTAGGAGTCAGTTCAGTAGATTTAGGAGTCGAACCAGGCTTAATTCAACGAACCTTTCTGGGATAAATGTAAGCCTACGGGCAAAGTAGAGAAGGACACCACTAATAATTGAAAAATCAGGCCTGTACAAGACACAAAGTCTCAAGTGTAATCATTTGTTTATACATATATATACAGAGGTTTATTCCTTACTGTGTCAGTTTGTGGAAGAGTATTTAATGAATGAATTACATGTAAGTTGAGAATTTGCAGGTTCTGTAATAGGGGTTGCAGAAAAAGTTCTATAGAATGCGCAGAGAGAGTAGAATGATTCAGAGGAATCGTAAAAGGATCTTAGAATCCAATTAAAGAAGCAGAGTGAAACTCTGGAGAGGAGGAGAAAAGTGATGAGTCATTGAAGAGTTAAGATCAGAGAAGTTGAACAGAGGAAGCGAAAGACCAAAACCTTTTTAAGAACCAAACCACAGAGAAAATTGAAGAAAATGCGTAAAAACCAAGTAGAAGGGGATGAGCGGAGAAGTGAAGTATGGCTACACATTAGCTGTTGGATCTTTAAAATCAATGGTCAGGATTCAGTCACATCGACAGAATCCTTATGGCGATTTCAGAACGGGTCTTTGAATCAGTGCCATCGCGATCACGCGATTAAATGTGGACTGTTGGATCAAGATTCAGATTGATGGTCGCAATCTAATCACTGATCGCTAATCGCAAAGGTCAAACACATAGGGCAGTAGAATGCCAATGGTCGAAATGCTGATACGCCAACAGCGATAAGTGCCGATCGGTGATCGGAGATCAGACCAATTGGTAATCAGAGTTCGGAAGAGCAGCGCTATGGAGCAACTAAAGGTGCAGACCCTACGATTTTATAGAAGCAGGTGTATAAGATTTGAGTTCTGGCTTATGTGTTCCGGTGAGGGTTTTCCTTTGTATTTCCCTTATTCCATATATTTTGATAAATGTATTGTCTAGGGTTTTTAAAGAAAATCCCAATATTTGTATGGGCTCTGATAGAGTTATATTGTCCGACATCACTTCTGATAGTCGCATATCGGAAGGGGAGAAGTGCTGAGGCATATATGTAGTGTGCCTGCGAAGGGAATGATGCCCGATTACGATTGCGATAAAGGTGGCATCGATATCTATGCAGAGGTCGTACCGAGGTAGAAAAAGGTGTGTTTGCGTATGTTTTCATTTGTAAATGGTTTTTATAAGGAAAATAGCACTGATAAAAGGTTTTGTGGGTTAAATCTATGTGTAGCCAATGTTTAAAGAGGGAAGGTTACATATATAAGTGATTAAAGGGAGAATGAAGGTTATGAGGAGGTTTAGTTTCGATAGGAGGTTTAAGTGGGGTGATTGAGTTTTGATATAAAGGAACTGATGAATAGGGCCTTAACCATTGATGGTTGAAGATTTAACTCCTTTGAGAGTTAAATACCTGGGACAAATGTGTGGATGCATTTTACATGCATACTGTGGGTATAAGCAGGGGTGACCCTGCATAAATGGCACTGCCATAATTATGTAGCATCCCCAACACTTAAACCCATTGATATTGTAATGTTAATTAATTATGTTATTAATCACAATATGGGCATGTAAATGTAAATAGACAAAAGACCCAAAATAATTATATTTATCATTTAAATACTAGCTAATGAATAAGTGAAACCTTGGTACAATACAAACCATATGAAGCCACGAGGAGAGGGAAGCTAGCAAAGGGGAATTTGAGTTTAATGTTTTAAAATGGACTATTGGCTAATCCAAATGCTCACAAGGCTCAAGAATGCCAACCTTTCCCAAGAAAATAGGTGAAAGGTGTGGTAATAGTTGCCAACAATTATGACAAGTTGTGGGTAGTGGTACCAAAACTACTCAAATGTATGAGAAGCGTACCATTGGAATAATTTTAGGGTCTAATTGAAAGTTTTCGATATGAATAACATGGATAGGATTGACAAGAAACATGAGGAGGTTGACAATGAAATATAAGGGAACAAATAAGAAATGATTGTTCATCTCAATAGAAAGAGAAGTAGGGGTAGAACAACATTAACAAGATGGATGAACTAAGAGAGAGGAGAAAAATTCTCTCTCACGATGAGCTCTCATGGGAGAGGACACTTGCAGAGAGGATATCTCATGTTGAGAAAATAAAATTACAACATAAGGACACTCATCGAGAGAAGGATAAGATGTTTTGTAAGAGATAATGAAGATTTCTCTCGTGGGGGTAGAAGAGGTAGTTGTGTGTGTGAAAGATATAAAAAAGGACTGATGGTTCTGTCAAAATGAAGGAGATTGGTTTTATAGCTCCACATTGTATTGTTGTGATATAACTTTCCTCATAGCTTCTTAGTCTAGCTCAAGGGTGGCCAAATGAAAGAAAGAGAGAAGTGCAATTGAGCCTATGGTGAGGTGGAATGTGGCTCACCCTTCAAGAGTCATAGATAAAATTTGATTGAAATCAAATAAGTGTCCCTTGATAACTTTAAATTATGTAATGCAATCTTGAATAGAGAATGGAATAAAAACTGATGAACTATGTATCTATGAGATTTCCTCCTAAATACATATCACATCCTATGTGTTGTTTATTTATGCTATGAATCGAGAACGTAATTTTTTTAATGGGTTCTTTGGGTGTATAATTTCCATAGGCATGCTTGTAATTATTTAGAAAACTTTATAATATGCAGTGTGCTCTCAAAGGAACTGGGATGATAGACCTATGGTCCTAGTTATTTCCGAGTTTCTAGTTGAATCCTTATTTCCTATAAGTTTAAATTAGTAAGCTTTGGATACCCTTGACAAGACATAGGGGACTTATGTTTACTATGAGGACTATAAGGTCTTGTTAATATTGGGGCATGGATCAAGAGTAGATTCCTTGATAAGAAGCTATCCTTGGGCCACAATGGCTTCACTCTTAAAGGTTTCTTGAATGCAAACAATATGAATTGTTTTGGATATTGTAATGATGTGATAAATCTATGTGTTCAAAGTGAGAAGTTGTTGTTGCCTAGTTAAAGGAAGAGAATTATTTTGGCCTTGGGAAGAGATTGAGGAACCGAAGAGTACTTGGGAAAAAGCTCTAACATTTTGGAAATTTGAATTTTGGGGAAATGTTGGCCCTAGCCTCTAGTCACGTGGGTCAAGGGGAGATAGGACCGAGAGCTAGCTATAAGAGGGGCTTATCGGTATATTGGTCCATCGGAAATTTGTGAGAGATTGTAGTTATATGGAAACCCTTTGAGATACCTTGGCGTGGCTGATGGACCACTAGATGATGAACGAACCTATATTTTTGAGGAAATTAGTGTCATCAAAATGTGAATACATTAGATCTCATAGAAATCATTATTATGCATTATAGAGAAGTCGTGATATAACGTAGCCCCTAGTGTGAAGGATCATAGGAAACATATGATTTTACCTTTACTTGATGCTGTTGGAGGGTCAAACCTTGGGATATTAGAGGTTAAACAATATTGGAAGATCAACACAACCAAAGTTGTAGTATGGAATATTTTCCACTATGATAGAACATTAATCGATGGTATTAGGGTCTCAAAACCCTAGAGGGATGAAATCATGATAATGTCACGAGTAATGAAATGGAATTTCCACTTGGACAACACATGTCACCCATATATAGCCTTTTTAGACATTCTAGTTTTATGGAAATGAGTGCCATATGGTACATGTTGTAAATATTGTTGCCATTGATGTCAAAGATATGGGAGAATACATATGCTTAAGATAAATATTGGAAAATGATGATTGTTGGAAATATTATTTTTGGATTTTTAATGCCTAGTTTGGATACCATATATTTGAAGCCATTTTAATCTAATTTTGTAGCTAAAATTGGAGAATAGGATATATGGATGGAAATCCTAGCCTGATACATTTCCAATGGTATATGGCACTCCCTCTAACTTTGTAGGAATGATGACATATGAAATATTTCATTAGGATGACCCAACAAAAGTACAAGTAGGTTGACCCAACTAATATTATAAGTTGCCCCCATAAGTGAACATAGAAACACTATAAATAAAATATAGATGGGTTCATTTGAAGTGTATCCAAAAAATAAGATATCTTAGTTTTGCAAGAGGAGGCAAGGACTATTTTTTGGGTGATTCTTGGAGTCTAAAGGTGGAAGAAAAAATGTGATTTATGGAGTGATAAAAGCATATTTCTTCTAGAATATTTTAGACTATGAAATTTCGATGCAATAGACAGAAGATATTCATGTACCTATGATTAAAATTTCATACCTTATTTTGCTATAATTTTGGAGATATGTTGTGAGGAATTTAGGCTTCCTAAATTCTCTTGAAATCTAATACAAACATGTTAGCTTGAAATTTTCATTGTATCTTTTCTTTGGGATGTTTCAAACCATGAAAATTTGAGGATACATATATAATATCTTCACGTACCCATGGTTAAAATTTCAAACCTTGATTCACTATATTTTCATATATCTATTTTTAAGGAAGTTAGGCTTCCTAAACGCGCGTGAAAGTAGGCTTCAAACATCTTAGCTTGGTTTTTTCATAATAACTTTCTTTCTTTAATGTTTAAGACTATGAAATTGGGAGGAAATAGAGGAGATATCTCAAACCACTCATGATAGAAATTTCTTAAATTAGTTATTTATAATTTTAGAGATATGATACAAAGTATTTAATGTTCCTTAGTGCTTCTAAAACATGCTTCAAATAGGCCAGCTTGGAATTTTTGATATAAATTTATTTTTGAGATGTTTTAGATTGTGAAATCTAGAGGAAATGGAGAAGAGATATCAAGGTACATGTGGTAGAAATATACAACCTTTTTTCCACTATATTTGTGGAGATAAGAACTAAGAATTTTAGTGTTCCTAAATGCTCTTAAAACATGCTTTGAAATTGGCCAACTTCACATTTTTGCTATAACTTTCCTTCTGAGATCATACAATGAAATTTGGAGGAAAAAGAGAAGATATCTGTAGGTATGCATGGTAGAAATTTCAGAACCAGATTTACAAAATTAGATACATGGCATGTTGTGCAAGTTTGTTCTTAAGAAGAAGCCAAAAGAAACAAGTTTTGGGAGAAGCATACATGGGGAGGGAGGAAGCACCAAGTAGACCTAGTTAAGGAAAAATAAATAATAATACCTAATGAATGTAGAAGCAACAAATAAACTTAGTGAAGGAAGAAGTAGCTAACAAACCTAGTGAAGGGACAAGCAGTAACTAGACTCAATAGGGACTGGTTTCTCCTATAGGTTGGTGCCTATAAATCTTGTAGTAGAGGGAATTATTGTCTCCTATAGGTTAGTTCCTATAAATATTGCAATAGCGTGGATTGGTGTGCAATGATGTCCCCTATAGGTTAATTCCTACAAATATTAATGCACAAGGTATTGGTGTGTCCAATAGGTTGGTTCCTACAAAGTAGTAAAGGGATTTGGTGTCTCCCATAGGTTGGTTTCTAAAAGAAACATAGGGATTGATTTCTCCTATTTGTTTATTTCTACAAAGTAATATAGGGGATTATTATATCCTATATGTTGGTGCCTACAAATTAGCAGAGGGGATTGGCATCTCTTATAGGTTGATGCCTACAAATTGATCTAATAATATGTTATTTCTTATAAGATATTTCATATAAAGAGGTTTTTGGTTTTCTATTGTAAGGGTTTCCATGTATATCTTGTGTCACTTGTTTAGTTTTTGAGATTGATGGTTTTTATGTTTAAATAAGTAAACATTTTCATTACATAGATTCACCCTTCATGTTGGTATAGTTGTGAATTCAATAAAACATGTTAGTACTTCCATGTAGCAATGGACACGTTAGCACATGCCACATGTTAGACATGTTAGCCAGCACAACATGGCATGCAATGATTGGTTGGAAGTGTGATGAGTTGGAAATATGAGTGGGCCACTAGTTTTTTGGGCATAGGTGTTTTGTTATGGTTTCTCATTATAATGATTTTACTGAATTCCCAACATTTTGAGTCAAATAATAGTTGTATCGGCAGACTGGTAGGTCATGCCACCAATATTTTAGGATATCGAAGTATCATAGGGTCAATGCCATTTTAGCCATATTCGATATTGGCATATCAAAGGGATATATGCCATACTAGATATATAGGTAAGGTAGCGTACTAAGCATACCAAGTTATTGGAACCTAAAGGAATGACAATGTTGATATATGGAAAAACATGAACATGGAAGGATCCATATGCCATGCAGATCGAGGATGTGGACTAGCATGAATGCGTCACATGGCCAAGAGTTGCCACATGTTAGCCACATGGTGTACAGATGATGATGTGGCTTTTGGGGTTGGGGGGGGACTTTGAGGGGCATATATTTGTGCCCATAGCATAGAATGAGACAAAATTTAGTTGGAAAGCTCTTTATGAGTAGAATTCATTGACAATATAAGGAAAAGTGATTTGAGTTACTAGAAAAAATAGGAATTTTGATAACCAAACATTCATTAAAAAACCTTGGAGGTTGGGTCTATGTTATTCCCCACAACCATAATATGGCATTGGGGGGTTGGATGTATTATATATTGATCATTTTTTACCTTTCATTAGTTTTTCCAATGCTACATTGATGCACTCTTTGAAAATCATGGTGTCCACAAGGAAATGTGATGGGAAAATAATTTTGTGGTTGTATGTTGGTCTTCCAATATATAATTGACAACATCACTACCATCAAAGTGTCCACATGTTACATTCATAACTAATTCTTTTTGTGTTGATTGTTCATTGAGAGACCAAAGACCAACATCACATCGACTGAGAGAAAACAACATATATGATTTTATGTGTATTGATGTTGGTAGTATATCTCTACAACATCAAAATAAGAAATTTACAATGTCATAATGTTAAAAGGGCCAAGTATGATGTCAGAAAAAGCTTAAAACAATCGCATGCTTGTAATAGCTTTGTAAAACTATGTCACTCAAATCTCAAAATTTAGACCTTGTTTTTGTTTTTTTTAAAGAACTGTATAATAGAAATTCTTGATTACAACACTTTTCAACTTTTTAATATCCTTATAGAGGAAACAACTTTGGTTGTATTAACTAACCAGTTACTACTAAATATTAGTAAATCAGATGGTCTTTTTCCTAACTTGTTAAAGCTAAGTTTTGAAATCATCAATCATGATCCTATGGATGTGAAGAAAATCTAGACCATTAACTATTATTTATATTAGAAAATTTATTTCAATTTGTTGATGATATTGTTTTTGATGAGGCCACTTTTTAGAACATCCATACATACGTTCTTAATAGTTTATTCACCATCTTGGATGGAAGAATGTGGAGGTATGAGAAGGAATACAAGTCTAATGCATATCTAAAATCTACAAAGAGATTTGGGAAATTCAACTAAGTAATACCAAACATCAATAATATTATTTTAGAGATAAAAAATGGCATATTTCCTTCCATTTTTGGATTTTTTTTTTATATTTAATGGACAAAAAGGGAGATGAGAAGCATTCATTCATTCTTTTTGAATGAGAGTGTTGTGAGACAAAGGATTCCATGGCAGTAATAGTTGATTGAGAGCTTGAGGGTAGCTAACTGTAGAAAAAATCTATGCAACTAAGCCTACAGTTGGGTGGGGAGTCATCCCCAAAATTTTGTTACAGTTAGCTGGATTCAAGTGGTGCCATAATGATCAGGTGCTCAAAATTATGCTAAAAAATCAAAGTGTCAGAATTTTGTTAAACTTAGCTTTAGATTGGAGAGTTCATCATTCTGATTCCAACCTTGTGAACGACACTCAAATCTGAGCTCATATGCATGAGTTATAGCAAGTCAAAGTTCAGGTTTGACTTACTAACATGGCAGGATTGGATGATGTGGCAAGGTCCTTTAGAGAATGAGGAGGTGCTAAGTCGCAGGCCACCATTGGCCCTTGCATATCACAAATAACATGTCACAGGCGAGTCGTGTTAAAGAATCATCCCCAAGCAAGGCTAGGGTTGCAATGCAATAAATCGCAATCGCACTTCATAACAGGGAAGGCATTGCAGAAATTGGCCCTGACAGGTATTAGGTTGTGATGCGATCGCAATCACACATTTATGAAGGGAGTGAAGTATGATAGAATTGGCCCTTGGCGAGATTAGGTTTGCGATGCGATATCAAAAATCGCAATATTACATATTCCCGCATATCCAAGACCATTGGTTTTCCGTCGATCGCGAAATCCCAGATACAATAACGTTATAGGCTCCGATTAATACTCCCGTCGGGTCCACGCACATCACAATCGCACATCACCACCATGTTCATAGACCTTAAGCCTGCTGGTCCTTGTCGATTGTGATTTGCGATTTGACCGATAGATTATGGCCCACTGCACTGCGAACTTTTTACACCAGTTAGTTGTTTTGGGGGCTAATTTGTAGGATCATGATGGATGTGGAGAAAATTGTGGAATGAATTGTGAGAAAACTAGGAGAAGTCATAACTTAATTTTTTCACAAAATTGGATGCAAAAAGAGGCTAAATAGCCATTTTTGAGTATTAAGAACTCATTGAGACACGTTTTAGAGACATTTGAGCATTGTAAACACACTTTTGTTGTACTTTTGAGAATAATAGAGAGGCCCAAGCATTGGAAGCTGGACCAAGGAGATGTAGCCCAGGAGGGGTGAACTCCTCATCAAATATCTATGTTGTGTGTTGTATTTTGATGTTCATTTTTGTTATTTTGTTGTTGTTCAACATATGTTTTATGTTAAATTGTTTATAACATTTACATAAGAAAATCTCATGGGAATCAGTTAATTAAGAAAATGGTGAATCCTTAAGCACTTGATAATAAAATGATAAGAATATTGGGTTTTATTCTGAATAGGGAATTAGCACAAAATTACTATCTGCTCCATTTTAGATCAAGTTGGTATCAGAGCTATGTGTTTTTGCTTACTCGATTTGCTCGTGCAAATGAGGAGTATTTTTTGCTAGCTTTTGTCATGCTAACAAGGTTAAAAATAAAAAGAGGTGAAGGAAAGCTAGTTGGAAGCCCTGAAGTTGGGTCAAGGGAAGAAGAGCAAGGTTGCCACAATCTCCAACACCAGTTCAACCTCAAGTTGCAGTTGAGACTCTAGAGATCATGTCTCATGAAGGAGAACCTACAAACATGACAAAATATGAGAAGACCTTTAGAAAATATTTCTTTGATATGAAAGAGATGGTGAAGGTCCTCTATGAAGAGAGCAATATCAGGTTACAAGGAGAAAGTTTTAAACCTCCCAAAGGAGAAGGCCCTTCAGGAGGAGGTAATGGAAAAGGAGGTAATGGGAATGGAGACAAACCTCCACACTCTCCACCATATTCTTCCACTAATACAACCCTTACTCATACTCATTATTGTTCTTCAAAAGGAGCTAGAAAATCACCTCTATTTAAATTAGATGTTAAATTTGAGTTTCCCATGTATAACGGTGAAGTGAATGCAGAGAAGCTTGATAATTGGATTCGTCAGTTGGAGGTGTATTGTAGAATTCAGAACCTTCAAGAGGATGATATAAAAATTTAGTTGGATTCATTGAGAATGGAGGGTGTAGCACTCATTTGGTGGGAAGCAAAGACTCAAGACGAGATAAAAAAAAATGGTAAGATCTCTATTACTTGGTATTATTTCATTACTGCTATAAAAGGACAATTCTACCCTTTAGCTCATATGAAAAAAGCTATCATGAATTGGCAAAATTTCAGACAGTTCAAAGGTCAAAATGTGCAAGAGTATACTCAGGAGTTTAGCAGAAGAGCTCTTATGCTAGGAGTAGAATTGCAGTCACAAGATACTTTGCTAAAATACATAGGAGGTTTGCATAGATATCTTTGACACACCATTCTTATGTTTAACCCAACGAATCTTGATGAGGTATGTGTTCAAGCTACACATCTCAAAGAAAGAGGGAAAAATGTACAAGAAGAAGGTAAGAAGAAGCCATTCTAGAGTGGTGAAAAAGGAAATAAATTTAAAGGAAAGAAGAAGAAAAATGTTTTTGTTAAGAAAGAAGGGGAGAAACCCGTGTGCAAGAATTGTTCCAAAGAGGACCATGATAAAGCGCATTACTGGAAGCTTCATCTTGAATTAAGACTGAATAAATTTAACAATAAAAGGAAACAGAAGAAAAATGTTGTTGTACAACAAGACTTGGGTTCCAACTAAGGTGATGAAACAAAGATTGCAGCCAAAATCACAAAAGGAAAAGATGTCATAAAAACAAGCAAAGAGGAAGTCATGGCAAGCACCGACCAACAAATAACTCCAACAACATTTCAAATGAAGAAAGAAGAATTGAGATATTCCATATTAGAGTTATTTCCAAACACACCAAGATTGATACGCTATTTGATAGCGGATCCCAAGGAAATTTAATTTTTACATACTTGCTTAAGAAGTTGAATCTAGAAACATGCTTCATCATAAACCGTATCCATTGGGTTGGATAACCAAGGATGCAAATCTTCAGGTCACCAGGAAATGAATTTTTAGGTTTGCTATTACTTCCAATTTCCTTGATGAAGTCAAATTAGATGTAGTGGCGCTAGATATTTCTAGAATTGTGTTGGGAGCCTATGTCTATATGATCGGAAAGCCATTTTCAATAAATGTGAAAAAAATATCATTTTTTCAAAGATGGATTGGAGTATATTGTGAGATACCATTGTAGAAAGCTTAATATGTCTTTGACAAGCGTAGGGAAAATGAAGCGGCTGGTCAATTCCAACAAGAATCTCATGCTCCTTATGATCAAG
The DNA here is from genome assembly GCA_031772625.1 of Pinus tabuliformis. Classification (NCBI taxonomy): domain Eukaryota; kingdom Viridiplantae; phylum Streptophyta; class Pinopsida; order Pinales; family Pinaceae; genus Pinus; species Pinus tabuliformis. The sequence goes on from CM062811.1 coordinate 331,341,800, forward strand.
CAAAAGAATGACATGGAGCATGAATCCTTTGTAGGCTATGACGTGAAGCTGAAAGACGAATTGGTTGATGTGGTCATTCAATATGGATATGTGTTTCAAGAACCAAAGGGATTGCCACCAAAAAGGGAAATTCAACATGAAATTCAGCTACATCAAGACTGTCCACTCCCAAATATCAGTATGTATCAAATGTCAATTTTGGAAATTTTAGAAATTAAGGAACAATTCTAAGAATTGCTAGATAAAGGTGTAATCTGTCCCTCTACTTCACTATGTGGTTCACAAATTGTTTTGGTATCCAAGAAAGATGGAACTTGGTGCATGTGTGTAGATTATCGAGCTTTGAATAAAACTACCATAAAGAATCGATACCTACTACAGAGAATAGATGATTTGCTAGATCAGTGAAAGAATGAAACATAATTCACTAAATTAGACTTGAGAAGTGGATATCATCAAGTTAGAATAACTAAGGCGGATATTTGGAAGACTGCTTTTAAAACCAAACATGGATTGTTTGAGTGGTTGGTTATGCTTTTCGGTCTTTGCAATGCTCCAACTACATTCATGAGAGTTATGAATGATGTTTTAAGATCCTTTCTTGATGACTTTGTAATTTTCTATTTAGATGATATTTTGATATTCAAAAAATCACGAGAAGAGCATGTCAAGCATGTGAGGAAAGTGTTGGAAGTCTTGAAAAAGCACAGTTATTTTTGAAAACGTCTAAATGTGAATTCGGGAAAAATTCCTTAGCGTATTTGGTCAACAAAGTTGGAGGAGGTGAGCTAAAGATTGAACCCTCTAAAGTTTCGGTCATTGTGAATTGGCCAATACCCAAATTATTCATTGAAGTAATGAGTTTTCTGGGCACAACACAATACTAGAGGAAGTTCATTGCCAATTTCTCTTCCATAGTAGCTCCACTACATGCTTTGACTAGTGTGATGGTTGTCTTCGAGTGAGGAGGAAAAAAATAAAAAACATTCAACGCTTTAAAACAAAAGATTAGTTCAGCCCTAGTTTTAGCATTTCCGGATTTGAAACAACCATTTGAAATACAAATAGATGCACGTGACTATGCCATGGGTGCAATTCTTTTACAACATGGTAAGCCCATTTCATTTAATTTTGATATTTTTAATGGTGCTTTTATTAACTATCCTACATATGATAAAGAGCTTGACGCATTGGTGCAAAGTGTGAAGAAATGGAAGCATTATTTATTGGGAAAAGAAACCATTATTCACACTAATCATCAACCTTTTCAATATCTACAATCTCAAACAAAATTGCAGCAATCAAGGCACTTTCATTGGATGGGATTCCTAAAGGCATTATACTTGGTAATCAGGTACAAGAAAGGTATTTATAGAGTTGTTGATATTCTTTCTAGACCAGTTGTTAATGTAGCCATTTTACTCAAGAATCATTATGTTTTTCCTTAAAGTTATGTTGAACATTATGCACATGATGCTGACTTTCAAGAGGTATATTCAAATTTGAGTCAAGGCCACCAAGTTGATGAACTAGACTACCATGTACATGATAATCTGTTGTATCATTTGGGAATACTTTGTGTTTCACAGGGAGTGAGAGTAAATGTCAAAAGGGAAGCGCACACTTCTCTTATTACTGGACATTTAGGTGGAATTAAAACAATGGAAAATCTTCAGAGGTATTTTTACTGGTCTCATATGCTTGAAATTGTGTCACGTTTTATCAAAGGTTGTTCATTGTGGGTAGTCAGTAAGTCTAATAATAGGAAGCTAGGATTGTACACACCACTTCCAGTGCCTTCACGTTCACGGGAGAGTGTTTCTATGGATTTTGTAGGAGGTCTCCCTTTATCAAGAAAATGTCATGATTAATTGTACGTAGTTGTGGATAGGTTCAGCAAGATGTGCATATTAATGCCTTGTAAAAAACAAATTATAGTTGAACAAATAAATCACCTTTTCTTTCAAAATGTATGGGTTCATTTTGGATTACCCACTTCTATTGTAAGTGGTCGTGATTCCCGATTTGTTGGGAATTTTTGGTCAGATTTATGGAATTTGATGGACACCAAGTTGAAGAAAAGTACAGCCTTCCATCTGCAAACATATGGTCAAAATGAAGTGGTTAAAAGTACAATTATTCATTTTCTAAGAGGATATTGTAGCAAACATCCTAAGTCGTGGGATGAACAGTTACATTATATTCAACATGCTTACAATCGAGAAAAACACTCTTCTACTCTAACTTCACCTTTTGAAGCATGTCTTGATTATTTTCCTAAATCTCCTTTGGATTTCATCATTGAGAAACATATTTCTATAGATGGACATAGCGACATAGATAGAGCAAAGAAATTCATTGAGAAAATTCATTCGATTCACCAAACAGTTCAAGAACAACTAGAAAAGAGTCAAGGAAAGTATAAGGCAAGGCCTGATAAGCATCGTGTGGATCATCAACTTCAAGTAGGTGATGGATTTTGGCTTTACATTAGCAAGGAAAGGCTTCAAGGTGAAGGTAAAAAACTGAAACCAATCCGTTATGGTCCATTTAAAATTCTGGAAAAGATTGGTAATAATGTTTTCAAGCTTGATTTTCCTTCATATATGAAAATTTATTCCGTTGTTAATGTTGAAAGTTTGAGATTGTATGAGCCTCATTTGATTTAAGATCAAGTAGAAAGTGTACAGATTCCATCAGTTGAATATTTTTCTCAATAATTTCTTGATGAGCTTCAGCAAGACACCATACTTGACAAAAGAACGAGGTCATCAAAGAGGAGAAATGTTGATTATCTTCGAGTGGGTCTCAAAGGTACAAATCCATCAAAGGAAAAATGTATTGAAGAGGGTAAGGTGAGGGAATAGTACCATTATCTGTTCAATAACTGAATATAATCTTTTGGGTTCCAAAAGGCTTCCAGTGGAGAGGAGTGATCAGGTGCTCAAAACTATGGTCAAAAATCAAAGTTTTAGAATTTTATTAAACTCAACTTGAGATCGAAGAGCTCATCATTCTGATTCCAACGCTGTGAACGACACTCAAACCCGAGCTCGTATGCAAGAGTTATAGCAAGTGAAAGTTCAGGTTTGACTTGATTAAATGGCAAGATTGGATGATGTGGCAAGGTTCTTTAGAGAATGAGGAGGTGCCAAGTGGCAGGCCGCCATTGCCCTCGCATATCAAAAATCACATGTTGTGGGTGGGTCATGTTAAAGAATCAGCCCCAAGCAAGGGCAGGGTTGTGATGTGATAAATTGTAATCGCACTTCGCAATAGGAAAAGTATTGCAGAAATCGGCCTCGACAAGTATCAGGTTGCAATGTGATCGCAATCACACATTGGCGAAGGGAGTGTAGTACGACAGAATTGGCCCCCTACAAGATCAGGGTTGTGATGTGATATCACAATCGTAAATTACAACAATCCCGCATATCCAAGACCATTGGTTTTCCACCGATCGTGATATCCCAGATGTGATAAGGTTATAGGCTCTAGTTAATACTCCCATCGGGTCTATGCACATCGCAATCACACATCGCCACCATGTTCACAGACCTTAAGTCCGTTGGTCCTTACCGATTGCGATTTGCGTTTCAGTTGACAGATTATGGCCTACCACTGAGAAATTTTTTCCTAGTTAGCCGTTTTTGGGGCTAATTTGTAGGATCATGCTAGATGTGGAGAAAATAGTGGGAAAACTAGGAGATGTCGTAAATTCTTTAGTTTTTCACCAAATTGGATGCAAAAAGAGGCTAGATAGTCATTTTTTAGTATTCTGAACTCATTGAGACATGTTTTAGAGGCATTTGAGCATTGTAAACACAATTTTGTTGTAATTTTGAGCATAATAGAGAGGCTCAAGCATTGGAAGCTAGACCAAGGAGACATAGCCTAGGAGGGGGTGAACTCCTCATCAAATATCTATGTTGTGTGTTGTATTTTGATGTTGTTCAACATATGTTTTATGTTAAATTGTTTATAACATTTACATAAGAAGCTCTCATGGGAATCAATTAATTAAGAAAATGGTGAATCCTTAAGCACTTGATAAGCAAATGATAAACATCTTGGGTTTTATTCTGAATGGGGAATTAGCACAACATTACTAATCTTCTCCATTTCAGATCACACAACTCCATAATTGACAGTAAGATATATGTTTGGTCTACAAGTATTTGCTGCTAATGGTTTCAAAATTATATGTAATCAGTGAAATGTTTGTGTCAATTATTAATAGCATTATTTATGTAAATAGTTTATATATTTTAATTCTAGGTCATTACTTATAGTATCAGAGCAGAAACTCCAACCCATTATGACCTTTAGGATTTCTTCAATGTGAAACCATTGGAAAAAAAAAGCCCCATATGTAAATATCACAATTGTTCGTGTTAGACACCTACTAAAAATATATATTATTAGGAAAAATGTTATTTTTTCAAATTAAAATTTATGTATGTATGTTAATAAAATTTAAATACAAAATTAGAAAATTTGTCAATAAATTATTTTGATAATTTTATTTCGTGGATATATTTATATAATATTAAAAGAAAAATACAAACTTTATTGATAAAATTCATGTTAAATGAATTAATAATTCACCCAACCATATGAAACAGGTCCTTTAATAACTCCACGTAAAATTTTGTAGGGTGCACTTTTCTACCCTATGATTTAGTTGCTTTATCAATTCCAAATATTAAATCTCGTTGGTGGTTTTCCATAGAGAATCAATCAGGTAGAAATCGAGTAGAAAAAGTCGCATGCAACAAATGTAAAGAAGCTAGTTGGATCCCTTTGATTTGGTCATGATGCTTGCTTTTCAGGTTGAACCAGACCACTTAAGTATTCTAGCTTTATAAATAAAGGAATCCTATTTTGTTTTATATGCTGATCTCTTACCAGAGCTTTGAAGTAAGACATACGGAAATTTCATATTTGAAGGCGTTATGTGAAAATCCACGAGCGTGGTTAAGAAATACAAATATATCCTCTCTAACACCGATAAACCCTGCACTACCTAACTAAGGAATTCTGTGGTGAGGGAATTGTAATCGAAATTTTTGTTTGGTTAGAAATTAATTAACACAGTAACGAAACACATAAAACAAAAGAGACACATACATATGTGGTTTATCTAATTTGGGATATGTCCAAGGAGAAATAGTTAGCCCTTTATTTATATTATTTAATAATGAATAGATACAACCTACAACAAATCCATTGTATTTTCCTCTTTGATCTCACACAATCTTCTCTCTTTTTGTTGTACAGAATAATAATACACAGTTACAATACAATTCTTTCATATAAACTGAGGGTTGCCTTGTAGAGAAAAAACCCTAAATTAACATAACTTCTATTGTTAGATCATTCAGCTAATGAACGACCCACATTGGCTATGAAATTATAATATTTTACAAAAAAAAATTTATCTGTAATTTGCTTCGCGAGCGTTGTCGGCAAATCCTAACCTAGAAAAACTCGTACATGATATATATGAATCAAAAAGATACTCAAGCTCCATATCTAAAATGTTTCGCATGTCTTAGGATTGCTAACTAATGTGTATAGCGTAATGGCGAAACAATGGTTTGTAAGACTAAATTCGAGCTTCCAAAAGAAAAACAAGCCAATTCAAATCCAAATCCACTATTGAAAAATCAAGTGGTCTGCATGGCTTGATGGCTCAGATTCGCCAAGTAATGGAAGCAAATAAAAGCCAAGGGGAGAAATATTATTTATTTGAAAGATTGACGTACATTGTTTGAGTGTGCAAGAGGATTTTCTATAACCCTTTTAAGCCTTAAATTCTTAAATTCTAAACATGGAGAAGAAATATGTTCGATTTTGTTTGTAAATTTGGAATAGAATGTTTGAATGGAGATCCCTTTATTATTTACCCTTAATCTTTGGACCATATGAATTCCAACCTATTTTCTACATTAAAATTTTGTTCAAGTTATACTTTTATCATAAAATAAATTTAGACCTTATTTTTTTATTATAAAACAAATTTAAGTCATTGATTTATATTTCAAAAGGAACTTGCATCGTGAGGTTTTATTTTTCTAATAAAACTTGGGATATTTGTATTCTTATTTAAACTAGGCCGCATAGCTAACCTTCCCTGCCACTTAGTTTAATTATTGAATTTTAAAAGATATGAACCAAGTATTATTTCATGTTCTTCATCATTAATGTAAACTTATATATGCTTAGAATGTTCTCCCATGTGCAACTTTATTATTTATTTCTAAATATAATTGGAAATTTGTATTTGATGATTCTTTGTTAAAAAGAAGCACATCAATGTATGTTTTTAATACTATACTCATAATTGTTTTATAATTTGATGCTTATTGAAAAGTTACAAGCTAAAATTTACTTGAAATTTAATTAAAACAAATGTTATATAGACTTTAAATATAGCTAAATTAAAGTAAAAACACAGAATTCATATTAGTGTTAAAATTTAGAATTTAGTCAATTTAGGGTTTACTAATGGCATAGCTAAACTAAAGTTAAAACACTGAATTCATGTTAGTGTTAAAATTTACAATTTAGTCAGTTTAAGTTTACTAATGGCTTAGTCTAACTTATAGACTACCAGAATTCATCAAAATCCAACCAATACAATTTCAAGATTTATTATTTTTTAAAATACATTTTTGAATGTATAAATAGATTCAGCACCCTGAAACCAGGGGCACTCCAATTATGTAGATTAAACAATTTAAACTCAGGTTTTAAAAACAATTGTCAGATTTTGATTAAAATTAACCATATTGAAAAAAACCTTTTCGTCATTTCATCTATAACTTAGACTAGGCCTTTACTAATTGGTAAATTGAGATATTTGTTAATTGTAATACTTCAGTGTGACAGTGGAGAATCTAATCTTACTCAACCACAACAATAGTCTTATTAGCCCCTCAAATAATATAAAAATCTATTTCCATGGACATTTTCAATAGCTATAATTGTTTTTTAAAATATATTATTTTCTCTACCTTATTAAATTGTTTTGCAAAATTAAATGATTATAAGAATATGGTAGTTAAAGCAAACAATTTTTTTTATTATTATCTAAAATGAGAAAATTATAATTTTTTAGTAGTTTAGTCTCTAAAACTTGACTATGTCATTGAAATTAGTTTATTATTAATCCTCTAATTAAATTACTTGATTTTGTAGTCATTATTATATTAAAATATAATTAATTTGTATTTATTATTATCTTAGAATTTAAAAATATAATTTAATTATTATTAACTATATTAAATTTGTTTATATTAAAAATATAATTTAATAATTAAAAAAATATATTTTATTAAAACAAAAATACAAATATAAAACAACAATCAAACTACATTGAAATAATAAACAAAATTATAACAAAAATAAATATACTTAGAATATTATTGAAATTTGAAAATGTCATATAAAGATTAGAGATATTACATATATTCATCCAAAATGTAGTAAAATATGTTGAGATTTTCTGTTTTAATTAATTTTGGAAAAAATTCTCATGTATGTGACAACAATAGGATTAGTTGCTATATTACCTCCAATATTTTTTGAGGAGGAGTTAATGCATCCTATATTTGTTGTGAGGGAATTTATGATTTAGTTTTATACTCCAGCTATAAAAAATGTAATCCCGTAGAGGATTGTAAGAGTGTGTGTAGTGAGTGTAGAGAAAATAGGGTGAAGTGAGAGTATGTGTGAAGAATTAAAATTGTTGTAATCTCCTGTTGAATAATAAAATTGCCGATGCCAACCACGTTAAATCTGTGTGTTACAGTTTTGTGTTTTTAATGTGCTGTGTATGTTTGTTTAATTTTATTTCAGCTACGCATTATTTGGTCTAACAAAATACTAAAATTCTTTTGCACATAATTACTTTTGGTTCAAAATACATAAAACTTTCAAAATAATATCACACAGATATAATTTGAAAATATTAATCTAAAACGTAATAAGTAATAGGTATCTAAGACTTTTACTCTTTCACACGCCCAACCGTGAAGCACATTCATTAATTCATTCAATGTTCTCGTTAATGTCATGGCATAACCAAATTCATTTCTCTCAAATATTAATGTAAAAAATCTTTGACTTTAATTGGCTTTGATGTTTTTTTTTCACAGAAAAAGAGCTATATGTATTATATGTGAAATATAAAGTACTGATGATACATCCTTTTTCTGTGAATATACAGATCAGAGCTGTGATCCCATAAAGACATGAGCAAATAAAAACCTATGATCTATAGAGACTACATAATGTCTATGATATCAAAACTGATAATATCTGACATCAAAAACTCAGAATATTTGAGACTGTCTTAAATATGAAGCATTAAAGGTCTGGTAGGGCAAAATCATTTATCTGATAATGGGAATCATCAGATACAATCTCGAGGTGCCAAAATTCAGAAGAGGAAGAAAGACCCTTTTTTGAAAGAGCGTCTGCTGTAGAGTTTTCGTCCCTATTGATGTGCTGAATAGAGCAGTTCTCCAGGCAGGTCCAGTAGAAGTGTATCCTATCTCTCCATCCAGTCAGATGTTGTGCCAGAATGAAGTTTTTCTGATTTACTGAATCAACCCATAGCTTTGAATCGCCAAAAAAAGCCACCTGCTGAATGTCTAGGAATATACAAAATTTTAAAAGACCTGAGAGGGCCATGGCTTCAGCCAGATTATTGGATCCCTGTCCCCCATGCCAGAATGCAGAGAAGTGAGAATTTGCAGATATCTTTATGTGGAATCCACATCCACATTGGCCCTTTTGAGCTGCCCCGTCGAAAAAAGCTGATGGCTGATGAAGATGAGCTATAGAAGACCTGGCTGGGGATATGTTTAAAATCTTCACTTTCTTCTGTGGGAGCGAATCTAAATAAGCAGAGATTAAATCAAAAGCTTTAGCTGGAGAATAATTGGAATGGTTAAAGATACAGGAGTTACGCCATTTCCATATAAACCATATGGATATGATGCATATTCTACGCCATAAGATCTGTTTCTTGCTGCAATCAATGAACCACTCCTGAATCGAAACATGCATATCAAGTTTGAAACCATAGGCTCTTTCTAAATCTTGCCAAATGAGAAATGAATGCTTGCATTTGAGAAAAATGTGAAGGTTTGATTCCGCGTCTTCCCTGCATAAAGAACATACGTTAGGACCAGTCCATCCTCTTTTCAATAAGTTCTCCCAGGTCAGGTTCCGATTGTGGAAAGTGAGCCAAGCGAACAGGATCATCTTCATAGGACAACCATCCTTCCAGAAAATGAGTGGAAAAATCGGGGAACGAGAAGAGTGCTGCCCTATCAGCTTTTGATATATTCCTTTCACTGTTATATTTTCCGATTCACTTGTGATGTTCCAGGATAAAAAGTCCGATTCTCTTGTGCAGGTGAGACCCCCTTTATGTAGTCTACGAATTATGCTGTGCCACTGCTGCTCATATTTTTTGGGAATGTTCAAAACCGATGAATCTTTCCAACGCGGAATAGGGCCCTCCCAGGCAGCGATCAATTTATCCCAGAAAAAAATACCACCTCTATGGAAATGATTAAGAAGAGAAACAGGGATATCAATTACCTCTGATCCGCACTTAAAGAGATCTTTGCCTATAATGATGTTGTTGCCCTTTTGAAAACGCCATATCAGATGCTCCAGACAGATTGCCTCAACTTTCCGAAAGCTACGCCAAATGGGGGATCCATATGATACGCCTATAGTGCCTCTACGATACCAGACATGAAATTTCTTATTGGCAAGATATTTCGATTTAATCAGCTGGCTCCATGGACCATCCCCTTGAATAGCTCTCCAGAACGATTTGCATAGGAGGGCTCTGCCAAAGATTCTCAGATTTAATAAACCCCATCCACCCATTGACTTAGGAATAGAGATGCCAGAGAGTTTTATAAGGTGATATTTATGCTTTTCTGCATGACCCCCCCATATGAAATTTGCAGACAGACTGTTCATGCTGTTGATAATGCTCGCTGGTAGATGAAAAAGGTGAGCCCAATAAACAAAGAGTTGATTTAGTATAGATTGTACTAAAACAATTCTCCCAGCCAACGAAAGACAACGAAATTCCCATCCAGAGATTCTCCTATAGAATCTGTCCACCAGCCAGGACCAATCGGCTCTGGAATAGCCAGTCGCCTTGATTCGGAAGCCCAGATATTTAATGCCATTGCTGATATGATAAGCTTTTATACCAAAAAGCTCAGATAGCCAAGCTACATCTTCCAGCTTTAGATCAGAGTGGATTATAGCTGATTTATCCAAATTTACCTGAAGTCCCGTAGCCCTTTGAAATTTATCCAAAATCATATGAAGACGCATCCAAGTAGACCTGCAAAACATGGCAAATAATAATATGTCGTCTACAAATAAATTATGAGACAGAGATATGTCCCTGCAAATTTTGAGAGGATGCCATGCTTTCTCTTCAACTGCCTTATGGATGTGTAAACTGAGGGAGTCAATGGCCAAAATAAATAATAATGGGGACAGAGCACATCCTTGGCGAAGCCCCCTCTCAGCACTGAAGAAGGGAGTAGGAGAGCCATTAATGATTATAGCGTAATCCACAGGATCGATACACGCCATGATCCAGTTGATCATGTTGCTCTTCAGCCCAATTCTAGCCAATAAACACCTGATATAGGCCCAATCAATACAATCATAAGCCTTTCTCAGGTCTACTTTGAGTAAGACCGCTTCTCTTTTCTTAGCGTGTATAGAAAATAATGCCTCCTGAGTAACAGCTACTGCGTCATGGATGCTCCGTCCTTTGAGAAAACCAAACTGTTCCTTTGATATTGTATCTGATAATACACCTTTCAGCCTTTGTGCGATGATCTTTGAAATTATTTTGAAGGTGGTGTTGCATAAAGAAATAGGCCGATAGTCCGAAAAGGTCTGGGCTTCCTTTTTTTTTGGGATGAGGGTTATATATGTGGAGCTCAACTGCCTGCTGATAATCCCCTTCATTCTGATCTCCTCTAACATCTTTAGAAGATCGTCCTTGATATGATCATAGAAGTGTATAAAAAATTCGATAGACCAGCCGTCTGGTCCGGGGCTCTTGTCCCTACTGAATGATTTCATTGACGCCAATAATTCCTCCTCAGATATGGGCTGGAAAAGCTGGTCATTCTCTTCTTCATTAAACATCACCGAGTAAGCTTCAATCCCCCACAATATATCCTGAAAGCTTCTATGATCCATCCTTTGATATTGCTTTCTGAAGTGAGATACTGCATGCTCTGCAATATCTTGTTGAGAGACGAGCCATACCCCGTTCTCATCTTTAATTTTCCATATAGAATTTTTTAGTCTTCTGGCATTAGCATACCTCTGGAAAAACTTAGAATTTTTGTCTCCTTCTTTCATCCAAACGGCTCTGCTTTTCAGGCGCCAAAAAATTTCTTCCTTTTTCAGATATTGCAGCTTCTTTTTATGGAGATTCTTGAAAAGTTGTCTCTTTTCAAAAGATAGAGAATTATAATCTGAAGTGTCTGTCAACTTCTGTAATTGCTCTTGGATGTCCTGAAGTTCTCTTCTGTTTGCTATTCTTTTCAGCTTCTGCCAATTTTTAACTACTTTCCGGATATTAATCATCTTATTCATAAAGCTTTCCTGATGAGAAACAGCTCCTCTGAATTCATATTCGCGCCATGCTTTAACAACTATGTCATTAAATTCAGGTTCATCAAGGCATTGTCTGTTAAATTTAAAAGGGATTCCTTTTCTGATACCCAAGGACGTCCAACCCATGACAATCGGCCGATGATCAGATATGAGAGAGTTTTCAACCATCGAGAAAGGCATTCCGAGGATATCAATCAGAGAGGCATGAATGAGGAATCTGTCGAGCCGCTTTGCAATGTACGCCTCCTCACATCTTCCATTGTCCCAGGTAGGACTGATAGTGGATGGGAGAATGTCGATGAAGTTCCTCATAAGAAATTCATTTCGAACCATAGGTGCAATGGGGTCCACTTTCTTACCCTTCCCCCATATTTCATCAGAGGAGAATGTTATATTCATATCACCTGCAACCAATAAAGAGTCTATATCAAAAACTTCGGATGCAAAAAGGCGGACCCAGTAATCTGATCTGTTCCGGAATGGAGCATATATGTTCAGGATGTTGATACGGCATTTAAGTCCTCTAACATGAGCAGAGATAAGAATACCAGCGAGGCAGCTGTATGCTTTTGCATTAATCCACCGAGGGTCCCAAAGTACAGCCAGACCACCGGAAAGACCTACAGCATCTATAGCAGAGATATACCAAGTAGGGAGCATTTTTCGAAAATATGAGATAGTAACATGAACCGGGTGCATAGTCTCCTGAATTAAAATAATTTTAGGACATTTAGACAAAAAAAGATTTTTTAAGGCCAAGAACTTCATATCTGCTCCCAGGCCTCGAATATTTACAGAAAGGATAAAATTCATTTTGAGGGAAGATCGGCCTTTCCAGCTCTAAGAGGCCTGTCTACTGTGACATCAGCGATGGGGACGTCGACCAGAGATAAATTCCTAAAGCAGCAATCAGATACTAAACCCCTACCCCGAAAATGTCTGCTGCCTCTTTTGTCCTTCTTTCGAACAGTAATATTCATAGCAGAAGAAGGGCTGATCCGAGGGGAAATAGGAGAAGACGGTTTATGAACAGTGAGAGGAGCAAGATCCAGAGATTTCTTAGATAACAAAAGGTCTAAGTCGCTACCTATAGAATTGGTAGGCGATTTAGACGGAGAAAATAACGGAGAGGGAGCATTCAATGGGACGGAGCCTTTTTCATCCGGAGTGGAAACGACCATGAGAGGAGACAGCTTAGTGCTATTAAACTTGACAGAAGAAAGAGGGATGTCAGGCAGTAAAGGGACATGATGATCACCGGAAGGTTCCGCTGGATGAACCAGAGGAAGAGGTAACTCATACTCTGAGGCAGTCTCTAACTCCGGCATCGAAGGCGACACTCGCAATAGAGGATCAGGATCAACGGGTCGAAGGGAAGAAGGCTCCTGGCCTTCGATCGGAGAATCAGGACTGCAGGGATGAGGAGAGACTTCGGGAGACAGGGGATCTTTTGGAATATTTGAAGGCCCCGATGATGAAAAAGGAAATTCGGAAAATTTAGTAAGGCGATGATGTCTTCTACCCATAGCTCGCTTTTTCGGGCAATTCAAAATGAGATGTCCAGTATGGTGACATGCAGCACACCGAAATGGCACACCCCAGAAATCCAGTCTCTGTCTGATCGACAAATCTCTCCAACAGATGTCGATATGCTCCGGGAATCCACCTCTGAAGGATCTTTCGATCAAAATCCAGGCGACACGCTTGTCTTTCTCAGCCCGACACCAAGGATCTACATAAACACTTCTGCCAACAACATTACCAATCTCTGATAGAATCTCAGGAGTCCAGAAATCAAGAGGAAGACCCGGGAGTTTCAACCAAATGAGGTTGTTAGAAGGGGTATTGCTGAGAGGATTGAATCCCAGATACCATCTATGCAACGAGAGAAAGCTACGGCCACACACCCACTGGAGATTTAAGATGGCTTCCCGATCCTCTGCGCTTAAAAAATGGAAGCAAAACCATTCTTTCAACAGCTTTGCAATAATCGGGGTATACCCGATTATGGGTTTCCAGCGAGCTTCTAGCCAGTCACGCATCTGATTATCATCCAGAACCGGGAAATACCACCTCCCAATCAAAGCCTTACCTTGAAGACTATCAATACGGTCCGATAACTGAGAGCTGTCAATCCGAATGGCACTGGGAGGAAGAGAAGTCTTCGCCGGCTTATAACTTTTGCTAGTACGAACCCCAGATAGAGGATTGCTTTTCTGACGTGTATCATCATGAGCTGTCTGAGAGGGGATCGATGGATGAACCAGCAAGTCATCCAAGGTGGATGGCCAGTCAGAGGACGGTCTGGCATTATCGAGACGAGATTCAGCTTGTATGGCCGCAAGGACCATAGCCTCCGTGGCAGATGAGTCAGATTTAAAGTCCAACATTTTAAAGGGGATGATACATGGCGTCCACAAGACCAAGGGGAGACTAAAAATGGATATGGCCGGATGTCGCTATTGAAGAAGGAGAAAGATATAAAAAGAAGGACAGGGGCAGATGGGATCAGACCAAAGAAACAGCATGCGGTACATATAAGTACCCCTCCCAAAAGGAAAGCGTATACTCATGAGAGAAGTCAAGAATAAAAAACATTCTTGTCACCCTCAAGGATTAATTGCAAGATCTAGGTAGGTATAGAAGGACAGATTTCCAATTCAAAACGGCTGCGAATTAGATCAAAATATCAGGTTATCAGTCCTATATCTGACAGGAGAAGCTGCTGGAATTAATACAACCGATCCCAAGGTTGTAAAATTTGAATTCCAGGCGAGCTGAAAAAACCACTATACCAGAGGAATAAAACCAGAAAAATGGATCAGAGGAGACCGAAATCCAATAATCCAGAGGGGAAAGCTATGGATTTAGGGACGTGATCAAGAAAAATCAGTCTGGCAATAGAAGCAGCAGCAAAAACATATTAAACATTTACACCAGCAAGGACCCAATTTACACCTGAAGTCTGAACATGGTTTATACAAGAAACAGCTACACTGAAATCTCAGACAATTAATCCAAGACCAGCATGAACTCCCACAATTATTCATATGCAAAGCCCCTAGAATTCATCTAAGATTAACTAAGAGCCTCCACAAAAAGTAAAACTGGATAATAGAAAATTTCCTGCTGTAAATTGCCAGAAAACTGATCCTACGATGCCAGAAAAAAGAAACTAATACATTCTATAGCATATAAACTTAAGAGAAAACGCAGAGAAGGGATAGGAGAAAACATGAAGGCGTACCTGGTAATGCCGACAGATCGAAATTGGGGTGCGTATAGGCGAAGATTGAGCCTCTAGAGCCCGTCATGCAGACATGGACGAGCAGAAAGATGGAATAAGGGAATGAAAATTTTCAGTCATATGGTAGTATCAAAGGATAAATTGCAGCAGATGGCGGAAGAATGAAGTGTTCAGCAAAAAAACTAAACCAGATGGGAGCGAGGTAAATATATAGATAAGAACTGCATGCTTGGTGGAATAAGAGGGCTCCACATGTCCAAGGTTTTTTGCAGAAGCTAGCAAGTGGAGCGAAAGATATGAACTGACAAAATATGCATGTAATATGCGAGGATCAAATACCAGGTGTCATTTGCTTACCATAGAGGATTCAGGCTTGCCATCAGCTCATTAACAGATGGCCAGAACTCAGAAACAGGAACCCCAAACGATCGTCGCGCACTACCAGGAGCTCTCCATCAGGGATTAGTCTCCTTAATTGGCTTTGATGTTATGGCAACACAAAAACACTCTCGGTAATTATAAATTTCTTTGAGTCTGAACCATGCACTACTTCCATTGTTGATGGGCAATTTCTTTGCAAACTTCCATATGATGTAGTCTTCACTTTGAAAGTTGTATGCCTAGAACTCAGAAATGCCATTCACTATTTTATTGTTTTATTAACTGGGGCTCTCCATTAATTACATTCATCAACCCAAAGTCTAGATTATTTCAACAATAAAAAATTCCAATGTGTTTGCTGCAAAGATATTTCAATTTTTTAATGATTTGTATGATGTTTTTATTAAAAAAAAAGTACTGTGCTAATAAGAACATAAGAAAATTACTCAAACAAAATTGAAAAAAATAAAAAAAAATAAATTTAATTTTTTTTTACTGTTTATATTAGAAAACATATTTTAATTTTTAGTCAATTGAAATTTAATGTCACAATCAAATGGAGTCTGAATTATTATCTTGCTTAGGCAGGGAATAACAAGCAAAATTCAGATAAATACCCTTTTCCCTTTAAATTTAAAGCTTGCCCTTAACCATCAAATAAATACCTTTAAATTTAAACCCTGCCCTTAACCATCAAATTCATAAAGCAAATGCAAAAATTCAGTATTGAAATGATAAAACGCTTATTGCCATTTTCCTTGAAATGATAAAACACTTATTGCCATTTTCCTGGTAGTAGAAGAGTATGGTTTCCCCTGTGCAATGATATTTAACTTCGACGAGTATAGTTTGCCTTGTGCAATGATATTTAACTTTGAGGTTATTAGGATAACACATTTGCGTTCGCGTGTCCATAAATCTGACATGTCGCATTACAAATGCCAGGAGCCAAATTAGTAAACCAGACGCATTCGGCGCATGTTATGTGAATATCACTCTGGATCTGATAAGGACGGACCATCACTCTGTCTGAGATAGCTTTTGAGAACCAGAAGTTTATAATTCGTTGTGCTAGTCTTGCCAAGTGCAGAAGGATTTAGTCAGAAATTTTTTCTTAGCAGTAGAATGGTTTAGCTTGAACGCACGCTGGTCGATGTTGAAGACTCGCCAGATGCTCACGTGAAGCTTACTCCCGGTATCCATATCTATTCTGCGTCTCCTCTTTTCTGTAATATATTTTGTAATTGTCAATAGATATGTTGTTTCATGTGTGTATTTTTTCCTGTAATTTTTCTCACATATTGCGAACAAACATCGCAATAGATCATCAACTGGGCGTTGCCAATGGTTTGAAACCACCAAAGGAGCAGGATGGATTGACAACGATGGCACCATCAGCAACATATGCCTTGAAGAACCGTGAAAATGATGTAACCAACCATTTAAAACAGGAGACCAACCGATTAAAACAACAGAAATTTGGAGTGCAGGATGTTGGCTACGAGGAGAAAGACTATATTGCAGTAGACGACGAGGAATCTGGTCTTCATTATTATAACAGTAAGATGCAATTCCTATTATGAAAAACATTTTAGTTTTATTGTTGTGTATTAAAAACGTTTTGGTTCTAATGTTTTTATTTTTTCAGAAGAAAAATCATAATATATTATATTCAGGAAATATAAAAAATCTGTATACATATCAAAATTTGAGATAAACAGCTGAAGCAAATAGCTGGACTGGCTGTTGCAACAGCATATAAACCCCTGTAACCAATTATGATAAAGCCAGCAAAAAAGACAAGCCACCTGTAGCCGAACTGAGAGTAACAAAAACGCCTGAGGACCATCATCATCTTTACAGTGGGCTTCATATGGGGAAGCAGACATATAACGCATCCAGGGGATGGATCAAAAATTTGAAGTCACTACGGTTTGTGATTGCGATTTGATTCCAAAATATTCATAAAATCGGTAGGATTTTTTATTTATTATTTATGAAATATCAAAATATTTTCGAAATCTCAAATTTAAATTCAAATTGACAATCGATGGCCAATTTGAGATGATTTCCAGTGCTATAATTTTGTGTATGTTGTATTAATGGAGTTGTTTATAATGGGACTTTTTGAAGATTCCGGTGACGGAATCCGGCGGAAGAATTGAGGTAAAATCTTGATTTATTGCAGTTAAAATGGTTTTTTAACTGCATATTTGGATTCAGCACCCTTAAAAACCCTTGGGACACTTTCATTGTGCAGAAACTAGCTATCAAACTTGTGATTCCAATAATTCCTGCCGGATTTCGACCGGAAAAATCCGCCCGAAAGACTTTCAAAAAGTCGCGTTATAGACAACTGCTGTATTAATTGGCACATTTTCCCTTTTTCTACCACTGAAGTTGTGCAGGATGAAGTCCTGAAACCATTCTTGGGATTGGACACATTTGGCACTCGTGAGATCTTTTAAAAAGAGCACAAGGAGACCCAGGTTCCCGAGACAATAAGAACATATTGGACTGCAGCTGGCACGAGCTTATCTCCAGTTCAAACTGCAATTTTGTCAGAGTGACAATTTAGAAACGATAAATTCATTTAAAATAGATGGAAATAAAAGATATGAACAGAACCTCGCCCATAAATGAGAAAATTAATGAAGGCATGCTCGTTCATAAATTTGCCACAATGGCAGAGCCAATACTACGGTCACATTCATTGCTCCTTACAGTGTGAACCCAATCAAAAAGCAAATAACTAGAACGAGCAAATTTCACCATTAATTGCATTCAACAACCCGAAATCTCAATTACTCCAACAAAAAATTCCAAATTCAATGTGTTTGTTAGAGATATTTCAATTTTTTTAATGATTTGTATGATGTTTTTAATAGAAAAGAATTGTGCTGCAAAGTACATATAAAATGATGGCAAAATAAGAGTCTAGGCAAATTACCCAATCATCAAAATTAAGAAGAAATAAATTAAGAAAAAAAATAATTTAATGTTTATATTAGAAAATCTATTTTAATTTTTAGTCAAGATTATACAAAAAATAAAAATAAAAAATTCTGATGTTTACATTAGAAAATCTATTTTAACCCTTAGTCAAGGTTTAATGTCACAATCAAACACATTCTGAATGTGTTATTACCCTACTGCATCAGGGAATAATAAAATAAATAAATTATGAATTGAAATGACAATCTATTTACAATTTTAACCTGTTGAGTAATTTTAATGCATTCAATGTTTAGTTGTATGTGTGAGAAACCATAAAATTATTTTATTATATATATATATATATATATATATATATATATATCTTGAGTGGGCCTAATGGTTAAAAACATGTGTTTCCTCCTAAGAATTCACAAGTTCAAAAATAGAGGGGTAGAGTATGTATGCCTTTGTAGACTTAGGAGTCAAATTGTTGCATGTGGAGGTGGGTCCCTTGTCCCATAAACAAGGGGGTCTCATACACCAATTTAGTGTCTTGCTTGGTCATAACCTTGAAATTGAATCGTGTGTATATATTTAATTATATATATATGAACTATAGCTATGTTTTAAAGTTGGATTTAGTTATAATTTAGAGATAAAATTTGTAAGTCAATATTTCATTATTATGTTTGTTTATTATTTAATTTTTTGAGTTGAAATTAAATTAATAGCATTGTGACTATATAGGTTTTTTTCGTTTTCATAATGTGCTAAATGTGCTATTTTGTGTAGGTGTGAGATTTGTTATCCCATGTTCTATTATAATAATGTAACAGTAGAAGTGATGTAAAATTCTCATGGATGAATAAAAAAGAGGGAAATTGAAACTTTGTTTGGTCTACAAGGGAGATCATGGATCCTAAGCATCGAAGACAAACCCAAGTCACCCCTGAGGTGGAAAAACCATTTCAAGTCATTGCAGAGATTGGAACCCCAACTGAGTAAGCCATATTATGTTCCCTTGGAGAAATGACAAAGATATTTAGAGATTGGGTCACTAGTCATGGTCAAGATCAAAGAAAGGATCAAACTCAAGAAAGGGAGTTGGGACAAAAATAGAGACAAGACTTGAATTTTTAATTGAATGCTGAGGATAGACAAACAACCCACGATATTATGAAAGAAATCCAACTATCCAAGGTACCAGAGTTCACATGGAGTTCAATAGCAAAATCTTGGGTGATCCGTGTCAAAAGAGTACTTAGCTTTAAGGCATACTTTTCAGGGGAAAAGGAAAAAATAACAATGATTCTACTAAAGGAGAATATTTATTATGGTTGGTAAATGAAGAGACTAAGATGCAAGTCACCCTATTGCAAGTTACTTGGGATATGTTTGAGGAATCCTTTAGAACCATATACCTGTCAAAGGAACACAAACACCAACAAATAGGGCATTCCATGTTGTGCAACCAAATGGTAGATTTATTGATGACTATGAAGTTGAATTCTACGCGTTGGTCCCTCATGTGGACTACATGGAAGATGATAAATGTCATGCTGAAAGGTTCATACATGGGATCGATCCTTTGAATCAAGCAAAAGTCGTCATGTGGAAACCCACCGTTATGGCAGTAACCACTAGTTTGGCCAAACAAGTCCAATGTATGATAAATATGAAAAGGGAAATGGTGGCTAATAAAAATAGAAAGAGGGAACCCACCAAGGAGGGGGTAAGTAGAAAAGGGGGGCATCCACATGGATTCCATGGAAAATGAAACAATGTGGCTAGGATTGCTAGTGTAACCTTTGGGTTTCATTTAGAAGGACATAGGAGTCAACACTACTTAAGAAGAACTAATAGTGGAGGCAAAGGAGTTGGTGGCCAAGGATAGGGACAAAGAGAGAATAAATGTTGAACAAAATGTTGGGAATCTAGAAGTCCATATTATAGAAGAAACTATATGAAGTATCAAGCGAGGCTTAAACAAGAAGGACATAAAGTGAAAGGAAAAAATCCAAAGACCCAACATCAAATTCATGTTGCTGTAAACCACCGTCAGGCTGAGCACCAAGCCATAGTTTTGGAGTCTGCAGGTATGATAAAGAACATTCTTCTTTCTGTGTTAATTGATTTAGGTGCCACTGATAGTTTTATTTCCTCTTCGACATTTATTAGATGTGGATTGGTAGCTTGTGAGAAAAGTAACTTTAGGATGGTATAAATGTCATCTGCTCTTAACAATCCACAGGATCACTAGTAAAGGACTACTTCGCTAACATTGGGGGATGTGACACTAAGATGAACCTATATAGCATGCCTCTGGGAACTTATGACTTAATTCTAGGAATGGACTAGCTTAAATCTAATAGAGATATAGTGGATTGCTATAAAGACAAATTTAACTTCCAAAATGAGCATGGAGAACCCACAATAATCAAGGCAATTAAACATGATGTTACCTTATGCCTCATTTAATCCAATAAGGTTAATAAGTGTACGAGGAAAGAGTGAAAGATCTATGTAGTAGATATCATTGATGCCGAAGGAAAATCCTCTAATAAGTTTCACCCACTACTTTATGAATTTGTAGATGTATTTCCTCCAGAGCTACGTCTAGGATTGTCCCCTATTTAAGAAATTGATTTTTCCATTTCCATGAAGCCTAGAACAGAACTGATATCCAAAACAACTTATTGAATGACTATCCCAAAACTTAATGAGTTGAGTATACAACTTAAATAACTACTTGTTCAAGGATTCATCCGACCCATTGAATCACCTTGGGGTGCATCAATGATATTTGTGAAGAAAAACGATGGAACCCTTAGGCTATGTATTAATTGTTGAGATCTAAACAAAGTCACAATTTGAAATAGGCATCTTATGCCTCGCATTGGTGACCTCTTCGACTAACTAAAAGGAGCTGCAATGCTTTCCAGGATAGACTTATGGCTGAGATACCATTAGCTAATAATTAAAGAGGAGGAAATACCAAATACAACATCTAGAAAATGATATGAACATTATGAGTAAACCGTGGTGCCATTTTTTTTATGAATGCTCCAAAAACATTCATGAACTTGATGAATAGTTTTTTCCACAAATATTTGGACTACTTTTTCCAACTATTCCTAGATGACATCCTCATTTATTCCTGCAATCAAAGGGATAATTAAGAGCACTTGAGATTGGTGCTTTAATTCCCTAAAGAATGTAAACTATATGTAAGACTTACTAAGTGTTCTTTTTTGAGAAGGAAATTCAATATCTAGGCCATACCATTAGTGGGAAAGGAATTGCAATAGGTCACAAGAAGACTGAAACTATAATGAATTAGCCTACTCCTAAGGATGTTAAAGAAGTATGTAGCTTTATGGGGTTGACAGGATATTATAGAAGAGTTTTTGCAGATATACAATCCCATCACAAACCTCCAAAGGAAAGGGGTTAAGTTTGAATGGACAAGTGAGTGTGAGAGAGAATTTAATGAGATAAAATAATGATTGACAACTGATCCAATATAAATATGCCAACATAGACAAGGACTTTTGTGTATGCACAGATGCATTAGGAGAAGGATTAGGTGTAGTATGGATGCAAGATGGAGGGATTATCACTTATGCTTCACGTAAACTCAAGATCCATGAAATAAATTATGCCCTGTATGATCTAGAATTAGATATAGTTGTAATGGCCTTGAAACTATGGAGACATTATCTAGTGGGGAATCAATTTGAACTAAGAAAAAATGTCAAAAGTCTTGAGCATATCTTCACCCAAAAGTACCTTAATTCTTGACAATGACGTTGGAGTGAGATATTTAGTGAATATGATTTTAGGGTATCCTACATCAAGGGAAAGGAAAATAAGGTTTCATATTCTTTAAGTAGGAGACCCAAAGTTTATTCAATAGTATCCCTAAAGATATACCTTAGAAGTTATATTCTAAATCACTTAATATGAGACCTACAATATTAACAGATAAAATTTTCGCTACAAGAAGGAGTACCAATGGCATCCAAGTGGGATGGATACACCTTAGAGAATGATGGACTGTTATGATATAGAGGTAAGATGTATGTGCCATCTAATGACAAACTTCAGAAATTTATAATGAAGGAAGCCCACCAAGACCCACACATCTGGGAGTCAAGAAAATGTATGCAGACTTGAAAATGCTATTTTTTTGGATAGGAATGAAAAAGGATATAATGTAGTTCATGGCTTGATGTATGAATGTCAATGGGTTAAATTTGAACATCATGACCTTCTAGGCCTTCTACAACCCCATGATATAACAGAATCTAAGTGGGAATTTGTTTAGATGGAATTTTTGGGAGGCTTACCTATGACCACCCAAAGACAAGCCTACATTATAGTCATTTTTTATAAATTAAATAAGAGTGTTCACTTCATTCTAGTTAAGAGCACCTTTGAGGCACCAACCATTGCTTAGGTATTCATAAAAGAAACAATCCAGTTTCAGAGAGTATCACGGAAAATAATATTCAGCAGAGATGCATATTTTACTTTTAAATTTTGGCAAATCCTTTTACAATGTATGGAAACATAACTCAACTTTAGCACTGCATATAATCTATAGATGGATGGGAAAATAGAGAGAGAAAACCAAATGCTAGGGGACATGATAAGAATGTATGTCATGAATCAACAAAATCAATGGGAGAAATGCCTTCCCTTAGTGGAATTTACCAAATAATAATAATAATATTTTAGAGATAAAAATTGGCATATAAGAAACTGAGTTAGCCTATCATCATTCCAAATTAGGAATTTCAAGCTAAGTTACACTCTATTCATTTAACAACTTCACAAATTCATAATCAAAATAATTGTACCAAAATATATTTGTAGAATATCTAGATCATGTAACTATAGTAACACTTATCCATAAAAAAAAATGGGAGGAATGACCCTCCTAAACAACCCATAGGTTTTTTATCCACTACATAATATTTCTTCAAAGAGAAAACCATACAAGTTTTTCATTTTCTAAAAACTAGGAATTACCTTGAATATGTAAACCCTATCTTGTTTATGTCCAAAGAGGAGTGAGGAAAACATAAAAGTTCTATAACAGTGTGATTCATTTTACCTTGGATAAAAAGGGACTTGATCTAATTCATCCATACATTTAGTACCATTTGACAAGGCCAAAATCAAATATTTTTTATAAGACTGTTTCCTCTAAACAAGGCTTCATTGATATGAGTGGTTGATTTCACTAGGAAACAAGAAGTATCTTTAATATGTTTAATGAAAGACGAGGAAGGGACACTCATATTATGTATAGAAATTTTAGCTATATATTTATAATAATATCTACTTAGAGAGGAAACTTTAAATATAATTGACATTTTTTCCAATTAAACTCAAGTATATAACTTCAGGTATTCATCACATGTGGATCTCTACTTCTTGAATTGAGAGACCTAAGGAGCAACATAATTAGGATTATGAGATGGGGATCACTTCTTGGATCCAACTACAAGGAGTATGACAAAAATATCCATAACACCAAACTCCAAAACTCACGACAATATAATAAGATCATGAAATAGAAATATGTATATGAGTAATGATGTAATGAAAGCACAAGTAGCACCTAATATTAATGTTTCAAAACTAGTGTTTTAAAGAATTTCATAATATCTATATATTAATACTCTCTATCTTATGTATCCCCTCCCTTTATTTGCATCCATTCTCATAGGTGTTGATTGAGGAAGTCAAGGAGGATCTTATTCACTCCCTATAGTGATTTCTCCACACAAAAGAAATGGATACATTATGAAATATATTTGATCTCTAGATTAGGCACATCAAACTTAAAAATCTCACTATTGATATAACACTCAATTCAATATATTTTATTTCCTAATCCCCATTATAAAAATGAAAGGAGATTGAATAGTAGAGTCTTAAAAAAGGCCAATCTCCACTAGTCCCTATATATTACATGTTAAAAATGATGATTTAAACGTTGAATGTACTTAAGCATGTTATGGTGATTTAAAATTAAAATCAATCAAAGGGGAAACCCTTAAAACAAATTCTGTGTGTAGTGCATGCATGGAACTTGCGGAGGGAAAACAAATATGAAGTTCTCACAGAAGCTCGAGTTAATCTAAGGCTCATCCTAAATGAAACAAGGTGGAAATTATAGGGAAGAAGCTTCAGAAAAAAAGCAAGATATGGGTCTTTTAAAATAAACTTTATGTGCTTGTATTACTAGTTCACTATTTGAGTACTATGTTTTCCAAGTAGGATAGAGCACTTTTTTGGTCTTGTATTTATGAGTTAGGTATGGAATATTATTAGAAGATCAAGTAAATGTTCCATCAATAATTAAAAAAATAAGATAAATAATTTTCCAGAAATATAGGTATGTTAGAGTGATGAATTTCACAAAGTAACATTAAGAAAGCTAGGCATTCATATGGTTAGGAAATGGTATTTGGAAGTCAATAATAACACACCAAAGGTATCTAATAATTTGGCTAGCATTTTATTTGAAACTTTATCATGCTCATATCCATTTGACTGAATCCTTATGCAAAGTTTATAGTCAACTCCATACTTCCAATATTCAATTTCATTTCAACAATAAAAGCAAACATAATTCAAGGATTTGTAGCAAGCCAAAACATGGGTTTGGTTATGACCAATTTGTTGTTACATATTCCATGCATAGAAATATAAGTTTGTCATATCTATATCATGAGTGTAACATACCCCACCACATCACCTGGGGAGGTGGCTACTGCAAATCCAATTCCCCTTATGTTGTTAGAATAAATGGAATGTTTTCTCTCTCTCTCTCTCTCTCTCTCTCTCTCTATATATATATATATATATATATATATATATATATATATATATATATATATATATATATATATATATATATATATATATATATATATATATATATATATATATATTTACACACGCACACACACACACACACACACACACACACACACACACACACACACACACACACACACATATACCAAACCTTGTTTCCATGACCTTATGGTCCCCACTATGTACCAACTCGATATCTAATGGTCACAAACGAGTTGGGATAATCAATGATCGATGGGTGGATTGCATTGGATCGATGTACTCGACCATTGTTCGATACTCACCTCATCACCATCATAGTTCCAACCAAGGGTTCTAAGGCCTACATCGGACAGTCACAACTCCTTCACACATTCGACGACCAATAATAATTGCACCACTCGCCCACCACCTCTTCCTCCCCACTGATGTCATAGAGGGAGTGGTGTTGAGGGACAAAGTCCCCTAAGGTTTTGGGTCAACACCCTAGCAGAGCGGGGGTTATCTATAGTAAAAAACAAGCATTCCACACAACCATGATGCTTAAATAAGAAAACTACGCGAAGAGAGGTGC
The DNA here is from genome assembly GCA_031772625.1 of Pinus tabuliformis. NCBI lineage: Eukaryota > Viridiplantae > Streptophyta > Pinopsida > Pinales > Pinaceae > Pinus > Pinus tabuliformis. The sequence goes on from CM062811.1 coordinate 331,367,500, forward strand.
ACTTGGGGGTCCTTCATTTGGGTAGATCCAGCCAGGGTCCAAACCCTCTTGGAGTTCCTCTCGATCCTTGAACCTACAAAACAACCAATTCAAAGAAGCATAGTAATATATGGATAAAGAATCATATAGAAATTAACTTCATAACCTATTGAAAAATGGTTAATTATACATTGAAACAATTATTCGTATGTAAACCATAACAATAACATCATATCATGAAGAAGATTGATTTCGGGAACAAGACAAATGTTTCTTTATTGCAAATAACTAAAAAAAAGCAAGGAATGATATAACCTGAATCTTCCTCTTGCTGGCTCCAAGTGGAATTGTACTCCGGGTCCGTCCAATCCCAAGTCTTCAAAATTCTCCTTCCATGACTCACATAAGGATATCCCAACTAGTGAAATGACATCATAACTCAAGGAAACAAGGGTTTCCTATAGTGGGGGAAGTGCTAGAAGCACAGGGATCTTCAGACTTGATCAGGGATAATCTCAGCAAAGTAATTCTCTATCTTCTCTCCTCCTTAAGGCCTTCCCATTGAAGGCTTTTTATACTTCTCCCGAAGTAGTTTTTTAGTTGGGAATTCGTTGGGAATAGTTGGGCCATGGGCACTAATAGGTAATCAACAGGTAAAACCCATGAGCTCCACCCGAAATTAAGGAGATTTAATTTTTTTAAGCATTTTTAAGACATATATGCGGGTTGGGTATACACTGACCTACGTACACATGCATTTAGCTCAGGGAAATGTCGCGTACGGGGAGTAAAACATTGTTTTTTAAGTATTTGGACCAAGTCTGGAAGGAGGGGTTGCCTTAAGCCATAAATGCAGCATCACAAATATCAAGGGTGAGATTTGGAGCTATAACAAGGTGTGTCGTAACTTTCCCTCTGCCATCAGATCCCCATAGGAATTCTCCATCGTCTGTTAGAGTTATGCTCCACCCACATTCACAACACATGGGCATATAGATTTAGGACTTAAAACCTCCACTTGTCATCATAGGTCACTATTGCTTGGGCTCCATCTCTTTGAGCTTTCCCCCTTTACTGACTTGGCCCTAGTCCCATTATCTTGGTGCCCTCATCTACTGATCCTCTTTGTGCCTTTGGGATGAGACCTTTGGGACACATCATCTCAGTCCTGTCACCCCAAATATTCCCCTCTACTCCTCCTTGTGCCTTTGGGATGGGACTCTCGAGACACGTGGATCAGAGGACCATACCTCTATGCACCCTTGCTTCTTGTTTTAACACAAGCTTACAATGCCACGATATTTTGTGCCATGTCATCCTTGCCTCTCCTCATTACGCTTCTTGCACCTTCGGATTGGGATCTCCGAGACACATCATCCCAATCCCTACCATCCTGACGACAACCTTTTGACAACTCCCTTTTAACCAAATGAGAAGGAACTTGTGGGACATGTCATCCTAATCCATACCATCTTGACGACTCTACCAATTACTCCCTTTCAAACTTATGGGTTCATGGCCACATGGATGAACTGTCGTATGGGCTCCACTCTAGCCAATGGAACACTTCCCATATCCAAGTTGTGAGCCCAACTAGCTTGATGCCCTATTAGCCCTACCATTCCTTTGCATTGCAAAAAAAAACCTCCAAGATGTGACCTTTAGGCCACATCACCCATCCATCTACCCAACCACAATAAAGAAAATCTAGATGTCCAATCCAAAGCTTCCACAGTGAGGGTTTGCTCAATATAAGGTTTATCTACTTAAATCTTTGAGTTTGAGTCCCATCTTAACTTCGATGGATCATTGTTTAAAATAAATCATTGCCATGGCATGATTAGGGAGGACTCACCATATCATGAGCAACACGGTCGATCTTGGACCCAGTGGTTTTCACAAGAGCTTGCTCTCATACGGTGCCCATCGCCTTTCGCTAGCCACTTTGACCATGACTTGGCTACAATGGTTCCACAAACATCTGGATCTGTGCCATAATTTATCTATGGGCCTTAAGGCTTACTAAAGCACCCACCGGTGCTATCACTCCTGAGCTTATGCTAGAGCCATGCTTCTTGAGTCTAAGGGATGCATAGGATACAAAAAGGGAAACATGAATATTGGAATTCTTGAAGGGATGGGTGAATCCTTTTGAGGGCTAGTGTTACAACATCATTTACCACCCTTGTATACTTGACGCTCTAATTCATGGCCTTGGGCATCCCTTTCCCTTCAGATTTGGTCCATTTACTTAAAAAAATTATTTTAAATTCCATACACGACTCTACCCTTCAAAAATCATGTGGACACGCGATTTTAGCTATACCCAACCCGTGTATATAATTTAAAATATTAAAAAAATATAAAATCCCTATTTTATGGGCGGGTTTTACGGGTTACACCGGAAGCCTACCTACAGGAGCACATGGCCTAACTATATCCCAACTGAAAAAACTAATTTGGAGTGATATAAATACACCTCATGGGAAGGCCTAAAGGGAGGAGAAACATAGGATATTGATATTATATCCAATTAGTCCCTGATCAAGTCTAATTTATCCTTGTGCCTCCTACACTCCCATTTATAGGAAACCCTTGTTTCCTCATAGAGGTGTCCATCTCATTTATATGGCATCTATGTGTATGTATTTGAAAGAGGATTGTTGAGGCTTGGGATGGATGAATCCAGAGGAAGGTTTCTCTTGGAGTTGTGGTCGAATCAAGTTGTATTCTTCCACATTCTTTGTAGTCATCAATAAAGAAGCTCTGTCTTGTTCCTGATGTTGCAGTATTTATGCTTTAATTCATGTTATGATCTAATTATGTATGATATGCTTATATGATCTAACATTTATATCTTGAACATACTTTGAACTACTGCTAGTATATATGCTTTTATGGAATGAGTTGCAGGTTTTGAAGCATTGGAGGAAGTAGAGGGTTTGGACCCTATGGGAACATCCTCAAACGTAGGACCTACGTGTATTATCTCTTCATCCCACTTTAGTAGTTTAAGCATTAGGACTGCTTGTTTGCTTGCTTCTTGTTGGTGTATGCCCTTTGATATGTTGGGGTTCTCAACTCAAACCCTAGAGTGTGATATTCCCTTAACATAATTGGTGACTCCACTAAGGAATACAATCTTTTATTTCTTTGTTTGGGTTGTTTCTCTCTTGATCTAGGCCTTCCTGTTTGATTTCTTGGTTTTTCTAGTATCTCCAACTTATTTTAAATCTCGGCAAAATTCTGATCTTCTAGATCAAGCCTAAATTTTTATTTTTCTTTGCTGGATTTTTTATATGTGAGTTTTAGTTCACACATTCATGTATAAATGCATTTTTTTCCAAATAAACACACATATACGTGGTTTTCCTCGAGTACAGTAGCATATACATGCGGGTCTATCACTGCATAGTCATGTATGCTTGGTTTTGAATGAATTTTTCAAATACTGAGTCCAGTAAAGGGGTTTCCCTAATTTTTCTTTCTCCTGTCTAGTCATTGATTGTTTGGGAGAGTCTTGCTTATTGCAGATTTTTAGTTTCCTATCTCTCTTTGTGGAAATACCTAGTCAACATAGGATTTACTTTATGGTGAAGTGTTAGTTTTTGTGTTTGGTTTCAAGGCTTCTCGGTGAATTTCTTGGCTGTTTTGACCTTTTGGAATAGGGAATTGGTCTCAGATCACTTATAACCCAATGTTTACATTGCTTTTCCTTGCTTTCTTGAAAGTTGACATATTTGGTTTTTTCTTGGTTTTTGAGAAAGTCCTAGCAATCTTGAAAAGTTTTCTTAGTCTTCTTGAAATCTTTCTTGTTTTCTAGAGTTTTTATGTTGTTGTTCAGATCAATTTGTTTGAGTTTGTAGCCTCTTTTCACTTTAAGTCTTGTGAAATTTGAGGTTCTTTATGCTTGAATTTGATCTTGAAATATTTAGTAGTTTTTGTTTTCTCAAGAACTCTTTGTGCCCTTAGAAAGAAAAAAGATAAAAACATCTTTTTGGTGCCTTTCATTTTCTTTCTGGTTTTCTTTTTGGCCTTCTTATCATTTTTGAGAAAATGTGAATTCTTTTCATTAGGTTGAATTTTCTTGACTTTGGGAAAATTTTGTGATTGAATTTGTTCCTCCTTTTTGTCAAGTTTTGGTCTCTTGATCTCTTTGAGAAACACATTTTCTTGCTTTTAGAGAAATCCTTTGAATATTGCATTAAGAATTTTTAGTTTGCATTAGGATAGTTTCATTGTAAGCATTTTTAGTCTTTTTATAGATTTTGAGTGTGTGAGCGTGTATTTTGGAAAATAAAAAGAAATTTTTGTTTTCTCAGTTTGTTTGTAGAACCTTGTAGAAATATCTTTCATCAAAGAAAAAAGAGGTTCATATGCATGTAGCCAGGTTTTATATTGATTTCTTTTTGTGTCAATAACATCATAAGTTGCACTTTCATTTTACCATTGACTTAAGAAAAGCCATTAAAATCAAGCACTAAAAGTAAAATGAACTAGAATTTTTTGATTTGTCATAGTTACATCAACTAGTCTAGGTCATTTAGGGCCTTGGAATAGGTGTGTGGAGAGTTAAATCTCCAAGGCCACTCTGAATTTAAACATAGAAGTTGATTAAAAGAGTGAAATCCAGTGTTGTTAAGTTGTCTAGGAAATCTCTTCTCTTCTGGGAGTTAAGCACGAGGGCAAGTGAAGGCAGGGAAGAGAGATACCCCCTCTCATACTTGTTGAATCCCGACCAAAGACTGTTCTGTCTGAATTTTGATATGAATTGGTGACCTTAGTTGCCATTCCTAGGGACCACATAGGTGATTGCAGGGGAGAATACTCGTGGTACCTGAGGCAGAGGTTGTATCGTTCTCATTAGTGCTTCTGGAGGGTGCCCTTGCGAAGCTCGGGTACTTGCACCGACAAAGGATTTTGTCTGGGGGACAACGTAACTATTTATGTTACCTTTGATGGTAGGCTTGGGCCATAATTATCCCAAACTATCTTTGGAAGGTACTTTACTTCGCTTTCTTGCATTTTTGTGTCCGGGCCTAATCACTCAGACTGGAAATACCTTAAAGTAGCTTGATTGATTATACCTTTAGGGACATTTTAGTGAGTGCCCTTTGCTCCTAGATTGCCATAGATTTATAATTTTTTGAGTCTTTACCAAGTTCTCTTAATAATTGAATGTGGCTGATCAATCAGTTCGTTGGTCCGGGAGGCTTCATGGGCTCTCACCTACAAGTTCCAAGCCTTCTTCTAAAAGGCTTACGAGCAATTCTGCTGGTGATTTTCAATCAGTAGCAGCGAATGCATTGGAGATTGATCCTTCGCTTTAGGCTATAGTTTCATATGGTGGACCTAGTGTAAGTTGTGATTTGGATAGGGACACTCCGGTCCTTTGTAGGGTTCTCTTCTAGTCGAAAGACGAAGTTGAGGTTGAAGAGTGTTGGCTTATGGGGGCCTAACCCAGGTTAAAAGTTATTTAACCAAACAAATGCCTACAATATTAGCCCTTTTGGCATCAGCCCATGGAGCGTGGACTGAAGTCTCACCCGAAGCAGTATGGGGGATGTTGGAACCAAGTTTCCGCACCATTGAGATGGTTGTGATCTCAGTTTATTCCAACTAGACCTTGTCTTCACGCAGGTCACTTCATGCTCTATTCCACCCTTCAGTACCTTCGCGAAGTGTTACAATTGGCTTTCACACAGCCCTAGCCAGGGGCTGAGATGCTTCCGTGCTGCTAGGAAAGCGAACTATGGTATTTCCCAAAATAGACTAAGTATCTTACTTATCTTACTGACAGATCTTAATTATATTCGATCAAGCAGATATTCTAACTTGCATTCACTTAATCAATACAGTTGTATACATTCGCGCATCATATAAGCATTACAAGTGAAATTCATACCCAATATAACAGATGCATAAAACAGGATATAAAGATGCAGAATTGATAGAAACTTCTCTTTATTAATACTTCTAGATAATTACAAACTCGACTTGCCATACGACCTCAGCTGTAGGGGTCCATGCACTTAGCTACGCACTACTAGGCCTCTGCACACTCAGCTGCAGAGCCTCTACCTACACTATGACCCAAAACTAGACTTTACTCCATAGCTATCTATTATACATCCTTATTCCATCTTAGATTAGATTTTATGCCTTTGACTACTTAGAGCTTTGCTCGATTTATAAAATCCCATGGTCCGTGGACCATGGGTAGATCTTCTACAACCAACATTACATTATCAAATAAGGGTAGACAACCCTATGACTCTTTACAACTACATGCTCTGCTCCCACAAAATGCGGAGTCTTTACATTTGAATTATAAAATTGGACCAAAATCTGGGCTCTAAGCCCCAAAACTACCCTTGGGGGATTCTGTGCCCAACAAGCCCCCAACACAAACATCGTGACTCACCCTCGAGTCACTCTATAGATGTGGAGATCTTAGCGTGAAGACCTCCCAATTATGATTGGATCGCTGCAAGTTTGACAACGCACTGAGACACTACTTGCTGAACTTCCTCCCCGAGCTATTAGGTGACCGGTGCTATTGAACTGCTGCCCTCAATCATCTCCTAAGTTTCTTGTAGTTGCGTGAGCTTTCCTTCATTGGAGTCCATAATTATAAAAGCCTCATTGATCCTTGGTTGTAGGCATGCTTTCAAAACTGCCTCTTTATGTCGAGTGACATCCACCTCCTCCTTGAGCGCCTTTGCCTGTTGCATCCTTGCAAGCCTTTGTGTAAGGGCAACCATCTGCACAATCCCTTTTACCTCATTGTATCTCTGTTGTAGCTCATGCACCTCTGTCTCTAGGTGTTCTATGTTCGGGTTCTCCTACAGGGTGGTGAGGACCTCGAATGACTGCTCGAACAACTTCATGCAATCTATTACTACACTGTCAACCGTTGCCATTGCTATTGTGACTGAGGTGGGACCTTCGGTGGAGTTGAAGGTTGAGCCCCCAACTGTAGTTCTTCTATCTGCAGGTTCAGCTCCAACTGAACCCTGGCCATTTCTGCTCTTGCATCGCACACCCCTGTGGCTAACTTTCGGATGTGCGTTTCCACTGGTTCCTTTGCTTGAATTGCCAACTCTGGGACCATCTAGCAGGCTTCCTCCAAAATGTGCACTATTAGTTTGTTCTACTCCACTGCCTCGTTGTGCTGCAGGCTCAACTGCTCAATGTTTATGTGTTTCTCGCTCATTACCTATAGAGCACGACTCTCCCTGGCTCGAAGTTCTGAGGTAACTCCATCCTATAAAAGATAGAGCGTCTCTCGAGGGAGCACAACCATGTTTAACCTGATCCCTTTCAAACTGCTGACCATAGGCCTGTCAACCTAATTCTCTACGATGAGTGTTCCATTTGGTAGCAATATTATGTTGGTCATCTTGGCACGCAACATTTCCTCAGAAGCTGAAGTGCCGACTGTGAGGGTGGTGGACATCGTGCCAGCCTGTGGAGTGTGCACCTGTAACTCCTATATTTTTGTTCGGAGGGCCCCCAATACCAATTGGTGTTGTTCTTCAAACTGTTGGAGGGCCTCTGCGGTGACATCCCTCATCATTTCACCAATATCATGTAAGTCCCCTTTAGTAAGGGTGATAGGGTTGAAAGATGTATTCGAGGCCTTTGTTTTCTTTCATGGCCCTACCTGTTCTCGTGGTCACGGACGTTTTTGCTGGGTGGACATCGTCTGCGGGTCCGTGCCACCTTGTTTTGTATCGGTCTCTAGTTTAGGTGAAGGTGACTTCTATCCTTCATGCTCTTATTCTACTATTTTCTACTACTGTTTTGCTAACTTCGTAGCGTCGCACACTGCCTGGGCCTTAGCCGCTGCTTCTTCTTTCCTGTGCTTTTCCACTAGCTGTGCCATCCACTGTTTTGTCTCTTCCTTCTTCTGCTATGTGGCGGACTTCTCTACTTCCCCCGCGGAGTTAGCTGGAGTGAGACACTACAGCAGCCAAGACTCATGGACCACGAAAACTACATTGTCAGTCGCCACTTATGGTAACTCATGCCACGTCTTCATAGGGTCCTTTCGTGCCCTGATGAAGACATGGTGGAAGTCTGTTTTGAATTCTGCAAAGCTCTATAGACTGTTGTAGACTATGGGTGATAACTGCGACTTGCGATTGATCCCCATCCTGATGTTCATCTCCATGAGCACCCAAAATATCTTGCTCTCCCTTATCCTCTACGCATTCCTGGTTGCCCACAGCAAAGCATACTTCACTACCTCTGGAAGGCCCTGCGCGATCGACGGGAACTGGTTATCTTCGAGAAACTCCCATGCCACTAGTATTATTGACAATAGGAGCCACGCGTAATGAAATGTTTTTCCCTGCTCCTGTGCCTCACGGTAGTTCGCAAGGAACTCACCACATAGATAGTTTGCCCAGTTGAACTGGACCCCTTCTATGCATTGTGCTACTAGTGCAACCACTAGCGTAGGCACCTCATCTGTGTGGCACTTTCGCATCACCTTTCCTGCCAATATTTGTGTCGCAACCTTGACTGCAGGGTTGTTGATGCTGGAGATGGCATACCCTCACTTCTTCTTCTCCAACTTAAACTTCTTTTTCATTGCCTCTGCAAGGGCCAAATCACTACCTTTTCCCTCTGAAATATTTGCTGGGTCCTCCCCTGTGCAAGGGAGTCATGTAATCCGGTGAACTAGATGGTCTGTGATGGGGATGGGCTCCTCCAGCCACAAGCACCCATCATGCACCAAGCAGAGCAACTTCTTGATGAAAAAAATGGTCACTGGGGCGTAGTGGTAATGTGGCACCCAGAGCAGGTTTAGCAACCCTACTTTGTCAACCCCTTTGAGCCATTTGTGCAGCTCCAACTCTATCATTCTAGCTGGTGTGTCTATCTTCTGGCACATTAGCTTCACAGTTGCTAAATGTGAGAACTTCTCATGGTCCGCGAGGTCCCAATCTTCAAATTTCAGCACGAGAACCCATTCCAAGTGCGCTCCTTCAACCACAATATTGTCTGGGAGCAGGGGAGTTTGTAGAGAGCTCTTGCTATCATCTATATCTTTTGGAACCTTAGCTTTACCCTTTCATGGAGGAATATATTCCGATAGCCTGGTGATAGGGTTCACACACTGGGTTTCGACTTCCATCTCTACATCCTCCTCCTCCACTAGGATTTCTTCAAACTCTTCCTCCTCATCAGCTTCCAAATTAATGACCTTCCCATTTTCTTCCTGTGTGAGCTTGGTCATCAATGGATTTTTGGGTGAGACATGCACCAGTATCATGGCCTGCTTGTCCTACTTAGGTCTCAGCATGCGCGGTGATTTAGGGACCTCAAAGATTTTTTTGGCACTGTTTAGGACTTTTACTTCCACAATTTCCTGCGCGACTTCCTCAATTGTCACTACTCCTATGTCCATGGATTCTTCGGGTGCTGACATAGGGCTATTCCACAGTTCTCTCAATGTCTCTGGTAATTGCTCAAACAATGAATTCACTTTCAAAATATCAAACAAGTCTCGGTTCATGAATACCTGAGCGCGCAACAACTCAGTTCTCAAATTGCCAAGTGTTGTTTGTTGGACAATCACTTGTAATTTATAACGCCTTTCGAATTTGAATTCGACCGTTTACCCCACATTTGGTTCATTAATGCTAGATTACTGGTAGATTTCCACGAATCTAACCCATAAAGTTTGCCTTAAATTCTTGTCGCCCACTCCTTTTGGCCTCAAACCAAGCTTCACATTGTGAATAGTGACTGTAACGGTCACTTTCCGGTAGACCTGCATGCCAATGAAGCTATGTTCGTTCTGTCGTGGACCCTGTGACACCTCGCTATTGTGCACAGTCTTGACATCGAGCAGTTCCTGGGAAGAGTAGTTTATAGTCCCGCACGTCCTTTCAGCTGCCTGCAGTGCTAAGACTGTGCTTTGGTCGGCTAGTGAGGTGACCGAGCCACATGTGTATGGCTTCAAATGACTGCCATTCACTTTTCCTGGGAAGGGATCACCATTTAATTTTACCTACTGTACCATGCCACCATCAATGATCTCCTTAATAACATACGACCCCAACTAGTGCATTCTTAATTTCCTTGGGAATTTATCAAACTTATTATCACACAACAAAACTAGATCATTTACCTTGAATGTGTGCAGCTTGATGTGTCGGTCATGCCATGCCTTTTCACGCTACTTTTGGACCTTCTGGTGGAATCCAAGCAAATATTATTCTTCTTCGAGCTCTTCTAGGTGTGTGAGCCTCTCCTCCAGGGCTCCATGATCTATCATACCTGTGAGCGTGATCCAGGTGGATATTGGTGGCCACCTGCCAAGTCCACTTGGACCCCCACCATTGTTTCTCTCAGCATTTTCAGTTTCCTTAATTGTAGCACAACTTACTATTTTTAGTAGTTTTTCGGGTCCTGAACTTCTGGAGCCGTTTTGAGGCCCTAAACGACGGTTTTTGGGAAATCTGGGGGCAACATGGGTCCATGGACCCATGTTTCCCTTCCCAAAGTGGTAGTGCTCGGATAGATCTTTATAACGAGCTATTGTACGCGTCAAACGGAGATCGTATGCCAAAGTTACGACCCTGGGAAGTTGATGTACCAATTTACCCAAACGGGGCCCACAGTTTGGCGTTTCATCTCCTAGGGTTAGGTTTTGGAATGTTAAGGGTTTTCCATTGTTTCTCAACAATAAATAGGCCTTCGAGCCTCATTGTAACACAGTTCAGAGGCATGTAGCCACCACATCTTTTCTCAGAGATAAGCTACCATCGCCCTAGCTGGTTTATTTCCATTTCTGGTTGTAAGCATATTTCAGTATTTTCCATTAATGAAATGAAGTATTATTTCCGCTGCATCTTTGTGTATATGGTTATCTCTGTAATTTGTTACGTTCCTGTTTAAATCCGGATCAGTGGTATCAGAGCGGTTTGCTTTTTCTCTGTTTTTCTTTTCATGTCCCCAACAAGGTCAGGATATAAGGAGTTTGGGCTTGAACTGGTTGAACCTTTGCAAGACCAGCCTCGCAAATCCCAACGGTCTCCCATGGCGGATGAGAAGAAAGATGAGGGGGTAGGAGATCCCATCAAAATCTTGCTCGAAGAAGCCCTCGAGCGACAACGGAACGCGATGATGGACAACTTTGCCCAGATCCTTCAGCGGTTACCCAGAAGCGACACATCGACTTCCAGCAGCTACTCTGGAAACACCACGCCCTTTAAGGTACAAGTTAATTTCGAAATCCCCATATTCGAGGGTCAGATAGACGCAGATGCTGTAGATAAATGGTTAAATTTGCTAGAGGGTTATTCTTCTGTTCATGAATTTTCGAGTCGGGAAAAGATTGTTTTTGCTCTTCTCAAAGCAGCCCCCCACGTCAAGGACTAGTGGGAAACCTACTGCGAGCAGAAGGATGAAAGTACTGGCTCACTATTTTCAGCCGCACCCACCTGGAATTCATTCCGGGATGCCATCAAGGAGCAGTACTACCCTGTCGGAAGCTATGAGGATGAATACATAAAGTGGACCACGCTGCGGCAGGGAAGGGACCAAGACGTGTCGGAGTTCACCAATCTTTTCCATACCCTTCACACAAAGTTGGGTATCAAGGATTCAGAGCAACATTTGATACTTAAATATCGTGGCTGCCTGCACAAGTACATCCAGGAAGAAATACAATTCCTGAACATCTCCTCGCTCGGCGCAGCATACCGATATGCCGTCAAGGTTGAGCAGAAGTTTAAACAAAAGAAGCGAGATTTTGGATCTGCGAATCCAAAGCAGGGGAAAGGTGCCCCTAAACCACAGAACAAAGGACAAAGCCAAGGCGGGACAGCCCAAGACAACTCGCCGAAGTTGCAAGCAAAGAACAGCGCCGCGAAGCCAAAAAAGGACACTGGAAAATGGTGTGAGTTCCATAAGAGCTCCACTCACAACACAAGTGAGTGTCGGGCCAAGCAGTCACTCGTGGTTGAGCTAAAGGTTTCAGAATCAGATGAATGTTCCGACTCTGAGTCAGAACCCGATAAGGGGAATGAAAAAGGGAAGCAGATCATTGATGCGGATCCCAACGCCACTGTTGGTACCGCCAAGATCCAGAAAAATGAACCCGAAGATCCAGAGGAGGAGGAGCGTCTCTTCCACTCCCAGATGTGGGTAAAGGGCTCCCCGATACAGTTCATTGTTGATAGCGGGAGTCAAAAGAACCTCATTTCGGTAGAGGTCGTGAAGCGGTTGGGCTTACCGACCACAGCACATCCACAACCATACACCATTGGGTGGCTTCACCAAGGACAAGATCCTCGCGTGAGCCAGCAGTGTCGCCTTCCATACAACATCAAGCCCTTCACGGATGAGGTATTGTGTGACATTGCTCCCCTTGAAGTTTGTGATGTATTATTAGGACAACCATACTTGTGGAAGCGACATGCTGTGTATGAACCAAGGCCCCATGCGATTATTATTACATTGGGAAATAAGTTGTACAAGATACCAGAGGTAGCACCACCTACCGCCATCTCTTTGATTACTGCAAAACAATGCAGTAAGATCATTTCCAAAACCAGGAAATTTGTTTTCCTGATGATACGCCCTTAAGGAAAGAAGTAGACGGTGGCCGCGGCCTCCAGACGGGGTCCCTTTGCACGACAACTACAGATGGACAAGGTTGTGGAGGAGTACGAGGACATCTTCACCTCCTCTGCAGGGGTTCCTCTACACTGTCAGGTCAAGCACTCCATCGATCTGACCCCAGGTGCACCGCTACCCAATGGACCAATTTATTGGCGCTCTGTTCTGGAGAACAATGAAATCAAGAGGCAGATTCAGGAGCTCCTGCAGAAAGGTCACATCCGTCCGAGTTCATCGCCTTGTGGGAGCCCGATCGTGTTGGTACAGAAGAAGGATGGGACGTGGAGACTCTGTATTGACTATCGGGCGCTGAACAAGATCACTGTCTGTAATAGGTACCCAATCCCGTGGATTGATGACCTCCTGGACCAACTAAAGGGGGTGAAATATTTCAGCAAGATCGATCTGAAGTCAGGATATCACCAGGTACCAATCAAACCCTCTGATGTGTGGAAGACTGCCTTCAAATCCAAGAAGGGCCTTTTTGAATGGTTGGTTATGCCTTTCGGATTGACGAATGCTCCTGCAACCTTCATGAGGCTAATGTATGACATCTTGTGGCCATTCACCAACTCCTTTGTAGTAGTATAGTTGGATGACATTCTGATCTTCAGCCAGAGTTGGGAAGAGCACCTCCACCACATCCGACAGGTTCTCCAAACACTGCGGCAACACAAGCTATGTGCCAATTTGGAGAAATGCACTTTTGGCATGACCCAGGTTCAGTATCTGGGATACATCATTGATGAACAGGGGGTGCATGTCGATCCAGCCATGATCCAAGTCATTCGGGATTGGCCATCTCCAACCACTCTAATAGAGCTCCGCAGCTTTCTAGGTCTTGCTAACTTCTACCGCAGGATCATGTTGGGGTTTTCTCATATTACTTGGCCCTTGAGTCAAGTCACCAAGGGAGGGGCGAAAGCAAAATTCTTTTGGTTTGAATCTCAACAGAAGGCATTCATGGAGTTGAAGGATCGCCTCTGCACGGCACCAGTGCTTGCGTTACCAGATTTACAACAACCATTTGAGGTCGAGACAGATGCCTCTGACTATGCTATTGGGGCAGTCCTTACTCAACATGGACATCCAGTGGCATATCTAAGTGAAACACTTTCAGACACAGTCCGGAAGTACCCCACTTATGATAAAGAGATGTATTCCATTGTACAGGCCTGCCAACAATGGAAGCATTACATTTTGGGGAAGGAAATGGTCATCCACACAGACCACCGACCCCTGCAGTTCATACAGACCCAAGGGAAATTGCAGAATGATCGCCATCAGAAGTGGTCAACATACCTGCAACAGTTCCACTTGAATATCAAGTATAAGAAGGGCAGCACCAATAATGTTGCAGATTGCCTCAGTCGACCACTGATCATGGCGTTAACCACCGTGCTCAACTCTTGTGGGCACGAGACTTCTGATTGGCCACTTCTCTACAAAAGCGACCCAGAATTCGGCCACACATACCAGACACTCTTGGAGGGTCGGCATGTTCCAGATTTTCACCTTCAGGATGCCCTGTTATGCCACCAGGGTCACCTTTGTGTTCCTTCAAGGGAGCATGCCAAGATGATTTGGGAAGCACACTACAGTCGGGCTGTTGGGCATTTCGGGGTCAAGAAAACAGTGGCAGTACTACAAAATTATTTCTATTGGCCAAATCTTCGACAGGATGTTGGGAAGTACATCAGATCATGTACTGCCTGTGCCATTGCCAAATTGACCATTAAGAAGCACGACCTCTATACCCCGTTGCCTACCCCTAGTCGACCTTGGGAATCCATCTCCGTGGATTACATGTCAGGCCTTCCTTCCACTAAGCATGGAAATGACTGTGTTTTTTTGGTCATCGACAGGTTCTCGAAGATGGCCATTATGGTGGCCTGCAAGAAGAATATCACAGCAGAAGCCACTGCTAAACTCTTCTTTGAACGAGTGTGGGTGCACTTTGGGATCCCACAGTCTATCATCTCAGATCGGGACAGTCGGTTTCTCAGCACATTTTGGTTCAGTCTCTGGTCAATGCTGGACACCAAACTCACGAAGTCCACAAACTTCCATCCTCAAACTGATGGCCAGACAGAGGTTGTCAATAGGATGATTGTGCACATTCTGTGCATGTATAACTCAAAGCATCCACGCACATGGGACAAGAGCCTCACCTATGTTCAGCACAGCTACAACCGAGCTCTTCATAGCTCCATTGGCCATAGCCCTTTTCAGGTGGGTTTGGGATTCCAGCCACTGTGCCCCATTGATGTGGCCATGCCACTTGCAGCTACTCACATAAATTCAGCTCATGTCCAGTCCGAAACAGATAAGGCCACCAGCTTCATTGAGCGCATCCAACATATTCGCCAACAGGTCCATGACATTCTTGAGAAATCAAATGTCAAGTACAAGTAGTGACATGATCAACATCGGGTGCCACACAAGTTTCAGGTGGGCAACAAAGTCTGGTTGCATTTGCAAAAGGAACGCCTTACTAGAGCCTATCGGAAATTGAGACCACTCTGATATGGTCCTTACACCATTACTAAGGCTATGGGAGACAATGCATTTGAGCTCAGCATTCCCCCATTCCTTGGCCTGCACCCAGTGTTCAATGTGGACCGCCTTCGGCCATACTTTCCACCATTGCTAGACACATCCGACATTGCAGAACAACTCACACCCACATAATTAAATCCAGATTGCATGGAACAAGCTGCAACTGATCGGATCATGGACACACAGATCAAGAACAATCGCCAACAGAATATCCAACTGTATCGAGTTGTCAAAGCAGGCCAACTCCTTCAACAGGGCAAGTGGCTCACCAGGGAACAAATTCAGCAAAAGTTTCCTCATCTCATGGAGGAACTCAACGCAATGGGGACCATTGCTTCCTAAGGGGGGAGTGTTATAGACATTTTTGTGCCTTACAGCTCTAAGCATGAAATGTCCATAAACCAAGGGATCCTAAGTCCCTAAAAGTGTTGTTCCGACCCCTAGAGGAACAAGGTCAACAAATTACAGCTTCTCCCAGAAGTTCTCCACCAGAAACTGCTCAGAATCAGTCAAATCAGGATCATTTCAGCTGCTCCACTAGCTAGCTGCGTTGCATAGCACCCAAGTACACTAGCTAGGTGCGTTGCAACGCACCTAAATGCACTAACAGGGTGCGCTGAGCGGGAAATGACAAATGGCAGTGTCATTCCTCGAGGTGGACAGACAATGGAAGCTTCCAGAATCTTCCCCAATGACACTTGCCTCACTGAGTTCGACCAAGGATGAGTAAGAGGCTCTCAGTCTCCAAGTGGAAGCAAGAACTGACAGAGAGAAGCCACTAGTCAAATCATAAGCTGACTCATCCTCTTTGCATACATCTATAAATGGATCCCTCATCCCAGAGATCCAGAGGCTGGAATTTTGTACATTAGAGAGAATTGTTGTTGGTTTTGAGATAGAGATCAGAGTATTGGGTGATTTATGCTTTGTTGGAGGTGAAGAGGGGATTCCTTTGCTGGGGGGTTGATGCTGGATCAGGAATCATCGGTTGTAACTCCTCCTGGATCTTCTTGTTATATCAATAAAACTATTTGAGTTTCTCCTACATGCTTGTGTATCAATGATGTTTTGTTATATTTGCATGTTTAGCTTAAATCTGATCCTAAGCTATTTATGAATATAAATCCATGTCTTTGTGTAGTTTTATTCTTCTGTGATCTTGCAGGAACTTGGTGAAGCTGGGCAAGTAAGGGAGCAGGTAGCTGGAAGCTGTCAAAAAGGAGAGAGATTGGATCAAAGGACTAGCGCAAGACACAGGTTGGTTCATCCTATTCCTCTTCGTTTATAGTTCATAAAGAAGAATATGAAAGTAGTTTTCCTTGTTTGTTTCTAAGGTACTGTCACACCTTAGTGGGATAGGGGCGTTCTGAGTAGACACTTTTCCCGTTAACAAAATGGTGACTCCGCTGGGGAACGTGTCTAGTTAGTTTGTTTGTGTTTCTCTTCTTGTTTGTTTCATAAACACAGAAGTAGCAATCGAACTGCATTTGCCATTATCAAATGCAAAGTAGACACCTGCTACTTCAATCCAGTCACTGGATTTGTTTATGATTTGAACAGCTGATTCACAAATGATCTGATTACCCTTTGTGATAGCTCTTAGACCTCCTTTAAATCCACCCTCTGATTGTGCATTACTGATTGCTTTTACTCGGCCAAAAACCATAGATTAAACTACAAACCGTGACCCAGAACCTGGATAGAATTCTCGTTTCTGCCCTAGCGCAGGCACTGTGAAGAGATTCTGCATTTCAACGCAGTTCCCGAGAGGGCTACCTGCGTTGCAATCCAGTTTCTCTGTGTAACAGGTGCGCTGATCAGCCTAGCCCTGTGCAGCTGAGGTTCTTTGCTTCATTTTTTCAGTTTTGTCTCTGATTTTTACAGCTTGTGATCAGTGTGTATCTGTTTAAAAACCCCTTTTCTTTGCCTTAATTCTGCCTCCTTTGTACAAAAAGACTGTAGATGTTCTTTGTGTGTTTGTTACATCAATTGCAGTTTTCCATTGAAAGAGTAGAACAGTCATACTGTCGTCCTTGGATTTAGATCTGTCGTAAGTGTCGATTTTGATCTTAGGAGAAAGTTTATTTGATGTTGACAGTCGATTATGCTTTTACTTTTGCCTTTGGTTTGAATTTGTCACTTTCTAGTGTCGAAACGAGTGTTTATTTCAAAATCATAAAGTGTCGTAATCTTCTCTACCTTTTGATTTCGAAAAGAAGCTTGTTTGTGTTTGTCACTTGAAAGCAAATTCAGATTTGTACATCAACTTTCTTTTTAGGCATCAATATTAAGAAAGTGAAAACAAATACATGCATATGTGCATTTGCATATTGATAGTCTGTTTGGCTTGATTTAGGAAAGTGCATTTACAGTGTGCTCTTTGCTCTTTGAGAAAAGATTGTGTCTTTCTTTTCCCCTTGTAGCTAGGATTTTCATTGCTGAAAAGAGATAAAAGTTTGCTTATCATCTTTAGATTGCATTTTAGGAATTACATCTACATCTCGTGGTGATCCCAAAAGGCAAACTTCTAAGAAAGATCAACTTAAAATAAATTGAATGAATCTAACAACGCTTTGGAACTTAATGCACAACATTTAGTGGTCTAGGCTAGAGACGTATTCCGACATCGTAAAGCCTGGTAACTGTTGTCCTCACTGATGGTTGGGTGATTCCTCCACTTTGAGATGATAAGTGCCAGTACGGACTTGTGCTCCCACGTACCATCGAGTATATATTGGGAGACCCCTATAGGCTTAAAACCTTTTATCCATAGGAAGCCGTGTCGGCCGCCCTACTGATCGCAATGCACCGAACACAGCATTCGGGAAGATTGACTGTCGTACCGTAAAAAGTATTCTGCAGTTTTGCGATTGGTTTGGTACTCCCTCTACCTAGATCTCCAGAGCAGTCCCTTTCGTTCATTTTCAGACTCCTTAACGGAAAAGGTCCATCTGAGCACTTGTCACTTCAGGCTCATTAAAAATCGAAGGAGACTAGAGTCATCTTTTGTTTTTTCTCGACTCTTAAAAATTGAAAAAACAAGTTGTGTCAAAGCGTCTAAAAATTTATTTTAAATGGAATATTCATACCCTTTTCCTACGTTGATCTTAGGTTGAGAAAATGGAGTCTACCAACCAAGGAATTCCCCTTGGTGGAAATCCTAGTCCCTTCTCCTCTTGGGGAGATGTTGGTGCACCCCATATGGCCACATTGTCACTTCCAGGACTGACAATTGGCTTGCCAGTATGGCTCTTCTCAACCAATGTCGTTCAGAACACCACTATTCCTGAACAATCGAATCAACAATTAGACGAGTCCAGAGTTGCCCACCAACCTTCTACTTCCTCTAATTCTTCCTCTCCTCCTTCCTCTTCACTTGATGGGGCTGGCAAAGCCAAAAGTCAAGTTCCTAAGGAGAAGAAGAAGAAAGAAAAGAAGAAGAAGGAGCCAAAGGCAAATGGGGGAAAACGAGTGTCGTCTAACGAAAATCCACACATTGCACTGACCAGGCCTAAATCACCATGTGTCATTTGCAAAGGAGACCACTTTCAAAGAGATTGTCCTTGCATCCCTCGGATACTAAGGGACTGGTCTCCTCGTTTGCACAATCCGGTGTCATCAACCTCTGATGATCATGTTGAAAGCACACCGTCAACTAGCGAAAGTGAAGCCCCAGGACAAAAAGGGAGAGCTAGATTTCCCTGTAAACTGTGCGAAGGCAATCATGCCGTCCACCATTGTCCCTTCTTAGATGAAGCGAAAAGAGTTTTGGATGATCGTCCGGTTTCACCGTTACGACTTCCTCCTGGATATAAAAAACTCTTGCCGAGTCCGTCGCTAGTTGAGAATCCAGCTGGCCCGCTCAAGTGGTCGGCTGAAGTGCCTATCATCGAAGATAAACCATCTGAATCCATACCAGACGAAAGTCAAAAGGTCGAGGCAGCAGTTGACCCGGTCTTGCCTTCAGAGGTTTTATCTTCGGATGATACAGTCACTGAAGAGAACAAGGATGACACCGTCCAAATTCTCTTCATCAACACAGACTCCGACGAACAAGGGGGAAATCTACCCATTCCCTTACCGCAGGAGGGAAGTTCATCAGAGCCATACCCGGCCGTCTACTCGGTCCCACCTCCAAGCAGCCTAGTTGTCTCCTTCGACTGGAATCAACTAGGCAGACCCCGTTTACCAGCAAGCATACCATTCCGAATTATCGTTCAAATATATAGAATGGTCATGGCTGGTACCATCATAGATGAGGGGGCTTCTGTGAGTATCCTTTCCTCTATTGCTTGGAAAGAGCTTGGCTCACCATCGCTGTTGCCTGAGATGAGAAATCTGATAGGCTTTGATAAAGGAACCAGTCGACCTTTAGGGATCCTTCCCAATGTGCCCATAACATTGAGAGGGAAGACAGTTCAAATGAATGTAATGGTAGTTCAAGGACCCTTGGATTATAGCCTACTCCTTGGAAGAGACTATATTTATTGCATGGGAGCCATCGTCTCCTCACTCTTTAGAGTAATGTGTTTTTCGCACGAAGGAAGAGTTGTCAAGCTCGTGGACCAACTTTCATTTCCCGGATCACGCATAGCAAATAGTCATATACCATCCCTAAATGGTCTCTTCACGCAAGAAATGTCTCAATCCCCAGTCCGTCCTCCCGATAAGCGCGAGTAATTTGGAGGGATATGACTGAATCCCAGGGGGCATGCGTCCTGGTCTGCTTCGGCAGGAAAACTTCGGGTATAAGGTAGGTTTCCGCGGGAGAATATGACTAGTCTGTACCCCATCCGTGATTGGAAGAGGGGTTATTCTAGGATAAGATTCTCTTGTCAAAGTTATGTGAGTTGACAGAACTGAGTCACTCGCCTTTGTTTATCTTGGTAGACATCGCCGAAGAAGTGTTTTGTTTGCACCGCGAATCGAGCAATCTTTGAGTAACCTGTAAGAGGTAGGCCTCTCCCGGTAAAACAAATGTTTTATTGGACTAAAGAAGGGGTAACCTTGAAACCATACTTTATACCTGGGGGCATGTAAACCTTTTGGAGTGCAAGCGAGGGGCGGCTATTTATTTTTTAAATTTTTAGGACCTCTAACCCTTTAAACTCGTAGGATTAGTCGTCACCTAACTTGCATAAAGAAAGGATGTGGGGCAAAAATCTAAAAGTTGCCGTTTTATATGAGACATTCTTACCATACGGCTGGATTAATCGAGCAGT
Organism: Pinus tabuliformis; assembly: GCA_031772625.1. Taxonomy (NCBI): domain Eukaryota; kingdom Viridiplantae; phylum Streptophyta; class Pinopsida; order Pinales; family Pinaceae; genus Pinus; species Pinus tabuliformis. Next base: position 331,387,899 of record CM062811.1, read on the forward strand.
TTTAGCACATAGTTCAAGCTCGTTAAAAAATAAACATAAGACATGAGCAAATGTTTCCACCCGCATTTAAGCTCGTTAAAAAATGAACTATTCTTCGGTAAATAACCACCGTGACTGAAGCATTTCAGCCATTAAAGCCTTGGTCGTGTTTGCACCGTCACCTCCACTTTTCCATTGGCCGATCATTCACCTCCATTTGATTGTTTACCCATTTTGAGGAACAGCTGCGAAGAGTGATTTCACTAGCCATCCTTGTGACACTGCCGTGATTAGAAAATTCCAACCCTTACCTGGAATCAGCTGCTACCCATTTTATCACTCGTTCCTCAAAAGACGAGTCTTCTTTAAGCTCTTTTCAACTGACTCGTAAAATATGAAAAGATTGCCGAGTTTTGGCCTTCCAGCTCGTTAAAGCGACCAGAAGTGCTATCCCTCCTCTAGATTTTAATCTTTTTGGACTTGAGGGATTATTGCACAAAAAGATCGAGTGCTTGTTTTGTTCGGCTCGTTAAAACTATCGAAAATTCATCCCTTCTGTATTATTTTATACTTTTTCAGACTTAAGGGATTAGATGACGAAAAAGGAATTTCGGAGTTACCTTTACGTGCCTTTTCAGACTCTCTAAAAATGAAAAGGACCGAGTTATCTTTGTCGTTAAACTCGTTAAAAAGATTAATAGCGACAAACTTGTCTTTAGACGAGAACGAGTTTCACTATCGCTAGGCTCGTTAAAACATAGCGATGGGTTTGCCCGAAGGGCAAATTATAGAACAAGCATATGTTATCCTCCTCAAGCTTGACAAAAATAAAGAGGTACTGGTCAACAATGACTGGGGAAAAATTGGGAAGAAACTCAAAGAATCTTTATTGGTAGCAAGTCGCTCTTGAACATGACACTTCCACTCCGTGCCTAAGTCAGGTTGGGTTGTTTCATTCACCGGTCACATCACCATGGTCACGCCATACCATACACATTTGGGGTAAATGCTACCAATCCATCACATAAGTGTCGCCGACATGTTCAAGAGAAGTCATCCAGAGAAGTCATCCGTGTCCCATCCACTACCATACATTACACTTCATTCTTTCATGACTGCCATCCTGAACCATATATCATCAGATCGTTTTCACCTCCATCAAAATCATTTGCTCCGTTCCGTGTCATTGATGTGGGATTCATCAAGACCCTCCTTTGACGGATCGCTTCTTGTCGACATCAGCTCATTATCTAAGAAGTTGATCTAGGAACACCCCATTCAGTACTTTGAAGCTTGCATGCCTCAATGGCAAGTTTCTCACTTCCGGCGACAGGTATACATCAATGACCTTCGACCGAAAGATTTTGTGTGGTGTTTGACGCCAAGTCCTTTATTCACACCACGTGAATTGTACTGCAGTACCTTGAGGGTCATCATCATTATCGGTGATTCCTCTCGTGCTTGTTAACAGTTTACATCATTGACTGGTAATCAAGCGATGTCTTTCCATGTTCGACTTCAAAACATTTCTCACATGGATCGACTTGTACTTCGAGTGAAAATCGGATGAGATTGAAGACCCCGGATCTAGTTTCATCCATCCGGGCTGCGATATATATTCAGGAAAATAAAGACATTGAAATGTACAGCGTTGCAGCACAGATAATCATCCTACCAAAAGGATGATGGCTCTATCAGAATCATCAGTCTACCATCAGACGATTGTCTGTCCTATGTACATGAAAATGAATTTATAAAGCTGAGCATGGGAATGCCCACCTCAGCTAGATCATGAAAACAATATGAAGATAATGTATTGTATTGTATCTTATTACAGGTCTCCTCCCAGCATTGAAAGAACTTCGGATCCTCCTGATAAAGCATTTCACCCGATAAACGGCCTCATACTTTAGGGGGCAACTGTTATAGACATTTTTGTGCCTTACAGCTCTAAGCATGAAATGTCCATAAACCAAGGGATCCTAAGTCCCTAAAAGTGTTGTTCCGACCCCTAGAGGAACAACGTCAACAAATTACAGCTTCTCCCAGAAGTTCTCCACCAGAAACTGCTCAGAATCAGTCAAATCAGGATCATTTCAGCTGCTCCACTAGCTAGCTGCATTGCATAGCACCCAAGTACACTAGCTAGGTGCGTTGCAATGCACCTAAATGCACTACCAGGGTGCGCTGAGCGGGAAATGACAAATGGTAGTGTCATTCCGCGAGGTGGACAGACAATGGAAGCTTCCAGAATCTTCCCCAATGACACTTGCCTCACTGAGTTCGACCAAGGATGAGTAAGAGGCTCTCAGTCTCCAAGTGGAAGCAAGAACTGACAGAGAGAAGCCACTAGTCAAATCATAAGCTGACTCATCCTCTTTGCATACATCTATAAATGGATCCCTCATCCCAGAGATCCAGAGGCTGGAATTTTGTACATTGCAGAGAATTGCTGTTGGTTTTGAGATAGAGATCAGAGTATTGGGTGATTTATGCTTTGTTGGAGGTGAAGAGGGGATTCCTTTGCTGGGGGGTTGATGCTGGATCAGGAATCATCGGTTGTAACTCCTCCTGGATCTTCTTGTTATATCAATAAAACTATTTGAGTTTATCCTACATGCTTGTGTATCAATGATGTTTTGTTATATTTGCATGTTTAGCTTAAATATGATCCTAAGCTATTTATGAATATAAATCCATGTCTTTGTGTAGTTTTCTTCTTCTGTGATCTTGCATGAACTTGGTGAAGCTGGGCAAGTAAGGGAGCAGGTAGCTGGAAGCTGTCAAAGAGGAGAGAGATTGGATCAAAGGACTAGCGCAAGACACAAGTTGGTTCATCCTATTCCTCTTCGTTTATAGTTCATAAAGAAGAATACGAAAGTAGTTTTCCTTGTTTGTTTCTAAGGTACTGTCACACCTTAGTGGGATAGGGGCGTTCTGAGTAGACACTTTTCCCGTTAACAGGGAGGAATGATCCAGGTGGATATTGGTGGCCACCTGCCAAGTCCACCTAGACCCCCACCTCAGCATTTTCAGTTTCCTTAATTGTAGCACATCTTACTATTTTTAGCAGTTTTTCGGGTCCTGAACTTCTGGAGCCGTTTTGAGGCCCTAAATGACGTTTTTTGGGAAATCTGGGGGCAACATGGGTCCATGGACCGATGTTGCCCATCCCAAAGTGGTAGTTCTCGGATAGATCTTTCTAACGAGCTATTGTACGCGTCAAACGGAGATCGTATGCCAAAGTTACGACCCCGGGAAGTTGATGTACCAATTTACCCAAACGGGGCCCACAGTTTGGCGTTTCATCTCCTAGGGTTAGGTTTTGGAATGTTAAGGGTTTTCCATTGTTTCTCAAAAATAAATAGGCCTTCGAGCCTCATTGTAACACAGTTTAGCGGCATGTAGCCACCACATCTCTTCTCAGAGATAAGCTACCATCGCCCTAGCTGGTTTATTTCCATTTCTGGTTGTAAGCATATTTCAGTATTTTCCATTAATGAAATGAAGTATTATTTCCGCTGCATCTTTGTGTATATGGTTATCTCTGTAATTTGTTGCGTTCCTGTTTAAATCCGGATCAGAGCGCTGCTATGCGCAAACTAGGCACGATGTATTCCATAGGCATTACGGCTTCCACTCCATAGACAAGGCTAAGAGGTGTTTGTCCCATTAGTTTATTGCATGTCAAGGAAAATTTTAAGAACCACCCTAAATTTATATGTATAATAAATGGGTTAATCCTCATGATACATAGGAAAAATGGGAGGTGATTTTATCAATAATATAATATGTATATATAATTTTTTTGGAAAATCTCTCACCAGATTATATTATCTTGTACAATGATGGAGAATTTTAATTGAATTATAAAATCTTGTAAGATCTTGGAAAATCTTTTACTGAATAATAAAACATTGTGAAGTCTTGGCGAATGTTTTGTTAAAGTATGAAATCATATATGATAATAAGAAAACATATTCATTAAACTGTAATATACTAACATACATGTTTGGAAAAAAGAAACATAATTTTCTCTTCCTACAAACAATGTTCCAAGTTTCAGTGGCCGTGTTTGTCAAGGTTCTTACAATACACTCTTTCATATCCTTCTATTAGTTGTAATAATATTCCACAACAAAGTTCTTGTAGGTGTTGATACTGACAACGAGTTCTATCAGGGTAGGAGAGATTAATCTTTTCTCTACAACTTTTGTCAAGCTACCACTTTTTTCAAGTTATCAAATTTCTTTCTTGTTCCATAGACTCCAATTGCGAGATAAAAAAAACACATCAAGTTTTTTTACCCCAACATGCCAACAAGTAGCAAGCCTCGACTATATTATATAAGAAAGTATTAGATATCCCAAAGGCTTGAAGTGGATCTAATTGAAAGAAGTGACCATTGCGAGAATCCTTCCAATCAATATATGAACATATAAATGTAGATTTATTATTATTTTAATTGGAAATATTCAATTAAATAATAAAATTTAATTACGTCTCTCCCAATTTAAATTGTTTATTAGCATGATTCACTACCCTCATAGGTCTCACATTTTTTAATAGCTGTGTAACATGTAGATTAATTTCCTTTCTGGTGAATAATCTCCACCTTTTAGGAAAATATGGTGCAGTGGCTCCAACCCCTACAGATCATTAGGATAAACTAAGAATAGCACAGAAGATTAAAGGTTGTACAAACCAACTTATTTTTCAAACAACTAATCCAACATCAGTACCTAAATTTTTTCATGAAGATATCATATTGAGAATGTTTGAAAAATGGTGAGAAATCTTCTGTGAGGGTGATGCGGAAAGAGTGATAAGGTTTCATTGTTTTGAATTTTTTTCATTAAATCAGAAAAAAGTTAAAAACCAATATTAATGGAGATATTGGTATTTTTTACTAAATTTTGTGAAGTGACTAAATGTTGCTTTAACCATTCACCTTAAGATGTTTTTACACTATAATTTCCTAATTCTATTTAATATCTTCTTTATCATAAAAACCAACCTATATCCATCTTAACTCCACATCTACCACTCTTAGGGGGATGAAATCTATTTATCCCTCCGAGCACTTGGTAGACCCATAATTAAGATGGATCTAAGATGATAGAATTTCCACTTTAAATAGTCTATGCTCACATGAATACCATGGTATTACCATGGGTCAATACCATGGGTGATCATAAACCTGGAGCTTAAAAATTACTATTAGTAATTTATGGAAATTAATAAAATTAATAATTGATTTTTATTTTATTTTTTATTTTAACCAAGTTAAAATGTTTAACATACATTAAATTACAACATCCATTTTTACTCTTGATCCACCAAGTCCCAAGAGGGATCAAATATTTTTTCACTCTATGCTAGTTTGCATGTCACGATATTTGATTATTCTCTGGGCTTAGTAGATCCAGAGTAAAGATGGATCTATGCTAGTTTAATTCCCCCATTTAAATAGGCTACATTCCACATGAATACCATGGGTCAATACATGTGTCATTTTTTTTTATTAATACTAATATTAGGGTTAATAATGCTTTTTTGCATGGTATTAATAATAATCTAGCCCATGGTGTTTGGCCCATAGTATTTTGCCCATAGGTTTCACCTAAATATAACACATTTTTTGAGTGTTCGTAAATATAAGGTGACTTATGGAGTAAATATAAAAAAATGTTTTATTTGTTTACTATACCTCTCATTTATTTATATCTTTATTAATTTACCATACCTCTTTTACAAATATGGTATTTGGCCCATAGGATTCACTTAAATAAAACCTCTTTTTTGAGCTTTCATAAATAGAAAGAGGGTTATGGACTAGATATAAAAAGAGATTTCATTTATTTACCATACGTCTAGTGCCATTCTTGCTTATTTATATTTTTATTTGTTTACACCCTTGCATATAGATAAGGTGACTTATGGAGTAAATATAAAAAATGTTTTATTTATTTACCATACCTCTCATTTATTTATATTTTTATTAATTTACCATACCTCTTTTACAAATACGGTATTTGGCCCATAGGATTCACTTAAATAAAATCTATTCTTGAAAATTAGGGTGAATGCAAGGTGGTAACTCCTAATTTCAAGGGCTAAATTTACCTTTTTTACCCTCTCCCTTAAAATAAGGTGGGCTATTTGAGGGGATTTGTAAAAATGTACTATGATACAAAATATTCACCCACTAAAAATTTAAAACCCCTTAATTTTGCTTAAGGGTGAACATTTGCCCCTAAAATTTTCCATGTTGCATGTCGTTTGATAAGCCCATAACAATGCAGGTATGCGTATGTCCCAATCACTTTGTTGTGCATTCCATACCTTGGTTAGTAAGGTTTCCAGTACTTTGTTGAATACTTCTACTGTCCCATTAGCCTGTGGGTGATACGGTGTGCTCTTTTGGTGATACACATGAAACTCTTCAGTTAGTGCGTTGATTGTCTCGTTCAGGAAGTGTGTACAATGATTGCTCATCAAGATCTTCGGACATCCAAATCATGTCAGTACGTGTTCAAATAAAAACTTCGCAGTAGTTGCACCTGTGCAATCCTTCACCTGCTATGCTTCTACCCAACGAGTTAGATACTCCATCGCAGTGATAATATACCTCGTGCCTGTCTTTCCTTGAGGTTTGATGGGTCCTACAAAATCTATTGCCCATTTTTTGAAAGGTTGAAACATCATTTGTGGATTCAAAGGCATCTCGTTCCTCTGTGATGGCCTACCTGTTCTTTGACATATCTTGCATGCCTTACAATATGCTTTTGAATCCTGATGAAGGGTTGGCCACCACAACCCTGCGCACATAATCTTCTGCGCGATTGCTCTTCTTGCATAATTTCCTCCCGTAGTGCCCCCATGACCATTCGTGAGGATGCCGCTTCGTTCAAATTTAGGTACATACCTTCGCAGTATTTCATCATTCCCAATCTTGTATAGATGCCTAGCAATGACAAAGAAATATGCCGCGTGCACCACTAATTCCTTCTTCTATTAGAAAGAGTATCGTTTTGGCATAGTTGCAGTTGTTAGAAAGTTTATTATATCTTCAAAATGTCCGTCTGCTACGCACACAACAAAGAGCTGCACGTTGGGTAATCCTTCCCCCAAATTAGTAGGTTCCTCCCAAGTCTCAATGCACGATAGAGGATCTAGTCCTGCGTTCAATCATCCAGCCTTCCCAACAACTTCAAACTGATATCTTGGAATAATAAAAGCCATTTGCAAATGCAGCCCCCCAACACAGGCTTATTGACTAGGTATTTTCGCACGGAGTACATGTGCCTCTGCACAGGTTGGAGCTTTTCTCCATAGGCCTGCATCCACTTGGCCAGATGCGCGCGCAGATCATCCTGCCCATCATACTTGTCTATCAGTCACACCTTAGGATTCCCAAATCATATTCACATCCTTCTCGTACATTTGCGCCAATCATCAAAGCTGCCTTTGTGCGTACCCCACCATCTCGTGGGCGTAGCACGTAGTACCCAGTCCAAGACCTAGAAGCGTTGCTTTTCCAACACCTCCCTTTCGAATGCATCCAAGAAGGTGTCTACTTCTTTTAGATCATCATAAGTAGGTAGATCTCTTACTTCTATCGACACACAGTACAACGATTGGGTCATCATGTTACAATTCAACGTAGTTACTTCATGTAACCGATTTTTCCATCGTTCTACTTCTTCGTTGGAATCCAAAGTGCAAGAACTCTCGCACTCCCATGTAATCCATCCATCCATGGTGGGATTCACCCATTCCTGGTGTCACGCTGTTATCTTAAAAATGCAGTCCAAATCATCATCACTCTCATAGTCATGGACTGGTTCCATATAGCGAGATCCTTCAGCAGGGTCCAGGGGTATAACTATGTGCAATGACTTTTTCCCAAAGACCATCTTCTGCTTCTTCAAATTAATTACCCCATTGATATTAGTGGCCTAGTCAATTCCTAGGAGCACGGGGTAGGGATTGTTGTCATCAACAATCTCTATCACTTCGAAATCTACCAGTGCACTTGCTCCCTCAATATCCACAGTTATTCCCTGCAATCGCCCCATGGGTATTATTTTATGTTGATTCACCATTCCCAGCTTAATCGGAGACCATTGCATCATAGGTCTCCCCATTCACTCCCATTTTTGTTTCGATAAAACATTTGTGTCTGATCCCAAATCTAGAATGACTTGGTCCATCTCGTATTCTCCAATCTGCACGGTTAGTCTCATTTCTCATCCCGTTCTTGTCTTATGTTTTCTAGTCCTGTGGAATACGCGTGGTTCACTGGGTGCTGTCCCAACGCATCTGTTGATGAGTTCCTATAACCCTTTACAACCTTACTGTGGCGCAGTATCTTCATACATGCTTCCAAGAAAGTTATGAGCATGGAGGGATCCATTTACAACTCAGGCTGATCTTTGCTCCTTGACGTGGAGGCCTCAGCGAAGCTCTTCTTAGCTTCCATTAAGGTTTCCCGAGCACACTCCAGATCAAACTCAGCTTCTTTCGTCGGGGCTTTACGAGCCCAGGTACTGTCTTTTGACTACTTCCCTTTGTCATCTCCCATCGTGATTCCACTTCGGAGCACAATGTTTACATTCAGATCTTTCTCATGTGGCTCAGACATCATCATCTACAGGTTCTGAGTCAGGGGAGGCAGTAGCGCTCCTTTTTCGTGTATCCTAGCTATCAGTGTAGGACAATCTTCAGTCTCATGATCAAACAATGTGTAATACTTGCATGAGGGCGCGTTGGATTCGTGCAATCGTGGCATAGTGTCCTGGGCCTCTATAATTGTAGAAAATAAACTGTCCACGACCTCTACTAGGTCCTTCTCCACGCCCCTGAAATCTTATCCATGCTATTCCTGCATTCTGGTCAAGGGGCTACGTTTTGGCCTGAACCGTGTGGGTGGGCGTTCTAGCCATCATCAACTCAAAGCTTCTGCAAGTTCTCTCTTCATGTCCCACTGACCTACAAAAGTTATAGAACAACTGTTGTGGAGTTTGCGTATACTTCTGTAACAAGTGGCAGCTATCCGTGGCATTCTTTCCAGCTATTTGGCAGATCACGCACCACAAATTAGGTGCCGCGCTAGGTCCTTCTTGAGCTTCTGGCCTTAAAGGCATTGGTCCTCCTCCTGCAAGGTAATTCATAAAAACCAAGCAATGGTCTTTGTCATGACCCTGAATCTTGCATTTTACGCACCACACTTCTTTGCACACTTTTAGTTGAATCGTCCCGTCTTGTTTCAGACTCTGCATCTCAAGGCATAGATTGTTCAGCTGCGCATGGATATGCTGAACTCCTAGGTTAAGATCCTACATCAAGGTCTCATGTAGCCTCATAGAGATCTCTAAGGCCTCTACCTGAGTTGTTATCTTCTGCTGCGATAGTGCACTCCTTAAATGTGGTAGTAGTGAAGCTACAAACCACTCATGATGCTATCCATCTGTCAAATTCATATTTGCTTCGTGAATCGTACATTTCAGCCTCTAATCTAGTTCCTAAGGAGTCTTTCCTGGTAGCATCGTGATCTTTTTAAATCCCACGATCGACTGCGCTTCAGATTTAGGCTTGCTAAATTCTCTATTTAGCATTGTTTAGATATCCACGACTATCACATTCGCGTTATTACTGGAATACTTAATATACCAGGTCAGCGCGTGATCGTGTAGGGCGCTAACCAATGTAACTTTCATTATATGGTCATCTATAACAACTTGCGCTTCCCATATAGCCCTTACAATGAACCAGAATTGGTTCGGATCTTCGTTTCCCAAACCTTTGAACACAAAGAACTTCACTATGCTCGCCATACTGAATGGCGGTAGTGGTGGAGGTGGTACGGGTGAAGATGGAGGTGAAGCTAGTGGTGGTGTGGGTGGAGGTGGTATTCACAGAATTCTTTGTCTTATCATCTGAATAGCACTTCGCGGGGAGACCTTCGTGAGCTCTTCCTCGTCTCCTCGTGGAGGTGAAATAAAGGGGCTATTTTCTGGACCCTTATTTCCTTCATTCCTATAAACATTTCCACTTCTCGTAGCCCCAAACATCAAGGTAACTGCATAACCCACTTTTTTCACATCAAAATTTTAATCCAAGTATTCAAAGACTTTACATACTTACCTCGCGGTCCTTTGAGAAAGCATCGCTATGCCTCGTTGTAGATAACTTAGGTGTCAACCATAAACTCAATAACGAATCCACCTATAATACGATCGAGCCAATGATCGACAACACATGTGATCTTATTCTCTAATTCTTCCAACCTTCACACTAGCTCTGGGGTCCACACGATAAGACGGTCAAGTTTCCACCTTCCTTGGCTATCTGCTAGCTTTGCGATCCACTCGTATAGCTCAGCAGGGAAGGACGCAAAAAAGATTTCGTGGATCTCCATATACATGTAGTTGTCTAGCCATTCTTCTTTTGGTAGTCGTGGTTTTTTGTTCTCCTGCACCATGAACTCGTGAATTCTTCTTTCCAACTAGCTTTCAATTTCTTTCTTAGTTGGATTCCAGTGATACAAAATCGCGCATCTCTCATGCAAATTCCGGTCCCGGCAACAAAACCATTTGTTGGCATATGGGGGCCTGATCCAGGTTTATAATTATTTAGCCAAAAAAATCCCTACACTACTAGCCCTTTCGGAATTAGCTTGCAGAGCGCAGATTGAAGTCTCACTCGAAGCAGTTTGGGGGGATGCTGGAACCAAGTTTCCACACCCTTGAGATGGTTGTGATTTCGGTTTATTCCAGCTAGACCTTGCATTCACGTAGGTCACTTCGCACTCTGTTCCACCCTTCAGTACCTTCACGAAGTGTTACAATTGGATTTCGCGTAGCACTAACCAGGGGCTGAGATGCTTTCGCACTGCTAGGGCAGCGAACTGCGCTATTTCTCAAATTAGACTAAGTATCTTACTTACCTTAATGACATGTATTAATTATCTTCACGTAAGCATATATTCTAACTTACATTCACTTAACTAATACAATTATACACATTTTCACATCATATAAGCATTAGACGTGAAATTCATACCCAATATGAGAGATGCATAAAACAAGAAATAAAGATGTAGAATTGATAGAAACTTCTCTTTATTAATACTTCCAGATAATTACAAACTCGAATCGCCTTACACACTTAGTTGCTGGGGTCTACGCACTCAACTGTAGACTACTAGGCCTCTATGCACTCAGCTACAGAGCCTCTACCTATGCTATGACCCAAAACTAGACTTTACTCCAAAGCTATTTTGCATGCATCCTTATTCCATCTTAGATTAGATTTTATGCCTTTGACTACTTAGAGCTTTGCTCTATTTATACAATCCCATGGTCTGCAAATCATGGGTAGATCTTCTACAACTGACATTACATTATCAAAATAAGGGCAGACAACCCTTTGAATCTTTACAACTACATGCTCCGCACTGATAAAATGCAAAGTCTTTACATTGGAATTACAAAATAGGACCAAAATCTAGGCTCTAAGCCCAAAAATGCCCTTGGGGGATCCTGTGCCCAACAAAGAGATTCCTGAGTCCCCTGTGACTCCTTCTTCACCTCTCCCTCCAAATTATTGAGACATTCTATTATACGTTTGGACCCTAACTCACAGGCCTGCAAGCCCTGGATTTTATCATCATTTTCCTTCGATGGCCACTATTGTGAGCACGAACCTGGCTATGAGTGCTACTAGTGAGCATACTCCTCTTTCAGTTCAAGGAGGAGGTATTATTGCTATATCTACTATCACTCCTACTACTGCAATATTTGGCTCTACCTCCATTCCATCTTCGAGTGGGGGCACCCAAGATTTTTCTTCCCACATTGTTTCCTTCCCCTTTGGGATGCCTTCTAGTGCAATTACCTCAGTTCCTCTAATCATCTCATCCGATGTTTCGACAACTATGACTTCTATGGCTAGTGGTTTAGCCTCTTTCCAGGGTTTTCCTTTTGGAAGTGGTCATATACCTCATTCTAACCCTTCTTTAGGATCACTTCCTTTCTCTGCTCAAGGTTAATGTTATAATCCTTCTCAAGGATGGACTAACACTTCTTTTAGTGTTTTAGGAGTCAGGAATCAATTTTATTTTGGTCAACAGGGGAACATGCCTTATTCCTCTGTAAGTACCTTTCAGGGTTATTCTCCCTTCACCAACGTATGAAACCCTTACCAAGGGCTCTCCTCTCCTTTTAATACTTCGCTTGGGGGAAATTTTCCTCGTTATGGTAACCTTTTTGGAGGAGGGTGTCAAAATCTAAATTTCTCTGGACCACAAGGTTTTTCTTACGGCTCAGTTTCTTCTACAAATAATCCTTGGAAACTTGGTGCCTTTTCAAATCCAAGATATTATTTTCAAAATGTTGGGAATCCCACTCATGGTGGGTGGAATTCTCAAGCTTCTCCATGCTTACCATTCCTAGAAACCCTAAATTTTCCAGATCTCTCAAAATTGACAAACAATCTAATCTGATATAATCTAGCTTGGCCTTCGGTTCCCACCAAACTTCCATCATATATTCCAAAATTTGAAGGAAAGTTCGGGGAGGATCCAGCTGACCATATAAAAACATTCCATTTATGGTGTTCATCTAACTCCCTAATTGACGATTCAATCAGGTTGAGATTGTTCCAATGTGCCTTAACTAGAAATGTTACCAAATGGTATATAGATCTTAGTGGGGGAACCTTTGCTTCATTTCGTGTATTGGCTACTATGTTTTTGAACGAATTTCTATTGCCTGTTTGATATGATGTTGGAACAAAGCTATTGGCTAGTTTCCAACAAGATATGGCAACTCACATTTCTAACCATATTCAGGAATGGCAAAGAAGGAAGAGGCTCATCAAATCCTATATTCCTAATGAATTCCTTATTGAATGGTTTTTAAAATCTCTAGAGCCATAAATTTCTAAGGATGTATCACTCTGTGGGGTATTCATCAAATAATAGGCTATCTTTAGAGCGCAACAGTTAGAACTTATATATTCTCAATCTGGGATTCTTGAAAAGTTTTTGCGTGATGCTCCTCGGTCCAAGATCGATTTAGCCAAACCGAAGGCAAGTCCCCATGTCGACAGAATAGTCAGATCGATCGATAACGTTACTGCTAACCTGTTAAGTCAATTCCATTTGTTGTCTTTACAAACTTCTTCTTCGATTTAGGCATCACTGTCAATGCCCATGCATTCTCAACCGTCAACTATTAATGTTGTCCAATCTTCTAACCCAAAGGAAATCAACAATCTGATGGGAAGAAAAATGGATATGGTAAGAAGAAGGATAAGGATGGGAAGGGTAATGTGAACAAACCCAGTAATAATATTGCAGAGGGTAAAAAAGAGTCCAAAAATAAATTTAAGTTTCCTTGAAAATTGTGCAATGGAGACCATTTAACTCATCTTTGCCCTAAGATTCAGGATTCTCAGTGCTTGTTAGTGTAGCATGGTTCTTCTAGCTCTCAGGCTATTCTAAATAACTCTTTTCCCCAAGGGCAGTAAATGTTTGCTGGCACAAATGCTAATACTGGAACACCCACAGGGGGAAACCAAGAAGGGGAAAATTCATCGAATGTATACATGATGAGTTCGCATGTTGATTTTGCTACAACATCACATGATTATGGTGAACCAGAATCCTCTAAGGCTAACGTTGCTCCCAATGTTCCAAATCCGCTCCATATTGAGAGGCCCACAGTTGTTCCTATACATAGGATGCCAAAAAGCTCTACAAAATGTTCAACGATTAACCCTAATGCCATGGCTTCCCATAACTACTTCATTGTTGAAGATATGGCTCAAATTCCTTGTGCAATGTCTATGTTAGAGGTACTCCAGTCGTGTTTGTAACAAAGGAGTGCCTTGCTCACTCAATTAGGGCAATAGATCCGAAAAACTCTCTTATTGTCACATTTCACATGTTAAATATTAAGAGACTACCTCATCACATGGATTTCTAGATTAAATCTACATATCAAAAGCTCAATATCTTTTGAACTGTAGTAGATGATGGAGCTTCCACATGTGTCATGTCGATTGCATGTTGGAAAGCCATCAGATCTCCTTAAGCTGTTACTTCACCTACTCTCTTAACTGCATTTGATGGTCATTCTCACAGGCCACATGCAATTATTCTATCATTTCCCATCTGTGTTGGGGGAAAGGTGGTTAATATTAGGATAGAAATATTCAATGCAAATTTGGATTATAATATTCTATTAGGACGAAATTGGATTTATGAAATGGATGCTATTGTATCATCATTATTTCACATCCTATGCTTTCCCCATGAAGGGAGAATTGTTATTTTTTATCAGATGGAGTATTCTCTGAGAGAATCCAATGCATCCTTCGATCCTTATGTTCCCTTATTGAAAAATCCCAAGCAGCCTATTGAGAATTTAGGAGTCAGAATGTATTCCTTTTTGATGTGCACTTTTGATCTTCCTTCTCCTATTTCTTGAATAAATTCCATTTCATCATACAAGGCCCCTTCTCGAAGGGAGTTCTTTAGAGCTCATTGCTTTTCGGATCCTTGGCCATTACCCTCTTCTACCACCACATTATAGGAAGGGAAAGTGGGTGGAATGCAATGTCCCATGTCTACAGTCGAAATTTCTTATCTATTTATAGTTTACACTATGGATTTCGATCCTACTCCTCTTTCACTAGAGGGATTTTATGGAGATGTGGCTCTAGCTTGGACTCTTGACTCTACTTATTTTATGGATTTCCTTGATACTATTTTACCATTTGAGGAAGCAATCTTAAAAGCAATGATGGGTATAGAAAGGCCAGGGGATGATTGGCATGGGTCATATTTTCTCCCAGACTTGGGTGAAGAAGAATCAAGTTTGTCTAACCCTTTGTCAATTGGTGGTGTTCACACAATTTTAAACCCTTTGTCTCCACCATATATTTTTGCCGAAGGTAACATATATATCACTTAGGAAACTATTTCGCTGAACATCTCGAGGAATCCAAATATAAATGAGAATGTTTTCATTGGAGCCAAATTCTCCCCTGAAGAAATTAAAATTTATACCGATCTTTTATAAGAGTTATGTGATGTGTTTGCATGTTCTTATGAGGAAATGTCTGGAATCAATCCATTAATAATCCAACCTGAGATCAAGACTTACATGAATGCAAAGCCTGTACGACAAAAGATTCAGCTGGTAAACCCTAGGAAAGTGACATCTATCAAAGTCGAGGTTGCGAAGTTGCTTAAGGTGGGTTTCATATACCCCGTTCTGTTGACTAAGTGGGTCTCAAATCTAGTCGCGATTGAGAAAAAATAAAGAACGATACAAGTATGCATAGAATTTAGGGATTTATATAAGGCTTGTCCAAAAGATAATTTCCCCCAACCTTTTATTGATCAGATTATCGATGAATGTGTGGGAAATGAGATTTTCTACTTCATGGATGGTTTCTTGGGTTATAATCAAATTACTCTCCGTCCTGAAGATCAACATAAGAAAACTTTTATCTTCCCCTGGGGTGCCTTTGCATACAAAAATGTGTCGTTTGGCCTTAAAAACGATGGAGCGAATTTTTAGCGGGCCATGTCCTATGCTTTCCACGATATCAGACATATCATCAAAGCTTATTTGGATGACCTAGTTGTTCATTTTCGAAAGATAATTTATCATCCTCATCATCTTCCATTGATTTTTGAGTGATGTCGTCATTATAAAATCCGGATGAATCCAAACAAATCTTTTTTGGTGGTCACATATGGTCGGTTATTTGGATTCATAGTGTCTAATGAAGGGATTCATGTAGATCCTTTCAAGGTTGACGCAATACTTCAATTGCCTCCCCCATATACCATCTGTTAACTTAAAAGTCTCTATGGAAAAAGAAATTTCTAGAGGAGATTCATCGTAAATTATGCTAAGATCAGAAAAAGATTTATGAGATTACTGAAAAAAGGAGTTCCATTTTTATGGGATGATTTCACTCAATGATCATTCGATGCTTTGAAAAAAGAATTAACCTCTACTCATTTACTGAGTCCACCCAATTATAGCATGGATTTCCTCTTATATCTCATTGCAGCAGAATCAACCATCGGTATGGTTTTGGTTCAGGAAGATGATGCTCTTCATGAGCATGTGTTTTATTATCTAAGACAAGGCTTAGTGGGTTCTGAATTACAATACTCTCCTATAGAGAAATTATGTTTGGTAGTTATTCATGCTATTTAGTGGCTTCGACACTATATTTTGCTTAGAATTTTTTTTGTCTTAGCAGCCCTGTCAACCGATTTTAGTTTGTTCTCAGTAGGAGAGTGATTGGAAGAAAATATAATATATGGATTGTTATTTTACAAGAATTTGATCTCGAGTTCTTGTCAGCCAAATGTAAGAAATATTTAGTATTTGCATTATTAATCTTAGAGTTGCCTTGTGAAGAAGAAATGGTTTATGAGGAATCATTCCCTCATGAACCTATTTTCCTTATTTCTTCACAAGATCGTTGGTATAAAGATATTATAATATATTTTCAAACTTCGAAGTTTCCTCTCACTTTTTCAAAGGATGAGCGAAGAAAATTACGTCACTTAGCTAAAAGTTATGTTATTATCGATGTCACTTTATATCGTCACAGGGTTGATTCAATCCTTAGACGCTGCTTAACATTAGAAGAAGTTGAGTCAGTGCTGAATCATTGCCAAAGTGGATCTTGTGGTGGTCATCTCTCTGGTCTTTCCACAACCCAACAAATTTTGTGTGCAGGTTATTTTTGTGCTTTGATTTTCAAAGATTGTGTTGAAGCGGTCAAAAAGTGCCATCCTTGTTAGGTTTAGACTTGGAAAATGTGCGCTCATCCAACTCCACTCTTTCCTTTTATTACCTTCATTCCATTTGCAAAGTGGGGCATTGATTTTACAACTTGTAAACTGCCTTTGGCAAAGGGTCATAAGTATATTATTGTAGCAGTGGACTACTTTACTAAATTGGCCGAAGCTATACCCACTGTCGTGAATGATGGTGAAACAACAACCCTGTTTCTACTCAACCAAGTCATTTCTCCTTTTGATATTCCAAAGGCGATTGTCACTAACCATGGAAATCATTTCTAGAACAAGATGATGTTTGAATTATCTCTCAAGTTGGGTTTTTGACAAGAGAATTCATCTCCATACTATCCTGACAACAATGGTCAAGTGGAAGCCATGAATAATCCTTGAACGTTATCCTACAAAGGAAAATTAATAAATCTTGATTCAATTGGCATATCATGTTATATCTTGCACTTTGGGCATATCGGATGTTAGTTAAGACCTGTACAAGTTTCACTCCTTTTGAACTAGTTTATGGTTTGGAATCGTTCTTTCTTGTGGAATGTGAAATTCCTTCTCTTAAATTAGTTGTAGAACTTCTTCCAGACACTTCCAGTCTTGAAGAATGCCTCATTTATTTGGAACGTCTTGACGAGCAATGTCGAGATGCAGTCACAATTAACGAAGCTCATAAAAAGAGAGTGAAGATCCAATATGATAAGGTTGTGCATCCTATGGTTTTCTCTGAAGGTGACCTTGTCTTGGTCTATGACCAAGACAAATATGCCTTGGGGGAAGGTAATTTCAAACCCATGTGGTATGGTCCTTTTATCGTTAAAAATGTCTTGAAAAGAGGACCTTACAAATTGGTTGATTTTGATGGAAACGAGCAAGTGGAGCCCAAAAATGGGCTCTATATTAAGAAGTATTATGCCTAGGCTTCTGCCTAGCATTTTCTTGGTTGTAGATATTGTATATATTTTTACATATCTATCTATAGGTTTCATAGTGATATCGATATTTTTGATCTGCTTTGGCAGGTATCGACGGATGATCTGGTATATCTAGGGTTTGCCGATGGTGCTAGTCAACATACCCAAAATTTGGCTTCCGTGACTTGGGTGATCTAGTATCCATCCGATTAGTTGTTGGTTTCAAGAGGCATATGTATCAGCCCTACTTCAAACAATGTTTCTGAATATATTTCTATTGTTAACTTACTATCTGAAGCAATATCTCTTGGTATTGATTCGTTAGTAGTATACTTGGATTCACAAGTGGTGGTGTCTCAGTTAAACAAAATTTATGTTTTGAGAGATCCTTATCTATATTTCCAATTTCTGAGAGTGTGTTTATTACAATGATCATTTAATTTTATCATATTTATTCATATTCCACAATCAAAAAATTCATTTGTTGATTCCATAACTTATCAATTATTAGATTGGCATATTAATCACTCATGACATTAAAATAAAAAATAATAAAAAATCATTTGTATATATGGTTGTCACATCATGAAACCGTCTGTGTATATATAGAAGTTATATGTTCAAAATATTATAGAAAATTAGGAAAAAATGCCCTACAAAATCAGGGCTTAGTCCCAACCATGTCTATCAAAACTATCAGGACATCTCTAATTTATATCTGTGGGCCCTGCTCTGGATGTGCATCTTAGAAGAAGATGATGGTAGTAGCCACTTGTCAGAAAGGCCACACCCAATCTCATGGTACTCCTACCACACATCTCGACATTGCCTCTAGTAGATCCTCTATTGCTTCCATAGGTACTTGGTGAATCAATCTCTCCAAGTTCCTTTGTATGTCATGGAGAACTCTCTCAGTCTCAACTGTGACACCCTCTGCATCTCTTCCATGACACCTATGCCTCGGTAGACCCTCAGGTCTTACTGGTCCCACATCTGTGTCATGATCAAATAATTTTTTAAGAATATTTGTCTCATCAAAAACAATTTCAATTCATAATTTTGAAATCCAAAAAAATCAAGTAACATTAAAAAAATTAAAAACAATTTTACGAATGGTGCCCCATGCATCGTCGGGTGGATGCACTAGATCTAGATCACTTTGGAGTCCATGCCTGCATAGGGGTAGTCCTCGATGGAAATGAATTTTAGTTCCCACCAAAGAAAAAACTCATCATCAAAAGTCGTTTTAGGGACCTCACCACCCCCTATTCTCTTCATTAAGTCATCCCATCTATCTATCCGTGGATCTCTTGGGCTACTAATGGTGGAAATCACTTTGGGTCGAAGTCTTGGTAGTCTCTCAAAGAAGAAAGTACAAAGGATAGTACCATACCCAAAATGTTTGGTATTACTCTTCTTGATGGATGTAAGTTGTTTTTTCAGATTGATTACAAGGGTTATGCACCAATAAAAAACTGTGGTGAGGAAATCTACTGCTAAGCTCATTATTGCACGTGAATCTTGGTGCAATGAGGCTAATATTGCTACCCTCACAATGGTAAAAAGGAGAATACTTAGGGGAAAACTCTCCACATTCTTGATTGGGATATATGTCCCAGCCTTCTCATTGTATCCATGGTAGTAAATGCGAATGTAATCATCCACACTAAGTCTTCCTCGGGCCTTCCCCTGAAAATTGATTGTCTCTCCTCTCCAGGAAAGTCTAGTAATGAAGTAGATGTCTTCTAATTCAATACGCAGGGGAATCTGATCAATCATAAATGAATATTCTTTTGGATCCCAGTAATTGACAAGAATTTGTAACAATCTTGTGTTGGTTTTCATACTTGGCATTTTGAAAAATTTCAACAATCCATATCCTCTCAGTTCATCTAGTGCTAATGGATTATTCATCACTTCATTAGGTACTGCAATGCTCTCTATTTCCTTCCAAGTAATTTTCAACCTACAAGTTCAAGAATTTTCATCCATTAAAATCCATGATTTAAAATTTTTCACTGGGAACAGGCAGGTTCACTTCATACACAGTTGTGTATAGGGATTACTAATTTGTGACTTCAATATACCCAAGCCGTGTATGCGCAAACTAAAAATACAAAAATGAATTTCTCACGTTAAAATTATTGAAAAATACTCGAAATGCACAAAAATTCATTGAGAAATGAAATTAGGAGACTACCTAGAAGTTTGATAGTTGTTATGGCTGAGAAATTGGGTGGATTGTGATTGCTGGTTTTTTCTCCAGAGCTCTTGCACTCAATTATCTAAAATGCATATGAGGCTTGGTAAGCCAAAAGGTCTATTTATAAGTTTTAATTTGAAAAACCCACTTTTGAAAAGTTTATGTTTTATTTTTAATTTTTTAAAATTTGTGATATTTTTTCTTTGAGTGCTAGGACAGGTTGTTTTTCAATTTAAATTCAAAAATTTGAGACATTTCTTACCACTTTGATTCCATGATCAGTGACCCATCATGGCAGATATTTTTTTCATCACTGGCATATAGGTTAGGAAGATCACTTTTTCCGTTGCATTATGGATTCTAGCCTCCTTACTGTGACATATTGCCATCGGTTAGACCCCATTATGTTATGATTCTTAAACCATTTTCACTCTTCGACCTAAAACTCATGACATGATGATAGAGGCATCCTTTACATGGGCTTCCTAGTTAGATCCTCGCTAGCATATGTTTCCCATGCTGCAAAGATTGAGTAGGCTCGGGAGTCCTCATTAGTACCGCCATGACTTTTGTGATGAAGCTTCATTATTTTTCTTATTTACTATGTTTCTGGATTTATACCCTAGAGGCTCCCACATGTTGAGTTGTACTACTACATTTCATGTTGACTATTTATACCTTTTGGCCTTAAGTCATCTTCACTTGGACTCGTGTATAAGCCACTTGTTGACCATGTCTTTTTGAAAAAACAACCTTGCAATTACTTAGCCTCTGCAACTTGAAACCTTATGCCCGTGGAAAGAACATCCTTTGAGTTTCATTGACTAGTTTCATCACCTCAATGCATTGAGCATAGGAATGTTCCCCTTGTCACACGGAATAAGTCGATCTTGCGGACAAGATAGACCTTCCTAGAATCTAAAGAAGACCTAATGACAAGCAAACCAACCAGACACTATCTTTCTCTAAATATGCTTTTATAAAAATGGAAAACAAGTGTTTTTAGGGCCTACCTTAGGTCCAACGCAAGTTTGTGGATTCCCTCGCTCCTTCGATCCAAATGAGCTCCTTTGTTGTGAATCTGCAAACACAAACAAGGCAAACAAATTAAATAGCACCTGAAAAGCCAATATCATAAAACATATTTAACATGAAAGTCAAGGAGTCCATGAAACAAATAACATTAGATACTTGTTGAGAAAAATGAGTTTGATTTCAAAAGAAGAAGAACTTTACAACCTTTGCCTTGACGCTGTACAAGCTCCTCCTAGGGTCCAGCAAGAAGTCTCCTCTACTTTGACAAGTTTCACTCACTCCACAATGAAGCCAAAAAGTATGTGATCTCTCCTCTTAAGCTCAACTAGGAAGTCTTGATTTCACCAGCATTTACCCTAAAAAATGTTCAGCTTCTAACCTCTCCAGCAACCAGCCCAATGCCTGTATTTATAGTGCAATGGAGGGAGGTTACTAAGTCCTCCTTCAAAGGGATAAAGCCCTCCTTCAAAGGGATAGCTCCTCTCATCAAGGGATTAGCTCCTTCTCTTTTGGGATGCATGAACCACCTCAGAGCGAACAATCCACGTCAAAATTCCTTCTAGAAACCTCTAGAATTAACCCAAACTGAGTTTTTTAAGATAAAACTTGTGCCTTTTGACTTTCACAGGGTTCCTTACCCACACTGTTAGGGACAGAGTGGGCAGGTCCGCAGTTTTTGTAAATAGAAGATGTGGGACCGCAGGTGACAGTGAGAGAAAGTGTGGAACCAGAGTTACATTGATTTTTAATGTCTTTCTCCCATTTTCAAAGCTTGACTTGAAGAGCTAATGTCTGAGACTTGCCTAGGAGGACAATACAAGTGATGATAGACCCATACTGACTGCAAATAATCATGGTGACGATATTTTTGTGTAACAGATTGCCCCCTAAAGTGCGAAGTCTGTAGTAGATGAGGATTTCATTGATCATTTAGGAAGAGTGAAGTACTTTATCATTTCGAGGATCATCTTGTGGAGAGCCTGGTTGGAACCTGTAAAAACATTCAATGCAAGATATATATATATATATATATATATATATATATATATATATATATATATCATCGCTGAGGTAGGCATTCCCATACTCAGATCAAAACTGACTAGAAAAAATAACTATTGCTCTGATATAGGAATGATCTTGTAAAACATCACAAGTATAGACTCAGGTGGACACAGTATGGACACAGCCATCTTTTTATGAATAGTCCATTATATAATGAATACAAATTCCTCGCAGCCTGGATTGTGGAAACTAGATCCAGGGTCTTCATTTCTACTTCCCAAAACAGTACGATTCTATCCATGCGAATGAATGTGTTGATGTCGAACATGGTAGAAACCACTTGATTACCAGTCAATGATGTAAACTGTTAACAAGTGTGAGAGAAACCACCAGTGATGTCAATGGCTCTCAAAGCACCTAGTACAATCCATGAGATGTGAATAAATGTGTTGATGTCGAACATGTCACGAAATCCTTTGATCGAAGGTCAATGATGCAACCTGTCGTCAAAGGCGAGAAACCTGCCATTGAGGCATGCAGATCTCAAGGTACTGACGATTTCTAGATCATCTTTCTAGATAATGAGCTGAAGTCGATAGAAAGCGATCCGTTGTAGGCAGGCCCACAACACGAAATCATGGATCAAGTTGAAGAAATTTAGTTGCAAGGACTGACTCAGGGATGGTCAAGATGGATGACAGATATTTTGCAGATGAATGGCTTATTGGTAGTGACCTCTTGAACACATAACGACACGACAGATGGTTTGGTGACAATTGACCCAAAGTTAATACCCAGAAACCGGCTGAAGACTTTCAATGTGGTTTGATCAACTGTTAGGCAAAGGATTTCCCAACCCAGGTGAATAAAAGTGTCGTGTTCAAGAGTGGTTACAAAGTATGACAAACAGGCTCATTTTTCTCTCTTTTCCCCCACCATTTCTGGCAAGTACCTCTTTATTTTTGACAAGCTTGAGGAGGATAACATTTGCTTGATTATAAGCTCATCCTTCGGATGAGTCCAACTTAGTTTAAATTCAAACCCTAAGAAGGAGTGGTTCGTTCCTGTTTGTAATTGAACAGGTCCTTTACTGTGAAATTTTAACGAGTCCAGTATAGGAGAAACTCGACGTTTTTCAATTTTAGAGAGTCTGAAAAAACTTAAGAAGACTCCAGGGTTGACCTTTTTCGTAAATTTTGTCTCCCAAGCCCAAAAAAGTATAAAATAATACTTGAGAGAACCGCTTGATCTTTTACGACCAAGGAGTACTTTTCGTCATTAGTGCCCTTGATCCGAAAAAGTAAAAATGCGATCAACGACACGTCATTTTATAACTGATATCGAATTTGAAACGACAAAAATCCAGCAATCTTTTCATGTTTTTACGGTCGGAAAAGAGTTGTAAGTGGACCGTCTTTTAATTCCGTTTTAACGAATTTAAAAGAAGAACTCGGCAATCTTTTCATGTTTCAAGAGTCAGAAAAGAGCTTAAAGGTGACTCCAAATGTTTTTTCGTCGAAAATTATAGATTTCGTCTGAATAATCCATTAGCCTGCACAAAAACTCAAACATTACTCATACCTGTTTGAAATGGATAAAAATGTCGCAAAAATACCTTTTCAAAGTGAAACATGAACAAATTTGTAATTTATTTACTCAAAAAACTTATAAAAAGGGCCTTCGTCAATTCATTTTTACAGTTTGAGTTTTGGGTGAGAAAATAGTGCTTTTGCTCAGAAAACTTCCCGTGAAGATTGCAGAAAATAAACCCGTCGGAATCGAATGCCGTCTTCTCCAGGTAATCCACATCATCCTACTCTTCATTTTTGACCGTTTCAATTTTTGTTTTAGTCATTTATTTCATTTTTGGGAGGGTTTTTAGGCATAAAACCCGCGCGCGGGGGCCCGCAGGTTTACCACTGCTGGCCTGCGACACCGACTTTTTCTCCATTGGGGAAAAGCTCGGGGTCCACACCTTCCATGTAGACAAAGTGCGGTCCCACGCACTGTGTCTAACCCGGAGGGTGCAGTCCCCGTCGCAAGGGTTTTTAACCCAAAAATTCTCAAAAATGGACCAATCAAAATAATTTCTAGCAATTTAATTTATCCTTATGCTTGATGCAGAGAGTACATCATGCTAGATTTGCGTGAACGAGAGCATGAGGACGTGGATGCTGCCGCATGGAATCATCAGCCTTCACTTGATGCTTTGAGGGCGTGCGGCTTGTACAAATTCTGGGCCATTCCTGGCATGATGGCTCAGGTGGATTTCTTACAGTGGTTGGTTGACAGATGGAGCATACAGGACCAGTGCTTCTTCATCGGTGGCCACCAGCTCGAAATCGAGCTGGCGGACATATATTTCTTGACTGGTTTGCCTAAGAGAGGTGAAGACTTGACTTTGTTTGGGGCTAGGCCAGGTGGCCAGTCTGTCGATAGCCTCAGGCTAGAGTACTGCAACAGCCAGGCTAGAGACAAAGGGATAGACATAAAGACCATATCCCGTCTTGAACTCATGGTGATTGCGTTTACTGTCACCAGACTTTGCGGGGCTGCCGCATTACATATTGCCACCGGATCCCAGATGCGTATGGCAGTTGATTGCTTCCAAGGCACCATCTTCAACTGGTGCGATGCCGTGTTGGCCAATCTGAAAGGCCAACTGACCAGGGCCAAAAACGGACAACTAAAGACCTTTGGTTATGGGGCTTTGGTTGTGAGTTTTGGCCTGGAGAGGGTTCCTATGTTGATCCCGCATCACCTTACTGTTGGAGCTGGGCTTCCTCGAGAGCCCAAACTGATGCGATGGGTCGCAGTCATGGCCCGTCACCCAGACGAGAGGACAGAGGTTGCTCGATTCAAACCTGAGTATTTCCAATGGCTGGAAAACCAAGTATTTTCTATTCAGGACTTCCCTTACGCTGGGATAGATTTTCGTGGTGACCCAGACATGGCTCTTCCACCAGGAGAGTAGTGGGATGATTCAGGTAAAATCATTTTCAACATTTTTCCTATTTTAATTTTTTTTATTATTTTTCCATCGTATCAAAACTCATAGCAAAAGTTTCAAATGTAGATGTGGGTCCACAGCGACCAGCCGCTCTCCGGCCTTACGAGAGGAAACAACCAGTTGCACCTGCGCCAGCCCCACAGGACGAATCAGCAGAGGTTTTGGCCGAGTTGGAGGGTCATATCGAGCGCTTGACAGGAGATATTATGGAGACCACTATAGATGACATTCCTCGTCGACTTCAGTGCTATGTGATTGGGGTCCCGAGACCTTTTAGGAGGTTCCTTTGCAAGGTGGCCCGTGCAGTGGTTTCTTATAGAGATCATCACCAGTGATAGGATGATCGCCTATTGTGGGCACATGTGACATTTTTGTTTTTTGTACTTATCATTTTTGCCGATCATAAGGTGTTTTTCAACCTATGATCGAGGACGATGTATTTTTTGACACACTCCTATATATATCACTATTACCGGCTTATCTTGTAAATCATGTTATGGAATGGTTTTAAATTTACATGTATGATTATTGCAAATGTCTATTTAACATTCAAGAAGCAATTGCATCTGCTAATGTATTTAAAGATCTTGGAATATGCTGATATTCGATATAATCAAATTCACGTTCCAAGAGATGCACTCTCAAAAATAATCTTAATAACACTGGATTTCTATTGGCATACACTCTATTAAGCTGTAATACAACGAGTTAAGAATATAACCTCACTATCAAACTCCGAATCCCAAATGAAATAGATTCAGATAATAACTCAATCATTGCACTATACTCGGCAATGTTGTTTGTTGTTTAACCGAGGCTTACCCCATGCATAGATACTAACTCGTCAGAGGGCGAATAGATAACCCAAGCTGCGGAAGAGATATTCCGTGTATTACGACAAGCACCATCAGCGAAACCAATGTATGTTTGGAGAGGCATCGACATCTGCAATATCAAGAGTAAAACCAAGATAAGCAGGAATAATGACGAAAAAACACTCTCTAAGCTAAGCACACTGTTTAAACTAAAACACACCAGCTAGAAAGAAAAACTATCCTAACTAAAAAATCTCCATACCCATCCTTTAAGCATAATACCTCTTCAAGTAAAGACCATTTCTGGGTTTACCCAAAGAGTCCCCGTCAAAGTCTACCAATTCATAGGCCCCTTTGGCTAGCTTTTGCTTGACAACATAGGGACCATGCCACATAGGAACGGATTTTCCAGCGCCTAATTTATCATTAGCTTGATCATAAACTAAGACTAGATCTCCTTCCGAAAAAGTTCGAGGGGTCACATTTCGATCATGCTGAGCTTTCATGCGTTTTGCGTGAGTCTCGATCGCCAATGTAGCATCACGTCGATTGTCATCTAATTGAGCCAAGTATAACAAACGCTTTTCCTCTTTAGAAGTGGCTGGAAGTAACTCGATGGCCATTTGCAGTGACGGGATTTCGCATTCAATGGGTAACACAGCTTCCAAACCATAGACTAGTTGGAAAGGAGTGAACCCTGTTGATGTTTTTACTAAAGTTCGGTACGCCCAAAGCACTGAAAATAGCATGTTATGCCAATTCAACCGATGAATCCCAATGATTTGTCGGATCATGATAACTAGAACGTTGTTGATGGATTCAACCAGACCATTAGCTTGTGGATAATAAGGGGTTGAACTATCGTGACGTAAACCAAGCTGGCCTGTAAGTTTGGTCATCATAACGTTTCGAAAATGACACCCATGATCAGTGATTATCGCTTGTTCGACACCAAACCTAGCAATTATATGATTGAACACGAAAATTGCAGCTGTCTTGCCATCTGCCTCAAATGTAGGCATCGCCTCGGCCCACTTTGTAAAATAATCTACCGCAAGGATGATATACGCATGCCCCCCCGGCCAAGTGAGGGTTACATGTAATAAAATCGATACCCCATTTTGCAAAAGGACCAACGGCAATTATAGGGTGGAGAGGAGCAAGTGGAGCGCGCATGTTTCGATAAAAAATTTGGCAGTTGTGGCATTTTCGGACCGCCGTAATACAATCTTTAAATAAAGACGGCCAGAAGTAGCCAGCGCGCAATATATTTTGGGCTGTGGTAAACCCAGAAATATGACCGCCACATGCTCCAGAGTGACAGTCATTTAGAACCCTTTCAGCTTCCTCGTGAGTTAAGCAACGTCGAAAAACAGAGTCTGCCCCACGGCGATAAAGAGTATCTCGAATAATCCTGAATTGTTGGGACTGGAATCGAATTTTTTGACGTTCTGACCTTGAAATTTCTGGCCGAAAGGATTGGGTCTGGAGATAAACGATGATATCCCCATACGACGGATCTAAAGTGCTGATTAGAAACAAGGATTCGTCCAAAATGGGCTCCTCCGCCACAGTTTCCGTGTCAGCACGCGGGAAGTCACACATGAACTCCGCAAAAACTAAAGATTTCTTAGACTTGGATTTTTGAAATTCCAAGTCGAACTCCTGCAGGGTAACGATCCATTTAGAGTACTTGCCCCCTAGCAATTGCTTGGTAAAAATGTAGATCATAGGGTTGCGATCCGAAATTACTGTAGTTTTACATAGTAAAATGTAGTGACGAAAACGTTGGACAGCTTGAACGTCTGCCAATGCCAATTTCTCCACATGTGAGTATTTTAGCTCAGTGGGATTTAAAGTTCGACTAAGGTAATATATCACATGTTCAGTTCCGAATTCATCTTCCTGAACTAAGACCATTCCAATGGTGGAATGAGAGGCGGCGAGATACAAGAAGTAATACTGGTTGTAGTTGGGAGGATGCAATAACGGTTCATGGGTCAACGCGTGTTTGAGTGCATCAAAAGATTTCTGAGCTATCTCATCCCAATAGAATGGAGTATTCTGCTTCAACAACCGGGTAAAACCCTTTGTAACCTCAGCATAGTTAGGAATGAATCGTCGTAAAAAGTTTACTTTCCCTTGCAAACTTTGGAGTTGGTGAAGACTCAAAGGAGGAGGCAATTTGATGATAGCTTCAACCTTTGATGGATCAACGCGAGTGCCGGCTTTCGAAACTACAAATCCCAGCAATCGACCCGTTTCTATACAGAAGACACATTTGTGTGGGTTCAACCGAATCTGATAATGCCTACACCTCATAAAGATTGCTCGTAAATGGATGAGGTGATCAACTCGATGTAATGAATGAGCAGGCAAATCATCGAGATACGGTTGCACAATGTGCTTGATGTCATGAAACGCATAAGACATCGCCCTTTGAAAAGTTGCTCCGGCATTCTTAAGCCCAAAAGGTAACTTGCAATAAGCAAATGTCCCCCATGGAAAAATGAAAGCCGTTTTTGGTTGATCGGCAGGTAGAATATTGATTTGATTGTATCCGGAAAAACCATCCATGAAGGAGAATATTCCGCTGCCGGCACAATCATCAATGATTTGATCGATATAGGGAGTTGGGTAATTGTCCTTTGGACAGGCTCGATTAATGTCCCTATAATCGATACAGATTCTTATTGTTCCCTGCTTTTTGTTAACCGGAACAATATTCGATACCCAATCCGTTAACGGGATCGGATAAATGAAACCTGCTTTTAATAATTTTTCAACTTCTGCTTTAATTGCAACAGCTTTTTGTGGGTGAATCTGACACAAACGTTGCCGGACGGGTTTAGCGTCCGGGTAAGTCTTGATCTCATGAACAACAATCGCGGGATCAATTCCTGGCATTTCCTCATAGGACCAGGCAAACACGTCACAGAATTCTTGAAATAGGGCCTTATATAGCTGAATTTCGTCATCTGTACATGAGGCACCTATATGAATGTTCTCAACAGTTCCGGGCTTAACCGAAATGTCAACAGGAATAGTTCGAGGGATGTTTCCCAAATTTAACTCTGAATCAGGATGTTTCATTGGTTTCTGAGGTTCCTTGACATATTCAGTTGTAAAAATTGATGAGAATTCATTTTCAAAACGATCATCCTCGGGTAAAAACGAAGATCTGTGATGGAGATCTTCCCATGGTAAATCATCTACACATAGGATTTCACGAATTCGCTCATCAGAGTGAACAAGTTCAGAAAACATGATTAAATCTGAGCTTGATGTGAAAAGTGATTCCTCACGGACCACATTCATGAAGTCATTTTCGGTTGAAGATGGGTCGGCAAACGACTGCACGACTTCATAGGCAATTTCATATGGACTCAAAGGCATGGCATTACCAAATGAGTCTATCTCAGATTCAGAAGGAACGATCCAAGGATCATCATAAACAATGGTGTCTGATGTCATCATATGAATAGTTGGAAATGAAGAGGATGCGTTGATAGGAGGAAAAGGAAAAGTTCCCAGTAAACCAACATCTTTAACTAGTCCTACTCCAACATCCTTATATGGGATAGTCGTTTTACCGACATGTTGAATACTCTCAGAAGAGGCTGGGTCGGATGAAAAGTAAGCCAGCTGGTCTATTGTTACGATCTTTCCATTATGTGGAAACTTTATTTCTCGAAAGACCGATGAAACGACCGTTGTCATAGTGTAAGACCAACTTCGACCCAAGAGAAGGTTGTAATATAGAGGGGCATCAACCACCTCCACATCTAGACTAACGGTTTTTCCTTCAACCCCTATAGGAAAATCCTGTAGAATGCCAAAAGGATGAAACCCATGGCCATCAAAGGCCTTTAGAATCTTCGGGGATTGGTTTAGCGAAGGAGAACCAAGCGATCTCCAACACTGTATCGACATAATACACGTTGAGGCTCCCTCATCAATTACAGTCCAATGAATAGGCCTATTTTTGACTATCAATGGAATCTGGAAAGCCATTTGATGAGGCAAATGCAGTGTACTGTTTTCTAGATCGAAAATTATTAGGTTCGAGTCCTGAACGTCAAAAGCTCCTATAGCCGACAGAAGTAATTTACGTTGTGCTGGACATGATTGCAGCACTTCTAAAGCCGACATTGCTGAGGGTGAAACAGCTAAATCCTCAACAATGTTATCATTCTGAGCCGCTCTCGTATGTGGATTGAAAGCTGACTTTCGAAGTATACCCTTGGCAGGCGGTTTGATTACCAAGTCTGGATTAGGTTTCTCGATCTGTAGTGGATCGGAACTGGGAGCTGAGGTTGATGGATTAGAATGAGAAGATTATGCTTCTTTACCATCAACAGGACTTTTACTACCATAATCTTGCGATCGAGTCGCAATCCTAACATGGGACATCATCAGTATGGGTTCTTCATTAGCACTCGAGGATGAACCTATCATCTTACTGTCTTGAGCTGGAAAAGGATCCTTCAAAACAGCAGGAGTTTGGGAACCTTTGAAAATCTTTGCAACCTTTGCACGATGAGGGCAGTCTCTTGTAAAATGTTCATCGTCACAAATGAGACAAGGATAACGAGGTTTGCGCTTTTCATCATTGGATTCCACCTTTTCAGGTTTCTCCTTTGAACTTTTGTCCGTTTTATTCTTCTTCTTTCCTTTCTTCTTCCCACCGGATTTTGATTTGGCTGTAGATGACTCTACAACGTGAATATCGGCAGCAATCTCTGCAGAAGAATCTCCTGTTGGGGAATCAGGCAAGGTTATGATGGGAGAAGAATTCTTGGAAGATTTCTTCTTACTTTTAGTGTTAACCGTGCCAATCATACCATCAGCGGCATGAGATTCCGAAGGAGCTGCAACGATTTGATTTTGCTTGGGAGGATCAGGGATTTTCTCGTGTAACGTACCTGACTGAGTATAGACCAAGTCAAGGTACTGTGCTTGAGCAATCACTTGCTCCTCAGTAAAAACTCCGGCTTTAGCTACATATTCAGTGATCTTTGGCAACAAAGATTTTACAAACCACTCGGCCAAGATCTGATCCGGAATAAACACCTTCACTAAACGCCGTCGACGTCTCCACTCATGGATATGATCTGAAATGTAAGTGGATGTCGATTGTTTTAATGAAGTTAACAATTCCGTGCCATTGTCATATCGGACTGGCAATTGAAAATGAGTTAAAAATGAGGTAGCTAACTGACTAAAATTATAAAAAGTGCCTCGCGGTAACTCAATGTACCACTTGGCCGCGAGACCAATTAGAGTGCACTGGAAAAGTCTAAGATGGATTGAATCATCTGAAGTGGAGTTAGACGCACACTAGAGGTGGTAAGTCATCACATGGTTCGACGGGTCCTCTCCTGATTTACCTTCGAACTTAGGAATGTCACTGGGCAACTTATTCGGCATTGGCGGCCAAAATGGAAGATAATTAATGGGATCGTTCGTTAGGCGCGACAAGTCAGGTAAGTCCAAAGTTGGGATAAATAGTAACTGTTGATTAGGGTCCCTAAAACTCTGGGTCATGAGACCAGCCCCAGGAGGAGATATCCTGGATAACTAGGAATAGGAATTGCGTTTGGGATATTGTATCCTCGCGGAAAACCAGGATTAACCGGACTGTACTGGGGTTGTTGAGGTTGTTGATAAGTGTACCTAGGGTACAGTTGATACTAATAGACTGGCTGCTGCACAGCAGGACCGAATTGGTACTGTCCCTGGTACGGTTGATAAGTAAATTGTGGTTGAATTTGACAACTGTACTTGAACCAGGTTTTCCTACAGGCATCTGAACCAAAGTTTGAATCGTAGATCCAGACGGTGTTAAAGATGTCTGAGGAGTAGATATAGGAACAGTAGAAACCGGAGCCGTCGATACTCCAGAAGTAGGTGGGGTAGATTGAACAGATGTTGCGGTAGTTGTAGCAGTCATTTGAGGCAGAGTATGAGGTGTACTAGGCCCAGGTTGAGAAACTATCGAAGGTACATAAGTTTGAATGTTAGACTGGACTGGTTGCTGGGGTGTATCAGAAACTAAGGGTTGTCCAGTTTGAGATGACAACTGTACATTTGGCTGCAACACCTGTTGAGTTTGCGATGGATCCCACACTATATTCATTCCGGGGTATTGACCCATAACAAGTTGAGAATACTGAGGACCATAACCGGGTTGAGGGTAGGATTGATAATTGAAAGGTACATTTCCCGTTCCTTGAACATACGTTTGACTGGAGGGTGGTTGGAAACCTTGGTTCGAGTACTGACCTTGGGGTTGATACCCTTGAGGCACGTACTGATATTGGGGTTGACCTTGAGGTATAAATTGATACTAGGGTTGACCTTGGGGTACATATTGAGTCTGGGGTTGACCTTGAGGAACGTACTGTCCCGTAGGTATGTACTGTCCTTGAGGTTGCCCCCCAGATGCAAATTGTGTACCTTGAGGTTGCCCCCCAGGCAAGAATTGAGGCTGCCCCCCAGGCGGTAACTGACCATCTTGAGGTTGAGGATTGGGAATAGAACCTGATAACATAAGAATGTCTTCTATGCTGAACGGCTTAGTACCATTGCTTCCAGTTAATAACCCTTGCTCAATGGGTTGAGGAGATGCTCCCGAAAAAGTACCAGAAAGTGACTGATACCTGAAGGGAACAGAAGGACCGCCGTACAAAAAGGATTCAGGCGATTGAGTAAACATGGATGACTGTCCTGACATATTTATGGGAGTATAAAAACCTCTAGGTGTTGGGTGATAAGGAGTGTGAGGTGGTGAAAAACTTAACCCTGAGTTTTCTAAGAAATTAGTCAAAGAAAGATACCAGGAACTGCTCCTAGGTGGACTGTAAAAAATTGATTCACGCTCCCTTAGCTCAATAACAGGTTGATTTTCAGGGATAGGGATGCCTACTTCTTCTTCTGGAGTAGCAAGTTCTTCAATAGCAATAAGTCCATAAGGAAGATCTTGGGTGATTACTCTTTCTACCCTAGGTGAACCAGGACCACTAGAAGCTAGAGAAACAAACCCTGATGTCGGAGTAGCAGCAAATTCACTTTCAGGCTCGGATATTTCAGGTTCCTCACCTATATCACTAGTAGATGAAAAGCTACCAGTAACTTCGGAAACAGACACTGACTGTGGATTATAATCTGCCACTAACGGTTGAAAATCAGGATGTACTATCAAAGAAGATGTTGGGTGTGGAGCCTGATTATCTTCTATATTCAAAGGTATCGCCACATAGGACCCCAGATCGAAATGGGGGCGGCAAAGCCGCCTGTAAAATATTCGCTGCAGGGGGGGTCCAGGGGGGGCGGCTGCGACCTTTGGGAGCCCCCCCCTGGCGGGGGGTTTCGGGGGCAGCGCCCCCGAAGCTAAAAACAGTTGTAAAATTGCCTTGTAAAAGTATAGTAATTTCTAGTCAATCTGGGCCGTTCATTAGGCGGATGATCTGACGGTAGAACTTATGTTTTGTTTAGGGTTTTTTGCCCTAGAAGGCAACCCCTCTCTTTGTATGAGGGTATTGTATTTGAGGCTGTGTGATATATGTGTATTCTGTGAGCGAGAAATAGAGAGGTGAGACTGTGAGAGAAAACAGAGGATATTACAGCGGATTTGCTGTAGGTTGTGTCTCTTCATTTTGCTGGATAATAGAAAGGAAGGACTGGCTATTCGGGGTGGATGTAGCCCAAACTGGGTGAACCACGCATATCTGTGTCTCTCTTGTTTTGTGCGTTTTTTGTGTTTATATTTCTGCAATATTTTATGTGTTCCATTGCTCCGTAATATATAATTTTCTAACAGAAGATTCTCCTTCTTCAGGTGACCCAACTCCACTGTCTCTAGGAGTTACGAGGACTTTCAAGCCTTCAAGCTGGCTCGGTACTTCCTCAGGAGGTTGGCCCTGAAGTCTACAGGATTTCCTCAGTAACTTAGCCACGTTTACAAACTCAAGAGATTGGCCCCGAAGTCTACGGGACTGCCTTGGTAATTTAGCCACAGTTAAAAACTTTTAACTACTTCACACGCAAACAAAGTAAAATCTCAATGAAAAGCACCTAAAGTCTCTAAAGAACCAAAAAAATTTGAATCACACGCCTAAAGAATCTAGGAGATTAAACACACACAAACAGTAACTTTCTGTACTGAAAACACTAGTTGGTGATGAAATCCAACGTCGCAGAGTTCAATACAGAAATGCGGTTGGAACAGTTACCCCAGCAACCTACTTAATGAATAGACTGGCACAAGTTCCTCCACTTAACCGTCTCGAGTGAAGAGAACCCCCCAGAAAATCCAAGTGAGTCTAGCCGACGTCTGCTCCAGGTACAGTGGGATCTTCCCACCACTGTCACCTCAGGAAGAGTCCTAAAGAATATGGCAACTAAGGTTACCAACTGAAACAAATATACCTGGGGGAACAGTCTACGATCCGATACACACGCAAGGGCAAAGTAGCAATCTCAATCCCCTTGAAGGCTCCTTGACATAATCCAAGGTTTACCAACAAGTGACCCCAGGCTCCTTGACAATGGTTAATCCGAGGTTTACCGTTTTTAATACGTGAATATCTGGCATCGTTCCCAATGAGGAAGGATTGATTCCCACACTGGTTCAGACACGATCTCGTGCTTCTCCTTTAAGAGGAGCTTTCCCAGAGCATAAATGCAACAATTGGATTTCTTCCCTACCACAAGATTTAGCTACTTGTTTGTTTTCACTGTCTTGGAGAGTTAATTACTCTCCTACTCCAAGACACTAGCCTAAGCTAAGTTGGTGTATCAGAGCCCTAGAAATAAAAATGTTACTAGATGAATTTTACTTTAAGCATTATTTTTATTGGTTTTTATTTAAGTCAAAAGGTGCGGAGATGAAACTCGTGGTATGAAGACTCGACTCAAAATCACTAAAATCCACCTAAGATGATTTAAACAATCTTTTTCTCTTCGATGAACTTCTAACTAAGAAAGAGTTTGAGAATGCAAATACTTTATAAACACAAATCTTTCTCAATCAAACAAATTAAAAGAAGAGCTTTTGTCCTTTTCCAATGCACTCAAAACAAGACAACTAGTTATTTCACAAAAATTTCCCTTTTTCGTTTCAAAGCACTCAAACACTACAAAACAATTTTTTTTTCAAAAGAGAGTTTTTATATTTTCTTATAAAACACTCAAAACTAATGAAAATGACTAACTTTGAGATCTATAAATTATAAAAACCTATTTGAAGTCAAAGCCTACTAGATGTCTTTTTTAAGGATGTTTTACTCAACTAGATGTAAGCTAAGGACTAATTTATGCAGAATCACAAATCAGTCAAGAACAACCAATTTTGTTTTCTTTTTGAAAATGAAAATCCAAACTTTCAAACATAAGCTTTTCAAAGTTTTGTAAAGAGAAAACTCAAAGCGGATTCCTCAACAAGGGGAGATTTCATAAATGGTCAGACTCATAAGAAGACTGGTAGACACTAAGGTGATCTGAAGTCCCTACAACTTCTAAGCTCAGAGCCACTACACAATCGAAATGAAAAACAAGCCCAACAAGCAAAACTCCTAGGAATTTCACCTAAAACCCTAACACTAATGAAATCAACCTAAGGAAAGCTTCTGACAAGTTATATGCAGGTCTGGGCAGTGGATAACAATTTCTAAACAAAAACTAAGCTGACTAACAGAGGAAATCTTAGGTTTTTCAAAATTTTGACAGGGTCCGCAGGCCCACAATTGACACAAGTGCGGTCCCGCTCTGTGCTAAAAGCAAAGGTGCGTATAAGTACGCACTGTGTCAAACGGCTAGGGTGCGGTCCTCTCCCAAAGCTATGAAAAACAAAAAATAACCCTGGATCTACAAACTCTACCCAATTTTACACACAACAAGCCAAAAACAGAAACAGAAACACAGTTTCTCAGGTCAAAGTAAAAACAACGAAAACAATAAATTCCCCAGTGGAGTTGCCATTTTGTCACATGGAATAAGTCGATCTTGCAGACAAGATAGACCTTCCTAGAATCTAAAGAAGACCTAATGACAAGCAAACCAACCAGACACTATCTTTCTCTAAATATGCTTTTATAAACAATGGCAAACAAATGTTTTTAGGGCCTACCTTAGGTCCAACGCAAGTTTGTGGATGCCCTCACTCCTTCGATCCAAATGAGCTCCTTTGTCACGAATATGCAAACACAAACAGGCAAACAAATTCAATAGCACCTGAAAAGCCAATATCATAAAACATATTTAACATGAAAGTCAAGGAGTCCATGAAACAAATAACATGAGATACTTGTTGAGAAAAATGAGTTTGATTGTATTAATTCAAAAGAAGAAGAACTTTACAACCTTTGCCTTGACGCTGTACAAGCTCCTCCCAGGGTCTAGCAAGAAGTATCCTCTACTTTGACAAGTTTCACTCACTCCCCAATGAAGCCAAAAAGGTATGCTATCTCTCCTCTTAAGCTCAACTAGGAAGTCTTGATTTCACTAGCATTTACCCTCAAAAATGTTCAGCTTCTAACCTCTCCAGCAACCAGCCCAATGCCTGTATTTATAGTGCAATGGAGGGAGGTTACTAAGTCCTCCTTCAAAGGGATAAAGCCCTCCTTCAAAGGGATAACTCCTCTCATCAAGGGATTAGCTCCTTCTCTTTTGGGATGCATGAACCACCTCAGAGCGAACAATCCACGTCAAAATTCCTTCTAGAAACCTCTAGAATTAACCCAAAGTGAGTTTTTTAAGATAAAACTTGCACCTTTTGACTTTCATAGGGGCCCGCACCCACACCGTTGGGGAAAGAGCGAGCAAGTCCGCATTTTTTGTAAACAGAAGGTGCGAGACAGCAGGTGACAGTGAGAGAAAGTGCGGAACCTGAGTTACATTGATTTTTAATGTCTTTCTCCCATTTTCAAAGCTTGACTTGAAGAGCTGAGGTCTGAGACTTCCCTAGGAGGACAGTACAAGTGATGATAGACCCATACTGACTACAAATAATCATGGTGACGATATTTTTGTGTAACACCCCTCCTAGGAAATAGTGCATATGTATTTTGATACTCATTATTTCCACTATACCATAGGAATTCTTTTACTCTTTTTCAGGTTTTTTAAATATGAAAAAGACAAAAAAATTATATATTCCAAAAAGGAGCGGGAATGGGACTTTACTTCCATAATTGATGGAAGCAAGTGTTAGTTGTGTTGCCCTTGAACAAAGCACTCGAATCAAATCTTTCCTCCATCAGGATGGGCTTTAGTTTGACTTAGGAGAGCCATAAACTTGTCCTTTAGTCAGTACTCCTACGGTTGGTTATCTCTTTCAATCATATGGAGATTTTGTTTATGCCTCCTGCATGAAAAACTTATACAAAGTTATCATATGCTACCATATAGTCACATTTTGAGTCTTTATTTTGTTCAAGGCAAGTAAACCTGAGTTGACCTTTCTACGATGTCTCTTGATTCATTTTCAGTCAGCCATACTCAGTCTGTTAGAGTTATGTTCAGTATGACATAAGCTATTCGGTCCTCTTCTTGTGCTAGTTAAGAATTTATCCGTTGACTTCTTGCTGGCAGGTCTACTCTTATCGACTTTGACAAATTGCTCTGAGACTGGACCTAGATCCATATCCTGGCCCTATTTCCATCATTGATAGGTGACCTTGTGCTCGACATTGATTAGTATCATGGGTCTTTAACTGATTGGTTTCCCTTGTGTTCGATGTCATCTTACATCATCACACATTGGGATTTGTGCAGTACCTTGGTTTCCATTTGAACCTATTGGTGGATTCCTTGCCTCTGTGTTAGCTTTCATTATTGGTTGGTTAAGAATGTTTCTGTCATCCACTAGGCACATCTTGTGTATGTCAGAAATGTGCTTTGGTATGGTTAGTTCATCTTTCTTTGCCTAAATCCTTCCAAATTATTAGCCCACAGATTATACTCACGCTAGATTGATGTGGGATGCCTTAATTCCTTCCTTCCAATAGATGTTTTCCAATCGACTCCAACTCATTTCTCTAGGATAAGGTCTAGATTCCTTCTTTTAGTACCTTAGGGTTTGCAATCATTAGTGGAAGACTCATTCGCTATCAACAGTGAGAATACATCAATGTCTCTTGATTGGTATATTCTCTCAAGTGTTTGGCTTCAACTCATTTATTCACACCTGTTAGATTGTACTAGGTTACCTTGACTCTCATCATCATTATCAGTGAGTTGTCTCACGTTTCTTAACAGTATACATCAATGACCAGTAATCAAATGACTTCTCACATGGCTGACTTCAGTTCATTTATTCCCATAGTGTAGAAATGTACCATGAAGATCGGTGAAGACCTCGGGTTGCATCAAAATTTTTGGTTCACTTGTCAGTTCCTCCATTTTTCTTCCAGTGATACTATCCACCTTATATGTTTCAGTTCATCACAACAACATTTTATATGTTGGCACCCGAGTTGCATGCACTACCATTATTCCACTTTTTGACTTGGTACTTTGAGGATCATTTATGTGACATTAGTGAACATATATCTACTTCAACATCATTGACCAGTTCTTTTATATGTGATATTGTGACATGGCCTTGATATGTACTTCTATGACTATGCTCAAATGGTCCACTATGTATTTCTCAATTCCCTTTGTACTTGTATACATATTGGATCCGCTCTACACTTCATATGTAGATATGCTTTACTATCTTTGAGCATGGGTATGCTTGTCTCAGACATGAGATTTCTTTCTGATCTCTTCCCTTGGTTTGGCAGGGTGGAATTTGGTGATCTCCTCCCAAGTCCTCGCATGATTATTTCTATACACTTAATACATTTAGGCCATCATGTACCCCTTCCGACCTCATATATGAGGAGAAATTTGTTATAGCATATTTGCCACCCTTGTATACTTGATTCTCTAAGTCATGGCCTTGGGAAACCCTTTCCCTTCAGACTTGGTCCATTTACTAAAACAAATTATTTTAAATTCCATACATGAATCTACCCTTCAAAAATCATGTTCACACGTGGCTCCAGCTATACCCAACCTACGTATATAATTTAAAATATTAAAAAAATATAAAATCCCTATTTTATGGGCGAGGTTTATGGGTTACATTGAAGCTTGCCTATAGGAGCCCATGGCCTAGCTCTATCCCAACCAAAAAAACTCTTTTGGGGTGATATAAATACACCTCATGGGAAAACCTAAAGGGAGGAGAAATATAGGATATTGATATTAAATCTAATTAGTCCCTGATAAATTCTGATTTATCCCTATGCCTCTTGCAATCCTAGCTATAGGAAACCCTTTTTTCCTCATAGAGATGTCCATCTCCTTTATATGACATATATGTGTATGCATTTGAAATAGGATTGTTGAAGCTTGGGCTTGACAAATCCAGAGGAAGGTTTCACTTGGATTCATGGTCGAATTAGGTAGTATTCTTCCACATTATTTGCAGTCATCAATAAAGAAGCTCTATCTTGTTCCTCATGTTATGATCTTTATGCTTTAATTCATGTTATGATCTAATTATGTATGATCTCATGTTTTATATTTATATGCTTATATGATCTAATATTTATATCGTGAACATGCTTTGAACTACTGCTATTATATATGCTTTTTTGGAATGAGTTGCATGTTTGAAGCATTAGAGTAAGTAGAGGGTTTGGACCCTACGGGAACATCCTCAAATGTAAGACCTATGAGTATTATCTGTTCATCCCACTTTAGTAGTTTAAGTAAGAGGACTGCATGTTTTCTTTCTTCTTGTTGGTGTATGCCCTTTGATCTTTTGGAGTGCTCAACCCAAACATTAGGGTGTGATATTCCCATAATAGCTAGAATATAGGTAAGATCCTTATGGACTAGTGCATAATGGGTCAGTTATCGTCCATCAATAATTCCCTGTTTAAGGATAGGGAATTCCAGGCATGACCACACTGGTGGAATTTTGGCCACCCTCGAGAAAGGCCTTGCAATGAACTCCTAAAGGGCCTCCAGCTCTCTTGCCCCATTCTAGGGATCTCCATGTGGTTCACTGCAAGCTTACAAGAAAGACTACACTTATTACGGCTCACAAGGGCATTTGACTACTAATGGTGATTTTCAACCATCCCTCTTGGATGAGATATTATTACCTCGAAATGCCATGGCTACTATCTACCATTTAGGAAATAAGAAACCACATCCTCTCAATGCTAAGATATTCCACAGGTCAAGGCTTCTTGCCTAAGGAGGATCAACCACTATGCAATGCAATTCAATTCCTCTAATGAGGTCGTACCCCAATCAACAATGTGCATAGCCACTAGGACCAAATTTTCGCCAGGTGAACAATGTAGACCCCGCATACTAGGAAAATTATTGCAACTAGTTATATAAGCCCCTTATGTAATATCACAATTCATTAAGTTCGATAATGAAGGATATATGCAACATTATCCCAATGCTTCATAACACAAAAAAGGGCCTATAACCAACACCTTCAGCTCATTACCCAAAATCCCTATCGAAATAAGTGGTCTTCAATGTAACCATCAAATTGTAATAAATAAGTGTTTATGTTAAGTGTTATTATGTTTTCGTTTATATTCTTATAGATATTTTGAATTCCTTTAAGATTTGCACAATATGTTATTAATTTGTATGTTATTAACAACACAGTCACACATTTCATACAACGAACCATTTTAACCCAGAAATGAAACTTACATTCATTATCATTAAACAAATACAAAGAGCACTTATCTTGTAATATTTCAAGTCAACTGAGTCAAGGAATATGACTCTCCACCCAACCATAGATAGCTACAAATAAGACTCACTTACAACTCTCACCCCTGAGCCAGATTATAGAGACTGAGAGGTTTTGCTCAAAGGATTAAAAAACCACTTTCCATTGAAACAAGGACTCCAGAGGTCCTCCTTCCTTGACCGACCAACAACTCAATATTTAACCAATATATATGGAATCCAAAAGCCAACTTCCTCCACCCTCTAATTGGTCGATGGTATCCAACCAATGCATTCAAGGAATCCATAGGATTTTTGTCTCCACCCAAAATATCAAGGGAGTCCAGAGAACAAGTCTCCACCCTTAACACAAACAATAGTGGTTCCACCCACTTTGGAGAATATAGAATCCACTATAAACCAAATAGAAAGAATCCAAGGAAAAACCCTCCATCCCATCTATCAATGGAATCTAGATAAATACCATATCCACCCTCTAGCTATACAGGGAATCAAGAGGCCATCGTTCCTCACCTAGGAGATATCTTTTTCCTTCCAATATTGCCAAGTGAGATGACATCCTTGTCTTGCTTTTCCTCTTGTAGGTCTCCCTTGTTGTTCCTCCTCCTCTGCTGCTGTGTTCACATAATGAACTTTAAATGACAGAGGTAAATCCAACCTATAGGCTACTACATCAATCCTTTAAAGGGTCTCAAAAGGCCCACAATACTGTGGTGCCAAGTTGGCACATGACCCAATCTTCAAGTAACTCTTCTTGGGTTTGATTCTCAAATAAACATGTTACCCAACTTGGAACTCTTTATGCACCCCATGATGATCTGAATAGATTTTCTGCATATCTTTTTCCACTTTCAAATTCTGCTTGATGATCTAATTTTTTTGCTCCATCTCC
Source organism: Pinus tabuliformis (assembly GCA_031772625.1). Lineage (NCBI taxonomy): Eukaryota > Viridiplantae > Streptophyta > Pinopsida > Pinales > Pinaceae > Pinus > Pinus tabuliformis. The sequence continues at coordinate 331,429,373 of CM062811.1, forward strand.
TTGAGCATGCCAGGCCAAATAGGTACTATGTTTACTAGATCACTCCAATTGATAGGATTATTGCATCTCCTCCCATAAAATTCCTCAAATGGACTCATATTTATGGATTCTTGGTATCCATTGTTGTATGCAAACTCCAAAGTGGAAGATACTCCTCCCAATTCTTGGGTTGCTACATCACATACATCCTTAACATGTCCTCGAGGATCCTATTTTCCCTATCTATTATACCATATATTTGTGGTTTATAAGATGTACTGAATGCCAACTTTGTCCCAAAACTTGCAAATAGTTCCTTCCAAAATCTTGAAGTGAAATTAGCATCTCTATATGAGATAATTTTCTTTGGAACTCCATGCACGCTCACAATCTCCTTTAAGAATAGTTGTGTCACCTCACTATTTGAGTTGGTGGACTTGAATGCTACAAAATTAGCTACCATGCTCAATCTGTCAACAACCACCACAATTGCACATGTTTCTCATAGGTTCTAGGAAAACCTATGATCAAATCCATGGAGATCACCTCCCACTTTCATTATGGAATGGGAATGGGTTGCATTAATCCTATTGGATGCTTTCATTGAACCTTCACTTGCTAACATTTTATGCATTTAGCCACAAAATCATCCACCTCTTCCTTCAAATTAGGCCAATAGTATAACTTAATGGCTATAAGAGTATTTTAACACCCTGGGTGGCCTGAATATGTATTAAAATGAAATTCTCTCATTATTAGGCTCTTCAATTAATCATCATTTGGCACATAAATTATGTTCCTGAACCTAATTAATCTATCGTCAATGAGGTGATATTCCTCATCCCGAGCATCCTGTCGCAATTATTCTCTCATTTTTTGATATTTTTCATCATGTTGTCCTGCATTCTTGACCCTTTCCACCAAGTCCTTTTTTTAAGAGCTTGTAGCTGCCAAGTGATTTACTTGAGTTCCCTTACTAAGTGCATCCAAAACCTTGTTTTATTTTCCTTTTATGTACCTGATATCAAATTCAAACTCATTAAGTATGTCCAACCATTGGCCCATCTTGCGTTCAGGTTGGGTTGCTCAAATAAATACTTAGAGCCCACTATGGTCTATCATAAGTGTAAATTTTGTACCAAGGAGGTAATGCCTCCACATCTTTAATGCATGTATGATGAAGACTAACTCTAGGTCATGAGTCACATAATTTACCTCATGTTCATTCAATTTCCTTGACTCATAACATACTACCTATCCTTCCTACATCAAGACTCCAACGATCCGTTCCTTGTAGGAATCTATGCACACCACAAAATCCTTGTCTGGATTTGCAATCCTCAACATTGGTCTATTCTTGAGAAACTATTTTAATTTCTCAAAGTTTGTTGTACACTCAGCGGCCCATTCAAATTTATTTCCTTTCCTATATAAGGATGTGATAGGATGGCCTATCTTGGATAATTTTTTGATAAATCTCCTATAATAACCTGCTAATCCCATGAATGATATGATCTCACTCACATTGTTTAGGGTTGGACACTCCATTATAGCCTTGATATTCTTTCGATCAACTGATATCCCTTCCTTGGAAACAATATGCCATAATTAGTGTATTTGTAATTGGGCAAACTTACAGTTGTTGATATTTGCATAGAGCTTGTGTTCCTTCAACAACTGTAGTACTGAAACTAGTTTATTTTCATTTTCTTCTTTGGTCTTTGAGTATAATAATATGTTATGAACAAATACAATGAAAAAATTGCCCAAATAAGGACACAAAACACTATTCATTAAGCACATGAAAGTGGCAAGGGAATTAGTAAGTCCAAAGGGTATAGCTACAAACTCATAATGTCCATTTCTTGTCCAGAAAAAGGCCTTATGAATGTCCTCCTCCTTGATCCTTACTTTATGATATCCAGACATCAAGTTAATCTTGGAGAAGACTATTGCTCTCCTCAGCTGATCAAAGAAATCATTAGTCCATGGAAATGGGTACTTGTTCTTTATGGTCACCTTGTTTATTTGATAATAATCAATGCATAATTTGAGGGTCCCATCCTTCTTATTTACAAAGAGTACTGGAGCTCCCTTGGTGACACACTTAGCCTTATGTAGCCCTTGTCCAACATCTCCTTTAGTTGCAATTTGAGTTCGACCAACTCAGGGGTATTCATCATGTATGTTGCCTTAGATGCTGGTGCTGCTCTAAGTACCAACTCAATAGAGAAATCTCTCTCTCTATGAGGAGGTAATCTAAGAACCTCCACTGGAAATACATTTGCATACTACTACAGAACTGAGTACATTTTCAATGGTTCAATTTTCTCATCTTCAACATCATTGTTATCCCTCACACCACTTGAGACTTTCACTACAAAAAAAATGCATCACTTTGTGGTGTTGCGTTTGGCTTGCATAACCATGATTAACCTCATTGAAGTAGGATTTCTCCTTCCTTGAAAACCTCTTCTTTCTCTAGCCTCATCTAGGCATTCAATTATTTTTTAATAGAAATCCACTTTGGTCATTTCCAAGTACAACCAATCCATGCCCAATAATATGTTGTATGCACCCAGTGGAAATAAATTCAAATGTGTTGTTGTGGGAATACCAACCATGGTTCTTCATGTAATTCATTAGCCAAATTTCATTTTTCAACAAGGTCTAGATTGATATAGTTGTAATCAAAACTAGGATCAATTAGAATAGAAAAAAATTGATTACACAAGTTACCTTCCATCTCAATGATGGGTGCTTAGTGTTCTACATGGCGATTGTCTACAATTGCATAACTTCTAGGCACACTATGAGCTACATGACCCACTGTACGAGCCTCTTGGGCACTATAAATCCTTGGTCCAATAGTTATTTAGTGTGGATAGTCTATTTTTCTATGTCTTTCATCACATTTCCAACACTTTAATTACTCTCTACCTTCAATCTTGCCTTGGTCTGAAGTTGGCTTACTATGTATTTTCATTAGCATCAATATTAGCTTTCTGCTGAAATTGTTTGATATGGGCTAGATGCTTTCTTTCCCTCTTTTCCAAACTTTTATTGGGTCATTTGTTATTATTTTTAGTGTTGTTACTTACCTTCCAGTTGCTCGTAATTTTTGTTCTGTGCTTTTTCTTCTCATAGAAATGGTTCATATTTTAATGGCATCCTTCAAAGTCTGGGGTTCCAACAATTCAATTTTATTTGAATTTCATAGGAATCCCATTAATAAATCTTTGAATCTTGGATTTATCATCTTTGAGATATGGTACATACCTTAAGAGTTGTAGGAACTTAGTAACATACTCATAATTTGTCATTTGTCCCATCTGGAGCTCATAAAACACTTTTGCCTTGTCATCATAGTAGCATTTAGACAAATATTTTTTTTTTCTAGATAAGACTACCCAAGTACCCACGGGGGATTTCAACCGGTGACCTATCGCAAGGAGTGCCTTAACAGCGCACCCATTCACTGTCAATCCAAAGCCCCGTGGGCGGCATTTAGACAAATATTGATTGCTAAAGAGATTTTCAAATTCATCCCATGTAAATTCTTTGCCAACAATGCCTCTAACATTTTTCAAATATTCCCTCCATATGTTTTCTTTTCTCTTCAAGCTACAAGTGGCAATATTGGCCTTCATATTTTCAGAGTAATCATGAATTTTGAACATTTTATTCATACATGGAAACCAAACTTTGAACTCTTCTAATTTATTCATATCCCCATCAAATGTGGGTGGCTTGGATTTTTTGAATTCCTCAAGCATGTAATCATTTTCCTTTCTTCCTTGATGATGATGATGGTGATGATGAGAGTGATGGTGATGCCTCCTAGTAGTAGAACTAGATGGCCTCCTAGAGGGATAAACACAAGTGCTAGTTCTTCCTCTTGAGGTGCTCAAAGGTTCATCTCCTTGCAAATTATCCTCACTTTCCTGCCTATGCCTCTTCTTGGACCTATTTCCATCTACTCTATTTCTCTTTTCTTCTGACTCCCAAGGGCCTCTCCTATCTCTATACTAGCCCTCGTCTCAGGTTTTCTTTGTCTTTGTAAATATGAGAGGCTTTGTAGAATGACTTCATTTATCTCAGATTATTTCTATTGAGCTCTTACCATTATCTCATTATCTTCCTTGAAGCTTATATCTTTAGCCCTTAGTATTATTAGAGTATCCATCTAATCTGGAGAGTTAGCCCCTCCCACTTGGCCAACTGATCTCTCTTCTTCATTCGAATTGGCCTATTCATTCCCATGTTGAGACTTATTAGAGCTATTGCACCATTCTAGTCCTCATTTTGGTGTTTATCTTTATCTTATGTTGCTTATGATTTGTTTTCATTCACACACATTGTTTGATACTTCATGTGATAAATAAATAAGCAAAATCATGACCATGAACTTGCATTCATGGAGCTTCCATGAAGATCTCTGTTGTGTCAGAACAACCATGTTCGTATGCCCATGATACTCAATATTTCATATGAATCAATCATATATCTAGAAATATCAAGTGTTAATGCATAATTAATAAATAATCAAAAAAATTATGCTCTTGGTCCTACTCTTACAGAGATTTTATAATAGATTGTCTACAACAAAAAAATCCACATTAAACATGCTAATCAACAAACTGTTAATTGAAATATACTACTTGTATAATTCAATAATGTTTTAACTATTAACCACAAGCATTAATCTATTCATGATAGTGAAATATGTCATTTGTTTAGCTTTCTTCTACTTAGGTAAATCATAAAGTCAATACACTAATCAGTCATGTAGTTAAGTTGTTTAATCCGACTCTCAACATCTAAACAATTGTTTTAGTAAATTTTCTAAGAATCAATGTGAAAATATATTAAGGATAATTTTGTCCTCACTTGTTCATGATAGAGCCCATCGAGTCCAAGTGTTGAACCTGGATGCTCTAATACCACTTGCAACAAACCCAACCACATCACCCTGTGAGGTGGCTGCTACTAATCCAACTCCCCTTATGTTGTTAGAAGAAGGGGATACATTTTTTTCTTATTTATATATACATCTACATATGTGTGTGTATACATACATACATACATATATATATATATATATATATATATATATATATATATATATATATATATATATATATATATATCTGTGTGTGTGTGTGTGTGTGTATGCGTATAAATAATATATATATATATATATATATATATATATATATATATATATATATATATATATATCGAGAGAGATTGAGAGAGAGAGAGAGAGAGACCACACCCCAATGACATGCCCTAGACATCCCCACCATATACCAACCCAAGATCTGACGGTCATAAATGAGTTGGAGGAATCAAAGATTGGTGGGTGGATTGCACTAGGTCGATGTGCTTGACCAATATCTGGTAGTCACCCTATTGCAATCATGGCTCCAACCAAGGGTTCTGTGACCTCCACCAGATGGTACACAACCCCTCTGCCCATCTGATGGCCAATAGAAAATGTGCCACCCACCTCCTCCGTACTAATGTCACAGGGGGGTGTCGCAACTTGCTCTTTATCATCAAGTCCTTGAAGGAAATCTTCACCATCTATTGTAGTTATGCTATGCCCACAGTCATAGCACATGGGCATATAAATCTAGGGCTCAAAGCCTCCACCTTTTATCACAGGTGATGGTCGCTTAGGACCTATTTTTTAGCCTTTCCTCCTATATGAACCCACCGCTTCACCCTAATCCCATCATCATAGCACCCTTCTTTACTAATCCTCTTTGCAAATAAAGGATGGGACCTTCGAGACACATCATCCTGATCTTTTCACCTCGGTGATTCCCCTTGATGCTCCTCCTTGTGCCTTTGCGATGGGACTCTCAAGATAGGTAATCAGTGGGCCATACGTCTGGACACCCTTGAATCCAGTTGGCCCACCATAAGAAAAAATTTTAGCCTAAAAGTGGCCTCCTAAGAAAAAATAATAAAATAATGGTTAAAATAATAAATAAGAGCTATGAAGCTTGGAGGGAAAAGAAGAAAACTACTTTTTTTTAATTGTATTTTTGGCTTACCTCCTTAAAGGTTTACTCAAATTTCAAGTACAAACACTCATTGGATGTGGAATGTACCCATTATGCATACTTTTGAGAAGACCCACATTGATAAAAATTGAAGATACATTAAAAACACATGTTGAATATGATTTTTTAATGTATCTTCAACTTTTATCAATGCGGGTCTTCTCAAAAGTATGCATAATGGGTATGCGTTGGACATGGAATTTAATTTTGCATCCAAGGAGTGTCTACACTTGAAATTTGAGTAAACCTGTAAGGATAGAAGCCAAAAATACAATTAAAAAAAAGTAGTTTTTCTTCTTTTCCCTCCAAAATATTTACATGTACCTCTTTTAAAATTTATATTTTTTTGATTGGTTTACATAATATGACATTGAAATTACATCAAAATTTCATGGGCACTTTAGGTTAAAATTTCCTCTAATGGAGGTTATAGTTCCACGACATCCCATGTCGAATCATCCCTACCTCTCCTCATTATGCTTCTTGAACCTACGGGTTGAGATCTCTAGGACATGTCATCCCAATCCTTACCATCCCAATGACTCCTCCCAACAATTCCCTTTCAACAATATGTGAAGGGAATTTTGGGACATGTTATCCTGATCCCTACCATCCCGACAACTCTACCAACTACTCCCTTTTGAACTTACGAGTTCATGGCCTAAGAGATGAATTGTTGTATGGGATATGTTCCAACCAATCGAAAGCTTCCCATCTTTGAGCTGTGAGCCCAGCTAGCCCAGTACCACATCAGCCCTACCATTCATTTACACTACAAAAAATAATCTCTGGGATTTGTCCTTTGGTCCACACCAACCTTCCATGCACCCAATCGCAATAAGGAAAATTTGGACGTCCAACCCAGAGCTTCCACAATGAGGGTTTCCTCAAGCTAATGGATAAGGTTTATCTTCTTAAAGGTTTGAGTTTTATTCTAAGCTTGAATTCACCACATTGCTTCCCATAGTAGATCTTCGAGATGGCCTCATCAAGGAGGAATTTCTAGATCATGAGCAACATGGTCGATCTTGGACGCAATGGTTCTCACAAGAGTTTGCTCTTGTTTTGTGCCCATCGCCTTTTGCTACCCACATTGACCACGGTTCTGTGAACATCTAGATCTATGCTAGCATTAAGTTATGGGCCTTAAGCCTTACTAAAGCATCGACTAGTGCTATCGCTCCTGACCTTATGCTAGAGCCACATTTTCCAAGTCCATGGGATTCACAGGATACGGAAAGGGAAACATTAAGATTGGAATTCCTCGAAGTGATGGGGAAATCATTTTGAGGACTCAAATAGAAACAAGAGTCACATAGATTAGTCCACAATGGGTAAGTTCCTAGCCATCAAGTTTTCCCTGTTTAAGGATAGGGAATTGTGGGCATGACAATAATGGTGGCCTTTTGGCTGCCCCCAACTAAGGGCTCACAATGAACTCCTGAAGGGACTCCATTTCTCCTACCCCATACTAGGAAGCACCATGTGGTCCACGAAAATATTACAATCAAGAATGCACTTATTAAGGGTCTAAGGGGCATTTGGCTACTAGATCTAATACACAACCATACCTCTTGGATGAGATACTATCACCTCGAAATGTCATGGCTATTATCCACCATTCATGCAATAAGAAACCTTATCCCCTCAATGCTGAGATATTCCATAGGTTGAGGCTTTTAGCTTAAGGAGGATCAACCAATATGCAATGCAATTCATTTCCTCCTATGAGGCTATGACCCACCCAAGAGTGCCCATAGCCCCTAGGACCAAATCTTGGTGAAGTGAACAATGCAACCCCAATACCAGGGCTCTTGTTACAGTAGGATATAGAAGCCCCTTATGTAATATCGTAAGTCATTAATTTGAGTAATGAAGCATATATTCAACATTATCCCAATGCTTCATACCAATAACAATGGCTTGTAAACAATGCCTTCAACACATTACCCACAGACCCTATCAAAACAGGTGGTCTTCAATGTAACCATCAAATTGTAATAAAATAAGTGTTGTTATGATTTAGTTTAGATTCTTATATATATTTTCAATGCCTTTAAAATTTTCACAATATGTTATTCATATGTGTGTTATTAACAACAGAGTCAAGAATTTCATACAACACATTGTTTTAACCCAAAAATGCAAGATACATTCATAATCATTAAGCAAATACAAAGAGAACTTATATTGTAAAGTTTTAGGGAAATTGAGTTAGGGACTACGACTCTCCACCCAACTATAGACACATGGAGCCAAGGCTCATGTAACCCCTGAACTAGATTCCAAAGACTGGGGGGTATTTATTAAAGGATTAAAAACACCAACTGCAGCTGAAATAGGGACTGCAAAGGTCCTCCTTCCTGCATTGACTAGCCACTCAAGAGTTAACCAATATCTAGGAAATCTAGAGGCCAGTTGCCTCCACCCTCCATCTGTTCAATGGTAGCCAAAAAATGCATTCAAGAAATCTAGAGGCTTGTTTACTTCACCAAAATTATCAAGGGAGTTAGTCTCCACCCTTACATAATCCATAATGGTTCTGACCACTTTGAGGATGCATAATCCATCATAAGCCAAACAACAAGAAAGGCTGCAGAGATCCTCCTTCTAGGAATGAAAGGAACACCCATCGACCCCAACCATCAAGAGGATCCCAATAAATGCCATATCCACCATCTAGATATACAAGGAATCAAAAGGCCATTGTTCCTCACCTAGGAGAGATCTTCTTCCTGCCAATCTTTCCAACTAAAATGCTATCCTTATCTTCCTTTTCTTCCGGAGATTCTCCCTTGTTGTTCCTCATCTATAGCTATGTTCATTAAATGATGATTGAATACCTGTACACATACATTCCCCAATCCTCCAACCCTTTAGAGGTCAACTTTTCTTCTTGTTTCCCTAATTGTTTACGCAATCTCCTCGTTCCATAAATTTCTTGTCCTTTTTTCCTTGTAAGTTCTTCCAAGGAAGAATGGGCTTGCGTACTTGTCTTGTAGCCCAATTAAATTTAGAAAACCAATCCATTAAAAACACACCCACCAACCTTTAATGGTTGTCATAAGAGTTTAGACTTCCTACACAAGGAAACCTTATATGTCCCAAGAAAGCAAACTCCCTAGCCTATAGAATCCATGTTTGTTTGACTCAACCCATTTTTAATATATTTTGTAAAATATTTATATTGCATTTCATGAAGAGACCATGGTTGGGTCTATCACAATGGGTCTCCACTTAGTTAACATGTTGAGTGTGTAGGTAGATTCACCAAGTGTATGTTGTCATTGATGTAATTTTCATTTTCATTGATGTCATTTCTATAATGTTTATGTTGGCATTATGATGCATGTGTTGTACTTGATGGCACCAACTCGTAGAAGATCAACTCACATATATATATCTAGATGAATCTACGGAAGAGATATCAGATGTGACAGAATACATGGGATGCCGGAAAACTCAAAGGAATCAGATGACAGTTCTCAGTATGACAAGTTAGCTTTGCCATCAAGTCCAAAGGGGGAGATTGTTGGCATTATGAGACAAGTGTTGTCCTTGATGGAAAATCACACAAATGATAAATTATAGTGCAACAAATTTATTTGATAAATTATAGTGCAACAAAGTTTCCTTCATGTAGAGAAAAGTTCACGCACTTTTATTCCATGTAGAGAAACGTTCACGCACTTTTATGCAGAGAAAAGTTTATTTCATGTAGAGAAAAGTTCACGCACTTTTATGCAGAGAAGAGTTTATTTCATGTAGAGAAATGTTCACGCACTTTTATGCAGAGAAAAGTTTATTCCATGTAGAGAAACGTTCACGCACTTTTATGCAGAGAAAAGTTTATTTCATGTAGAGAAAAGTTCACGCACTTTTATGCAGAGAAACGTTTATTTCATGTAGAGAAAAGTTCACGCACTTTTATGCAGAGAAGAGTTTATTTCATGTAGAGAAATGTTCACGCACTTTCATGCAGAGAAAAGTTCCCTTCATGCAAGAGAAAAGTTCACGCACTTTCATGGTTGGTTCATGGTATTAGTCCGATAGTTTTTGATCCTATGGTTTTGGTCCGTGGTATTGCATCCAAAAGTGTTGATCTCACGCACTTTCATGGTTGGTTCATGGTATTATTCCGACAGTTTTTGATCCTATGGTTTTGGTCCGTGGTATTGCATCCAAAATTGTTGATCCCAAGTATTGGGTCCATGGTATTGTGTTATTATGGTTTTGGACCGTGGTATTGTGAAAGGACTAAGGCTATAAAAGAGGAAGGAGATCATTTGGCAAAGCATCATCTGAATTATTGAATATCTAGATCTGGAATACTGTGATTGGGTTATGGTGCAGATGTGGATCTGAGCTAAAGAGGGATCTCATCGGTTGATGGAGAACAAGATCTAAGGATAGATCGGGATCAAATGGTTTGAAATGAACTATCTCTATATATTTGATTATGCTTATTTTAGATCTATATACTGACGCTTGTAATGATCTGAACTGGGTATAACTTAAGTTTGAAATCGCTGCAAGTCATGTTTGAATATTTATAGATCTGTATGCGGGTTGGCTTTGGTGTAAGCGCATATGTATGCAGGTTTGGTTCATTGTAGTAGCGTATACAATTTGAGCTATGATGTTTAAAGTTACAGGTGGTTTAGGTTGTTGATGTGTTCTGATGACTGTTTAATGGTGTCAGTATTCTACATATTCAGTTTGATTGATTGTGTTGATGGATGAGATCTAGTAATGGATCTAATGGACTAGATCGGGTTGCTAACACTCATATTATCCTTGTATATGTATTGATCTGGTGATTGGGTGATTCAGAAGATTGATTGATTATGTGCTTCAATGATATTTATGGGTCCAGTATGAAAATTGGATGAAACGTGGCCTTTCAGATTATGTGTTGTGTTTTAGGTGTATCTAGTCTGAAAATGTATGAAACGTGGTACCCGGAGGAGAGAAGATTGTAGGCCGACGCCTACGTACTAGTATCTTAGCTAGTATAAGAGCTACGGGGGTGGTAGCTCCCTTCCAGTAGCAGTTGAAAACTTTGGAGCATTGTAGCGGGTAGCAGCCTGCGTACTAATAAATGGATCGGCTAGTACAAGAACTATGGGGGTTGTAGCTCTCTACAGGTAGAAGCCTGCGTACTGGTATAAGACTGCACCAGTACAGAAATATTGTAAAAGGATTTTCTTATTAAGAAGAAGATTGAGATGACTTGCAGCAGGTGGTTTTCTCCCACATTGGGTTTCCACCTTATATCATGGTGTTCATGTGTGTGGCTTATGTGTGATGATTTGTTCTATTTTACTGCACCTGTTTACTATTAATATGGTTGATAATATTCTAATTCACTCATTAAGGATCAACTAACTGAATCATAAGAAGTGTGGAAGTAGCATGTATGAATCTGAATATGGAAATGAAAAAGTTTATTGATGTGATAATACTAATTCACCCCCCCCTCTCAGTGTTATTTCCAACAATTGGTATCCGAGCAGGTCCTTTGGTAGAAGCTTGATCGCTTGAAGGAGATTTGTGGAACAATGGGAAAGAAGCTTAAGAAGAAAGCTCATAAGAAGAAGAAGACATCTCAGAAGAACTATGAAAGTGGGAGAATCGATTGGAGATTAGGTATAAGAAGCTCTTCAGATTCAGATTCAGATTCAGAATCATTTCAGAATGAAGATGAACTATCAGGTATGAATTTTCTATCCTCTGATGTTCCAGCTATCTATCCATTTGGAAAAGATGGAAGTGATAACGAAACAACTGAATGTGCTCTTATGGGTGAGGAAGAAGGATATCAAATAGAAGCAGAATTTAACAGGCTGACAAACAAAATTAGTGAACAAGAAAGACTTCTGAACATAAAGAGTGGTGCCCTCAAAGAAGCTATTACTAGACAAAAGGCTCAACGAGAGTTATTCAAGGAGAAATATCAAAAGTTGCAGGTTGAAGCAACATCTCTAAGAAATGAAGTCAATGAAAAGAACACAACCATCAAGAAACTCAGAGATAGATCCAGTTACTATGAAAGTCTTGAAGCCACGATCTGCTCTCTAAAGGAAGATCTTGAAGAATCAAAGAAGCAGAATAAAGATCTAGTCCAAGATATTGAAAAATAGGGAAACGAAGTTATCAGCTTAAAATATCAGCTATAATGTGCCTTCAGAATTCGTCAAATGCAACAGGATCTGAATGAAGAACAAGAAAAGGAGATTCTCAAGCTAAAGCATCAGTTGGAAGAAGAAAGGAAAGCTGAAGAAGACATGAAGAAGCAATATCTAGAAAAAGAAGAACAACTTCAGGTTGAGGTAAATATCTTGAAAAGTAAATTAGAAGAAAAAGATAAGCTCTTACGTTTTCAAGATAGTACTAAAGTCTTGGATGATATTCTTAATAGTCAAAGATCTCCTGCTATCAAAACTTGTCTTGGCTTTCATGAATCTGTTGAAGGTGAATCTAGTTCACAAGGTGAGGCAAGGAACTCTAAAGAGAAATCTAAAATGATCAACAAGGAGATAAGAGAGATGAAAGGTCAATCTCATCATCAACCAAGGAAAGAAATTCTTCAAAGAAAATCTTTTACTCCTCCTATGAATAATGTTGAATGTTATGTATGTCATAACCTTGGACATGTTGCAGCCAGATGTAGAAGAAGAAGGCTTCAAGATCATCAAACAAACAGATCATCTCAGTCAAGGTACTTTAATGGATATTGCTTTGCTTGCAATATGTTTGGTCACAAAGCTGCTGATTGCTACAAAAGGAATTTGAAACATGTAAGATGTTATGCATGTAACAAGCTTGGACATATAGCAAAGGAATGCAGGAACAAAGCACGGACATCACACCTAAAGGAGAAAACATCATCACACTTGAAGATATGGAAGAAAAAGGAAGTTCAGTCAGAAAGTGGTGGCACAACACATTATACAGACATAACAGAGGGAGCCAAAAGTGTAAAACTTCAATCTCCTACGCAAGCTTGATAAAGGGAAGTTGCATATATACGCGAATTTGTTACTGCACAGTCGCATATATGATTGTTTTAAGAAAGGCAATAGGGACAGATTCAAGAAAAGGATCAGTTTTTCTCTAATTGATAATGGTTGCATTTTGCTAATGATGTGTGGATATGATGGTTAGAAGTATTTTGGTTCTAACTTGATATTGCTGATGTCTTGATACTTCTTATTAATATGCATGATCAGATCTGACAGATGGCACAGGTTTAGGGGGAGCTATGCTCTTAATGCATTTTTGGCATTATGGTTAATAGTCCTTGGTGATGATGCTTATATGGATAAATGATTCATCTTGCTATGATATGGTTATGAGTTGTTCAGATGATTCTTGGGGTTACATAGTTGATATTTAGATCAGATTTGTGGTTGATTCTCTAATGGTGCTTACATGGTGATCTTCATAAGGATAAGGAGCAGTACATAATTCACATCTTCTTTACTTGATGATGAGTCACTCATATGCTATTGTCATCATATGCATAAAGATCATATACTACAGTTATGATGCAGGATTCCTATTGTTCTTAGCACATATATGGATGAGGATTGTTGGCTGGATACATGGATGATTATTCAAAGTTACATTGTTGGAGACATGATGATGATGAGTTCTTACCTATATGATGATAGGTTGTTTCATATGTTGATTGATGCAGATATTCCCAATTGATGATACTTGGTTCATGCAGATCTGGATGGCTATGGTGTTTCTCACATATGATAGAATGTGAATGATTCTGTATATACAGAATTCTATTCAAAAGGATGAGTTGATATGGACATACCTTGATGATTCATGCACTAATACAAGTTGCTGGTCTAGTTGCTATTGACAGATGCTATGGAGCAGATCATACAGTGTTGTTGCTGATGTTTATCATGATCTTATTTAGGTGTTTGGTCTTTGTTATAAATGTCATGTATATCATTCGATGTAAAGGTCATATCAAGACTCATGATGTAATAGTGTGTCTCTATTTATTGTAGTCATTTGATGAGATCTCTTCAGGTCATGTAACGACCTATGTTGGTTTCCCCACTATGCCTGGGATGAATGATGTTATTCTCTTATGTTATCATATGTAAACTTTTGGTATATCACCATTGTGATGGGAGATAGATGTATGTATGAGTCTTCGGTGATAGGAAGGTCATTTATGATGTATATAGTCATGTTCTTCTTGTAGAACATCTTTTTGCAGACCTTGCTTATAGTCAGGGGGAGCATGAACAACATATTTCAGCAGAGCAGAGATTTCAGCATGGACAGATTGGTGCACCATGGCATATACAAAGGGGGAGCTCATTTAGAGATTTCAACAGGTACTCAGGGGGAGTATGGACAGCAAAGGAAGAGAATATCTTGGTCCGCCCTTTGCCCTTGATGTCAAAGGGGGAGAGTGATTTGGTATTGTTGCCATCAAGTCCAAAGGGGGAGATTGTTGGCATTATGATGCATGTGTTGTACTTGATGGAACCAACTCGTAGAAGATCAAATCACTTATATATATCTAGATGAATCTACGGAAGAGATATCAGATGTGACAGAATGCATGGGATGCCAGAAAACTCAAAGGAATCAGATGACAGTTCTCAGTATGACAAGTTAGCTTTGCCATCAAGTCCAAAGGGGGAGATTGTTGGCATTATGAGACAAGTGTTGTCCTTGATAGCAAATCACACAAATGATAAATTATAGTGCAGCAAATTTATTTGATAAATTATAGTGCAAGAAAGTTTCCTTCATGTAGAGAAAAGTTCACGCACTTTTATTCCATGTAGAGAAAAGTTCACGCACTTTTATGCAGAGAAAAGTTTATTTCATGTAGAGAAAAGTTCACACACTTTTATGCAGAGAAGAGTTTATTTCATGTAGAGAAATGTTCACGCACTTTTATGCAGAGAAAAGTTTATTCCATGTAGAGAAAAGTTCACGCACTTTTATGCAGAGAAAAGTTTATTTCATGTAGAGAAAAGTTCACGCACTTTTATGCAGAGAAAATTTTATTTCATGTAGAGAAAAGTTCACACACTTTTATGCAGAGAAGAGTTTATTTCATGTAGAGAAATTTTCACGCACTTTCATGCAGAGAAAATTTCCCTTCATGCAAGAGAAAAGTTCACGCACTTTCATGGTTGGTTCATGGTATTAGTCCGACAGTTTTTGATCCTATGGTTTTGGTCCGTGGTATTGCATCCAAAAGTGTTGATCTCACGCACTTTCATGGTTGGTTCATGGTATTATTCCGACAGTTTTTGATCCTATGGTTTTGGTCCGTGGTATTACATCCAAAATTGTTGATCCGAAGTATTGGGTCCATGGTATTGTGTTATTATGGTTTTGGACCGTGGTATTGTGAAAGGACTAAGGCTATAAAAGAGGAAGGAGATCATTTGGCAAAGATCATCTAAATTATTGAATATCTAGATCTGGAACACTGTGATTGGGTTATGGTGCAGATGTGGATCTGAGCTAAAGAGGGATCTCATCGGTTGATGGAGAACAAGATCTAAGGATAGATCGGGATCAAATGGTTTGAAATGAACTATCTCTATATATTTGATTATGCTTATTCTAGATCTGTATACTGACGCTTGTAATGATCTGAACTGGGTATAACTTAAGTTTGAAATCGCTGCAAGTCATGTTTGAATATTTATAGATCTGTACGCGGGTTGGCTTTGGTGTAAGCGCATATGTATGCAGGTTTGGTTCATTGTAGTAGCATATACAATTTGAGCTATGATGTTTAAAGTCACAGGTGGTTCAGGTTGTTGATGTGTTCTGATGACTGTTTAATGGTGTCAGTATTCTACATATTCAGTTTGATTGATTGTGTTGATGGATGAGATCTAGTAATGGATCTAATGGACTAGATCGGGTTGCTAACACTCATATTATCCATGTATATGTATTGATCTGGTGATTGGGTGATTCAGAAGATTGATTGATTATGTGCTTCAATGATATTTATGGGTCCAATATGAAAATTGGATGAAACGTGGCCTTTCAGATTATGTGTTGTGCTTCAGGTGTATCTAGTCTGAAAATGTATGGAACGTGGTACCCGGAGGAGAGAAGATTGTAGGTCGGCGCCTACGTACTAGTATCTTAGCTAGTACAAGAGCTACGGGGGTGGTAGCTCCCTTCCAGTAGCATTTGAAAACTTTGGAGCATTGTAGCAGGTAGCAGCCTGCGTACTAGTAAATGGATCGGCTAGTACAAGAACTATGGGGGTTGTAGCTCTCTACAGGTAGAAGCCTGCGTACTGGTATAAGACTGCACCAGTACAAAAATATTGTAAAAGGATTTTCTTATTAAGAAGAAGATTGAGATGACTTGCAGCAGGTGGTTTTCTCCCACATTGGGTTTCCACCTTATATCATGGTGTTCATGTGTGTGGCTTATGTGTGATGATTTGTTCTATTTTACTGCACCTGTTTACTATTAATATGGTTGATAATGTTCTAATGCACTCATTAAGGATCAACTAACTGAATCATAAGAAGTTGTGGAAGTAGCATATATGAATATGAATATGGAAATGAAAAAGTTTTATTGATGTGATAATACTGATTCACCCCCCCCTCTCAGTATTATTTCCAACAGTTTAATGTATGTTGTCATAGATTCTTGAATTTAAGTTATCTATCTTGATGTCATGGATGAAGTTTCACATTTTATTAGTCCATTTTTGAAGGAATTTATTCGTTAGTTCCTTAGGCCAAATAAGAATGAAAAGTATAAAGTAATTTTTCTAGCTCAAAGAGATTTCTAATGATATATGGAAGTTTTCTTAACTCCGAAGGAACAATGAGAAACTTAAGTTAAAAGTGGCATATTATACAGAAAGTTCCAACTTGGGTCATGTTTCCAATGGATCATAGAATCAAAGCTCAAGAGGGAAGCACAAGTGTAGAAGTCTAGGAGATCTGAGATACAAGATTTGGATCACACCATAGAAGCACATAAGTAAATATTAGGAGGGAAAAACAACTAAAAAACCTAAGCCTTGAGATCTAAGTTATGATAATGTGGCACATAGACCCATCATTGAATCAATGCCAAAAAACCAAATCATAAGCTCAAGAGGGAGCACCAATGATCAACAACCGGTGAAACAACATTTTATGATCATAACACTCAATCATAAGGAGCCTAGTGATAAGCACTTAGGCATCTATCATGCCTCTAGTTAAGGTTTCTAGGTGCAGACAATAGAACAATGACCGGTGAAATGGCAGCCAACACACGTGGCAGGTTCTTAGTGGAAACAATAATTGTTGTGTGAAACACTACAATAAGTTAAGTGGAAGCCAACATACGTGGCATGTTCTTAGTGGAAATGCTATTTTTTTTGTGAAACACTATGATAGCTAATGTGGTAGTAGACCCCATCCCGAGACTTCTGTCTTGGAGTTTTGTGTTTGAAGTCTAGAAGGCTATTGCTAATAACTAATATCCAAGACGTTAATTTGGTTAAATCCCTTAGTCACAAAGTGTTAATTCTTCATAGGGATATATTGTTCTTTGCTTTGATAATTGCATTTCTTCATTAACACATTAAGTTCACCCCAAAATATCATAAAATTATTCATATTTACATCATTATTCATCATCATATGCAACTATGTCAAAATAACAATATCATCATCATCCATGCAGTGGAACATAAAGGAACAATAGAAGAAAAACATTCACACATAGAGACACCAGGATTGGTCGGAGACGAGGGAGAAACCCACTATGGGGAAAACCCTTGTAAATTATTCTTCTTAGATTGTCATCAAATGATTTAGCAAAAGAGAGTATAAAGATCCATATCTTAATCTATGCAACTAACCAGCAAAAAGAACTACAACATCCATGAAATGAACCCAACAGTGTATATGCTCAAAACTCTGATTTTGAAGATTGTAATGAACTATCACTGTCGGAAGTCAACTTTCGAATCCTTTGGTCATTGAGAGGAATATTTTGAAGGCTGATATTTCATTTTAAGGGTCTTATTCACATGGAGGAGGTGACATGTGAGCAACTATAACTGTTCTAGTGGCTCCCATAAGCCTGTCATGCGAGCGAGTGGAGTCCGATTTGTACTGCGGAAACCTTAAACCCCCAATTGCATGGATGGAGATTTGTTCATGCAATTGGAAGGCTATATTCACAGATGATATTCTGTGTATGCGTTTACTATTAAATTCATCCTGTTCTATGCCTATGATTGGCACCCAAAACCCTAAATCAAATATGGGAGCTCTTGACACTGCAATTTTATCTTAGAGCGAACCCGATCCTCCGCGGAAAATCCTCAGACCTGTGTGAGCCAAAAAAAATATAGAAGAGTGTCTCATCATTGCTTCCAGATGAGGTAGAGGGAACTTATATTTATAGCCTTTGAAGGTGGTCCACTTTTCTTTAGGGACGACCTTATCAAATGTGCATATGTGGGATTTTCTTCATAAGTACACTTTCCCTTATCCAATTTGAGTGATCTTTAGATCAATTTTGTTCCTCTAAAAAAGAGGAATTAAATGAAGTCATTATCTATATTAGATGAGCCGTAAAAATTTGAATTTTTCCACAATTGCAGATTTGTAACACTCCCTCTCAACTTGGGAGAATTCCACCTACATCATGTCATGTGTATTTTGCCATCAAATCATAGCCAATCTCAAGTATCTCATCATCTCGTATCATCACTGATCATCTAAATTCATATCTTTCTGATTCCTACTTATATATTAATTATCTCTACTCATATGCTGAATATTATCAAATGTAGAAGAATAATTTGTCATTAGAGGGGAACCTAAGCTACCACCCTCTATTCACCGGGCTACTACTCATAATCTTTGTCAGTGGGCTACTACCTGGAAATATCGATGGGGAGTCAGATTTAAAACCCATATGGACATAAGAGAGTATAACATCAGGGAGCACATATCAACCTAGAATCACACCAATGAGCTACTACTCAACCTGGAATCTCATAGGGGAGCTACTACTATGAACCCATATCAGGAAATAGGTGATATAGGGGAGCTACTACTCAACCCATCCTATTGCCTAGTGATCTTCCCAAAAATAACCCTAAATAGTCATGTGGTAGAACACATGCATCATAATTTGGGCTTGGATGAGATACCTGAATTACCAAGAGGTAAGGATCACACACCTCCAAGCCTCCTCAACCCATTGGCTAGACGGGGAGGGGCAATCCAAACAAGCCCTATTTGTGGGTATGATGCAAAATGGGGTAGACTATGTAAAGAACAAGATAGGGTCAGCTAATACTCCAACCCTATGGGTAACATATAGAGGTGATACCCTACTTTCCATATTTCCCTCAACCCTAGGATCCCTCTATCTCACTTCCACACCCTAGGCGCTCAAACAGGTGAGGAAGAGATGGATCAATGTTCTCGATCAGTCCTACTCTTGTAGATCAGAAACAAATCATCGTGCTCATATATGGTAACCATCATGTCTCAATAACAACTGTCTCCCGTTCATATTGGAAATCAAATCAAATATCAAATTATAACACAAAAAATCATATATATCACAAAAAGGATACCATAGTCATCCTCCCTCTCAAGGAGGTGCAAACCACAATCTTGAGCTTGTTTCATAAATAACATGACTCAATATATGAAGGTATCTTAGTCCCAACTATATTTGATATTCTCTACCAATCAGTTCCCACATTTTTTCATCATAATTTATCCATGTCATATCTAGATCCTGCTCAGATGACTCTCCAAGGAGTGTCTTCATCCTACCACATGGCTAGTCATGCTAGCAACATCATACTCAACCTTGGTCATGCTATGGACCTCTCATCCAAGATATCATGAAATATCTCATACTAAGGCAACATCCAAATGTGCTCATATCATTAACAATGATCCTAATCATCACCAGTACACCTAATTAGTCAGATATCACAGGAGGATCATCCCATGAAAGTAATCTGAAGGATGTTAGGCCACAACTCAATGTGAATGAAGTGACTCAATCATGAATTGACTTAGGCTCTATGCACATAATGTATTTATATAGATGGATGTTCAAAATAGAACATCAATCCTTTAATCAATTGGTGGTTTCCAAGTTAAGTTCAACAATATCTCTTCAAAACTTATTGAAATTCAATTAGAGTGTCCAAGAATTTTCATTTCCACTTTCCAATACTTCTTCAATAAGTTTTTCAATATATAATTTTATTTCCCAACTTCATAAATCGATTCATCATGCCATGATAAAGTATTTTGAGTTTTAGAAGCCATATCCCTCTTGCTTAGATCATCTATTATGAAACCAGCTCACAGAAAGATAGATCAACACCTTAGAATTCAACATCTTTAAGGGGGAAACCTCATTTACATTACAAAAATGATCAATTCTTGGATGATACAAATGACAAACCTCCTTCCTATATATAGGAGTCTAAGGGGTCACAATATAACCAAGCCAACCTAACAATAATAATATAAAGGCACAAAAATAAGAATAGTGGGATTCTATGGGGCACAATAATAATAATAAGGGATACAATGACAATAGTAATGGGGGAATCACTAGTATTATAGGGACCTAACATGCCCTCTCCTTCAAAAAAGTGTTGTCCTCAACGCTTGAGTAGTTTTGGATGCTTCTTTATAAAATTCTCATCCTCCCATGTGGACTCTTCAACAAGTAAGTTCTTCTACTTGATGAGATACTCTGAAATTGATCGATTTCGTAGCTGTCGAGTTCTTGTTTCTTTGACTGCTTCCGGTTCCAATATGATTTTGCCTTCCTCATCAAGTTCTGGAAATATTGTTTGATCTGGAATCTTGTCACCTATAACCTTCTTTAAGCATGAAACATGGAAAACTGGGTGCACTCAGGAAGCTGCAGGAAGCTCCAATTTGTATGCCATAGTACCTATCTTTTGCAACACCTTGTACGGACCATAATACTTTGGTGATAATTTATTATCTTTATTAGCTTGTTTGAGGGACATTTGTTTATATGGTTGTAGCCGTAGGAATACCCAATCACCTACATCAAAACTTCTTTCGCTATGATGTTGATCTGCCTGTTGTTTCATTCTATTATGTGCCAAGGTGAGGTTATCCTTTAAGAGTTGGAGAACTTGTTTCTGATGCTTGATATGATCTTCCACTGCTTGAATATTAGAATTTTCTCTTAAATATGATTTGATGAATGGTGAATGATATCCATAAAGTGCCATAAATGGGGTCATTTTTGTTGTAGTATGGAAGGAAGTGTTAACACCATTCAGTGAGAGGCAACCATTTGACCCATTGTGTCTATTTATCAGATACAAAGCAATGAAGATATCCTTACAAACATTTGTTTACTATCTCAGTTTTCCCATCATATCGGGGATGATAGGATGAGCTATGAGCTAACTGAGTACCAAGACAAGAAAATAATTCTGTCCAAAAATTTCTAGTGACAATGGGATCTCTATCACTTACAATAATCTTTGGGTTTCCATGTAGCTTTTGAATTGTTTCCATAAATGCAGTAGAAACTGTACTCACTTTAAGTGGATGAGACAATGCACAAAAGTGTGCATACTTGGTGAGTCTGTTAACTACCACCATGATAACACTCTTTCCTTCAGACTTGGGTAGACCTGTGATAAAATCCATTGAAACCTCCTCCCAGCGTTGGCTTGGAATTGATAAAGGTTGTAATAGTCTCGGGGTCTTAATTTTTTCAACTTTATTTTGTTGCCAAACCAAACATTCTCCCACAAACTTTTGAATATCTGATTTAAGGCCATCCCAAAAAAAATCTTTCTTAACCCTGTGGTAGGTTTTTAGAAATCTTGAGTTCCCTCCTAAGGGAGAGGTGTGCAATTCCATAAGAATCTTTTGTTTGAGTTGAGAATTCTAACATAGGTATAACCGATCCTTGTACCATAACGAATCATTTTTTTAGCTAAATGTATCAGATGTAATGGGATCTTGTTGTATCTTTTGAATGAGTGCCCACACTTCCTCCTCATTCTTCCATTCATCCCTTGCTTCGTTTATCCAATCTAGTTGTATAATAGAAATGGTGCAAAGAAATGCTTCCACATCCTCATCCTTTCTTGAGAGTGCATCTGTCACAACATTTTGCTTCCCTTTTTCGTAGATGATTTCAAATTCATAGCCCAGCATATTTGTGACCCATTTTTGCTACTCTTCTGAAGATAATCTTTGTTCTAAAAGGTATTTAAGGCTATCATGATCTGTTTTTACCTTGAAGTGTCTTCCCATTAGGTAGGGTCGCCATTTCTTAAGTGCATGTAGTATTTCCAGTATTTCCTTCTCATAAGCAGCTTTGTGTAAATACTTTCCTTTGATTGGACAAATTTCGAAAGCAATGGGCCTTTCTTCTTGCATTAAAACAACACCAATTCCATTCCTAAGGCATCACATTGCCTCTTTAATATGTTCAAAGGCCTTTGTTGCTTCTAGAGTCCATGAGAATGCATCTTTCTTCAATAATGTTGTTAGAGGTGTTGCTATTCTCCCATAGTTCTTAACAAACTTGTGATAATACCCTAACAACTCGAGAAATCCTCGTAGATGCTTTATGGATGTGGGGATTTTCCATTCCTTATTGGTTTTAATTTTGCTAGGGTCTACCTTAACACCTTCATGAGATACAATATGACCCAGATATTCCACCTCTTGTACTCCAAAGAAACATTTTGAGATTTTTGCATATAATTGTTTCTCCTCCAATAGTTTGAGCACCATGTCAACATGTTGGACATGATCCTGATAAGACTTGTTGTAGATTAGTATATCATCAAAAAATACTAACACAAATTTTCTAAGGAAGGGTTTGAAAATGGAATTCATCAAACCTCGAAAAGTAGAAGGTGCATTAGTAAGGCTAAAAGGCATGACCAAATATTCATAATGTCCCTCATGAGTTCTAAATGCTATTTTTAGAATGTCTTCTGTCTTAATTCTGATTTGAAGATATCCTAAACGAAGATCCAACTTGGTGAAGTAAATTGATCCACGCAATTGATCCAATAATTCATCAATG
Organism: Pinus tabuliformis; assembly: GCA_031772625.1. Taxonomy (NCBI): domain Eukaryota; kingdom Viridiplantae; phylum Streptophyta; class Pinopsida; order Pinales; family Pinaceae; genus Pinus; species Pinus tabuliformis. Next base: position 331,452,541 of record CM062811.1, read on the forward strand.
ATAGGAATGGGAAATTTATCTTTAATAGTGAGATTGTTGAGCTCCCTATAATCTGGACACATGTGCCATGATCCATCCTTCTTGTGACCCAACACTACTAGAGTAGAGAAAGAACTTTGACTAGGTTGAATTATGCCATCCTCTAACATTTCTGCAACCATATGTTCAATTTCACTCTTTTGGACATAGGGATATCTATAAGGCCTAATGTTTGGAGGAACACTTCCTGGAATCAAATTGATAGCATGATCATGATCAAGAATAGGTGGGAGGCCTTTGGGAGTCTCAAATACCTTGGAATGATCGTTCAAGAATTTTTGGAGATCTGGAGAAATGGATGGTTTCGATGTGGGAACCTCTAGTGAACATAATTGTGAAATTATGCCTCGTTGTTCTTTCTTTAGAAGCTTTGTGATTCTGTTAGAGCTATTTATCTTTCTTAGTTTCCTTGCAATACCCCTTAATTCAACTTCCTTTCCTTTTGCATATAATTTCATGAAAATTTCTTGAAAATTAAAAGCTATTGTACCCAAGGATTGTAGCCATTGGACTCCTAGTACAACATCAGCACCACCCATTGGAATGGAAATCATTCGGTTATTCAATACATATTCTCCCATGGATAGCTTGATATTATGGCACTTTCTTGAGCAATTTATGGTTCCTCCACTTGCGACCATCACTTGAAACTCTAGTGCTTGATATAGGAAGCAATTCAATTCCTTGGCTATCTTAGAATGAATAAAATTATGGGTACTTCCTGAATCAATCAACACTACCTTTTTCTTCTTGATATGCTCTTCTATCTTGATAGTTTGAGGAGTGATAATTCCAGCCAATGCATTACAAGATATGGTCGGATTCATTTCTTCCTTTTCTAAAGTTCGTTCCTAGTATGTATCCTCTTCTTTTAATGTTTCTTGTTCCTTTTCTTCCTCCTCTTCACAATCTATGTAAAATAATTTCTTCTCGACACACTTATGACCTTTAGTGTATTTTCTATCACAACTGTAACAAAGCCCTTTTTCTCTTTTTTCTTCCAATTTTTTTGGTGTCAACCTTCTAGGCCGTGGATGGCTAGGGTCAGCAACACTTCCATATTTATGATTGTGAGTGGTAGGCTTCCTTGTTGCCATAATTTTTATTTCCATTTTTCTTGCCAACCTGAATGCCCTTTCCAATGAATCTAGTTCCCAAAAGCGAACCTCAGTTGGATGTTATCATTTAAAGTCCCTATGAACACATCAATCCTATGCTCCTCTGGAATACCTTTTACCCTTATATTCAATTTTTGGAAGTCCTCAATGTGCTCCATCATTGAACCCTCTTGTTTGAGATTTATCAATTGGTTCAAAAAACTGTTGCTTTTTGTATCCTCATAATGTGCTACCATTTCATCTATAAAAATAACCCAAGTGACAATTTGTTTACGAGAGCAAAGCCATCGATACCATACAAACTAATTTGGTTCCGAATATAAAGTTGCAATGCGTACCTTTTGTGTGTTTTGCACATTATGGAGATCGAAAAATTGCTCCATTTGTAGTATCCATGTTCTAGGATCCTTGCCATCAAAATTCCTTATATCGATCTTTGGAACATGGTGGTTCTTTGATACAACATTAGAGTCTATGAAATCATGATTAACATTTAGTTTGTTCTCATGACAAGTTTCCTTTACTACCCTTCCACCATTAGTAAGCATTTCTTGTAGAAACTTTGTCAAATCTGCCTTCAAATCTTCCATGTCTATCTTCAAATCGTCCATCTTAGCTTCCACGCCATCCATCGTAGCTTCCACGCCATTCATCTTAGCTTCTACGCCTTTCTTTAAACCATCCATCTTAGCTTCCATGCCTTTCTTTAAACCATCCATCTTAGATTCCACGCCATACATATTAGCTTCTACATCTTTCTTTAAACCATCCATCTTAGATTCTGTTAATTTTTGTGTGAGTGACATTTGTTGCACTTGGTCTCATAATTTTGATATACCATGTTGCATTTCTTCCTCTTCTTCATGAGTCATGCTAGAGATTTTAGGTTTCTTACTGGGTGTTTCCATTTTCTTTCTTCGGGGCATTAATTACTGATAATAATGCTTCATTATGCCCTTTGAATTGCTTCAAACTAATTTTTAAAACCAAGCTAATGTAAAAATTTAAAAAAACTACACACCATTTTTTTCACTTTGTAGGAGCTTGATATTGAATATGATGTATTTCTGTAATTTTGGATCTCCAAGGTTTGAAATTTCTTCCTGCGGTAACCCTTTGAGTAATATTTCTATCTCTAGAATCCGATCAAGATTGGATTCTCCAATGAAGAGTTATGCCAATTCTCCTACGATGACCTGAGTATAGACATTTTCAGTAGAGAAAACTTGTACGACATGCCGCGGGTCACTGTTTCAACCTTAGGTTCTGAAAATGGTACCCAAAAAACCATAGTTCATCCTCTTTCTGAAACTTCTTACGAAAATTCAATCTGATGCTCAGAGAGAATGTTATGATGAATTTCCCAAGGTGAGAAGTTTGGAATGTAATTCGGGGGTCTGAAAAAATCCTAACTTCCTCAGATTATATCTCCGCAAATATAACGAGACAGGATTGGAAATTTTGGGCCAAGGTTCAGGCCGATTTTTTCTCAAATGGGTTTCGTTTTTAGATTCTGAAACTTTGTAGAGAAAGCATTATAGAAAACATTCCACGATGACATGTTTTAGATGAAATTCTCGAGCTTGCAAAAACCATAACTTCCTCAGATCATCTCTCCAAAAATATAGCGAGACAAGATATGAAATTCGGATCCAAGTTTTAGCAATATTTCATCTCAAATGGTTTTTTTTTCACTTTTGAAATGTCAGAGAAAAAAGTTATAGAGAAAATGCCACGATGACTTGTTTGGAGCAGTGAAACCCTAGAATCCAAAGCTCTGATACCAAATGTTATGAAACTAGCTCACAAAAAGATAGAAAAGATAGATCAACACCTTAGAATTTAGCCTCTTTGAGGGGGAAACCTCCTTTACATTACACAAATGATCAATTCTTGGATGATACAAATGACAAAACCTCCTTTCTATATATAGGAGTCTAAGGGGTCACAATATAACTAAGCCGACCTAACAATAATAATATAAAGACACAAAAATAACAATAGTGAGATTCTATGGGGGACAATAATAACAATAAGGGATACAATGACAATAGTAATGGGGTAATCACTAGTGTTATAGGGACCTAATATCATTGGAGGCTCATTTCCTATCAAGAGTAGACCATAAATATATATAACCAAAACCAAAATCAAGGTCATACCTTAGAACAATTTTGAAGTAGAGGTTTGGATCAACACATCTTCTTGGCTTCACCAGATAACTGTCAATGCAGACATATATAAATTTAGGATCTTGCTTCATATAGTGCTCTCTACAAACATAATACTTTTCCAAACCAATATGCTCAAACTCACAATATTGTACAATCAAATCAACTAAGGCATCTTATCAAGGTTTAGATGCCATATTAGAACCAATATCAAGATCATCACAATACCACATTATCAAATTCTTTAGACTAGGTGACAGGTAGAGCTCTCATCAAGTCTTGAATTCATCTGTTATCATGCCAACAATTTTTCATAAGAAATATGAATCCAAATTTCATTAAGTTATCCTCATGATCATAATAGAAGTCACTAGATGCAAATGCATACACAAGATAAGTCATGCAGGTTCCAACCATTCATGGAGACAACTTCATGCTGAATCACAACTATCAATACCTCAAACAATGCGCTATTACAAAACCATTATCGAATACAAATATTAATCATTAGGTCAAATTCCAAATTTTCTATCATAGAGAGATCTATATTCCAAAACATATCTCAGCATCAATTCAAAGTTCTAAGTCATTATCAAGCATCATGTCAAAACTCTAAACAATGCTCATCTATATCATTCATCCAAATCATGTCAAACTCTTGTAGCACTATATATATTCCCTAGTCACCTACAAACAAAAGTTTAGTCTAGATATTCATATTACATTAAGCATTAAAACTTCCCTTCTCACAGATATTTCTATTGTCTTCTCCACATCTGTAGGGCTAACATTTGATTTCATGCACAAAAATTCATTTTTGTGTCAAACAGGCATAGTCGCACCTGTACGTCTTCCCTACAAGTAGTTATGAGACAAAAATTACACCCTTTACCTTACTTTTGTGGGTGGAAAGACTATAGTCACACCTATGAACCTGATTCCATGCGACTAAGGTTTAGGGTAAGGGAAGACTCTCGCTTCTCAGATTAGACCTTTGCTGCAGATCAACAATGTCATATGCTTGTATTATTCATGCCCATAAATCATACTTTATTAGTAAAGAATATATAATGAAAATTTGAATAGGAGAACGCATCTTATGGATATGTTCTCCCTCTAAATGGGAATCCACCTCAGTCATCTTGATTCATGCCATCAACTTGTCTATAATGCTATCATGCATAAAAAACTCTGTTAGATCATAAATTCACACCATATCACATAGTAATATCATGTTATCATCATCTCCTTCATCATGATAGAATTCTTGTCATCAAGGGTTAGTGTCAAATAGCTAATAGGAGCATACTCCAAGAGTCATGATCATAAAAATACTTCTTTGTCACATAACTCAATCCACTAAGTTAGGGCATTCAATTTTACCATATGCCACAATCACTAAGCACATCAAAACATAACCATGGTCAACAAAATAACATGAATATCAGTCTCATAGTTATATTTATATCATCATGGTTAGCATGTTGATCATTATCAATAGGATCAAGTCAGGTCATTCAATAAAACTTTACCAAAACAACAAGAGTGTCAAACCTTTTTCCATACTTTCATCAGGCTCATCACAAGCATCATCAATAGTATTGTATATAGAAATCAATGAGCTAACCTTCTATATGAAATCCATCATGTCTTATGCATGTGAAGTGTCAAGAGTATCATCTACTAGAGTCAAGGTGCTAGCCTTCTTTATGGGATCAAGATGTCCAAAAGAGAGATGTTGGCCAACCATAAAGTATACCAATATATCAAATATCAACATTTATTAGCCTTATAGAATTAAGAAGTTCATCATGATCAAGAAGTAAGATACTTGTTCAATACCAAGTACACCATTCCATCATAAGAACCATGAATTCAAATGCATGCATGGACCATTTGAGAAGGAGACATTATCATCATACCATAGGACTTACCTATATACCATGCATACCTGTAGTATTCAAATACTTGTGCATCCTTTTATTTGACCTAGGTAGCATGTAGCACTTAGTCATCTTTTCATCAGGTGCCTCCTTACCTTTTCAACCTCTATATTTTCTTTCCCACAACTCAAATGATCCTCAAGAAGGATCCACTTAACACATCTCATCAAGGAGTCAGAAGCATCCAAATATTCAAATATATATGTAGGAAGCATGAGTAATAGTCAAAACAATAATCAAATATATAAGCCTACACAAAAGTAAGGACATAAAGGAGTATCATAAGTCAAGAGTTACTTATATTCAAAGAGAGGTGATCCTCTCCCTCTTGAACCAACCTTCAAGAGCCATCATTATCCATTGTACATATACCAATTCTTCCTTCAATATTTCAACCAACTTTATCAGTGACGAGGCCTACTAAATACTATCCCATCTATGGATTCATCAAATCTATGACAAGTGCTTGAGCATCTTCACATTGACCATGCTAGATTTCATATGTCATATTTTTCCCAGAAGCCAGGGTTTCTCTCAAGCCACAACCTCATAATAACCATCAAATCCTAATACACAAATTTCCTAAGGTTATCTTCAAACCCTAGAATTATTTTAGGTCTCCTCCATCTTCTCTTGCTTCCATTAAAGGTGTCTCCATGGGGGTGATCTCCATGAATTTTCTTCAACCCAACTCTGATACCATGTTAATTTTTCATAGGGATATATTGTTCTTTTCTTTGATAATTGCATTTCTTCATTAACACATTAAGTTCACCCCAAAACATCATAACATTATTCATATTTACATCATTATTCATCATCATATGCAACTATGTATAAAGAAAAATATCATCATCATCAATGCAACAAAACATAAAGGAACAATAGAAGAAAAGCATTCACACATAGAGAAACCAGGATTGGTTAGAGACCAGGGAAAAGATCACTATGGGGAAAACCCTTGAAAATTATTCTTCTTAGATTGTCATCAAATGATTCAGCAAAAGAGAGTACAATGATCAATATTTTCATCTATGCAACTAACCGGGAAAAACAACTATAACATCCATGAAATTAACGAAATAATGTATATGCTAAAAATTGTAATTCTAAAGACCGCAATGAACTATTACTATCTGCATTCAACTTTCAAACCCTATATGAACCGAATCTTTTGAAGGCTAATATTTCATCTTAACAGTCCCAAGTGCACGAAGGAGGTGACATGAAAGCGACTATAGCTGTCCCAGTTGTTCCCTTAAGTCTGACATAAGAGTGAATGGGGTCAGATCTAGACTGTGGAAACCCTAAACCCCCAATCACATGGATGGAGAGATGTCAGTGTAACTGGAAGGCTCCAGATGCATGTATGAGATTCTATGCATGTGGCTATAGTCGAATCCTTATTGTTCTATGTGTTAAAGAATCTAGGGCATTTAGGTTAGGATGAGATTCTTTGGACGAGGATAACTACTTGTGGGGTACCTTTTACTTTTTATTATTAGCACAATATTCTCTTGTTGTTAGTTTATGTTGTTTTACTTAATCAAATAGTTACTAGAACAAAAGAGACAAAAACAAAGTGTTGGCTCTCTACCAGGGCCAAAACCTCTCACTCTTTGAGAGGAAAACCCACACAAATTATTCTTATAGAGATTCCAATTGACAAATACCAAGGCCAAGATCCTTGACATCTAAGAAACTCCAATACCAAGACACCAATCCTCTTCTTCATCATTTCTAAGATCATCATCACTACTATTGAAGTCATCATTGCTGCAACACTGAGGCCATCACTACTGCACCATCAAGATCATTATTGTTGCACCATTGTTGTACCTTCACCGAGATCTTCATCATAAAAATGAGATCTCTATACTGAGATATGTATATATATATATATATATATATATATATATATATATATATATATATATATATATATATATATATATATATATATATATATATGAGAGTTGCACCGATATATTCATCAAGATCATGATCTTGTAACTATGTCTCGATCAAGATCATGAATGTATCTATACCGAGACCACGATTACATCTTTTCCACGATTATGGCTACATCTAGAATGTATGCCGAGACACAGTGTGTCACTATGGGATCACCGAGATCCTCCTCATCACAAACAAGCCAAGACTTCAAAGAGAGGAGTTCGTTTTGTAGTTACCATAGAGATCTTGACATTTCCCATCCGAATAACACTGAGATGTATCCGAACCTCATTCTGCCTCTGCGCATCCGAATTCAAAGTGACGGTAGCCTCATTTGAACATCAAAGAGAGATATCTGAATCAATGTACTTGCAACTAGCCCTTAAACCTTTTTGATGTTCCATATAGTGGTTTCCCATCATAAATAAGCCGACTTGAGTGTATGAAGGGATGTGTCTTTATATAGTGAGCCAACATGAGATACTTATTCATTTGAAGGCTGACATGAGGAGTGGAACTAGTGCTTTTCATTGGAGGGCTTCTAGACACCTTTGTTGACCACGGTACATGCTCAAGAAGAGATCTTCATACATGACATTAATTCTATGAATCTAATAAGAAATCCTAAGGTTCTCAATGGGAGCCATCTAAAATAAAATCACTTGCTCCATAAACCCATGAAGCAAGGTTTACAATAATAATTTTATTTTCTTCATTACATCATTTACAAAAGTCACAATTACATGTCATTATAAAGACTGAACCTAGTTACATTTTACAACGTTGTGCATGCAACTGGGGTTAAAAACCCTAAATCAGAGCTGCGAGCTTCGGACCCTGCGATTCCATTTCAGAGCAAACATGATCCTTTGTGAATGAGCCTCAAACCTGTGCGAGCCAAAAACAAGATAGAAGAGTGTTTCATCATCATGTCTAAATGAGGTAGAGGGCACTTGTATTTATAGCCTTTCAAGATGGTCCACTTTGCTTTAGGGCTGACCTTATCAAATGTGCACATGTGGGTTTTTTTCATAATTACTCTTTCCCTTATCTGATTTGAGTGATATTTTTCAATTTTGGTCATCTTGAAAATAGAAATTAAATGCAATCATTATATCTATTAGGTGAGTTGTCCAAAGTGTAATCTGACCACAGTTTCATATTTTTAACACAAAGGAACTAGTAGTAATCCCCCAGGAGTCTATCAGTCATGGGAAATTAGTCTCAAAATTAGGAAAAATACATAGAAACTCATTCAAACCTTTTATATCCAATATCCATTATGCAGTGGGTATGGTCATAACTCTCGATTGTGAAGGTGTTGGTAATAAACACCCAATGGATTATCATCTCAAGACTTCGGTCTTGACTCGAATACTTCATTGTCGAATGGAAACTCGATCCTTTGAGATCTAAGAGAGTCACTTTAGCCCGTGGTATCATTACGAGTCATATGAGGTTAGCCATTAAGAACTTATAGAAACTTCTACATCCTAAAGCTTTGGTGTTTCAAGCACCAAAATTTAATGAAAAGAAGGAAGCAGGGAAAGTTATAGGGATCGGTGGGTATAAGTAAACATCCAAAAATGACGTGATGCAATGTAGTGTTCTCATGTATATCACAAAGTGAGACTGTAGTAGACACTTGAAAAGTGGAAGTTAAGGAAGAAAAGAGGAAGTTATGGTATGGTAAAATAATATGTATAAACACCAAACTAAAATGGAGGGAGTGAGAGTAGGACAAGATTAAGTGCATAATTTGTAAGTGTAGCTAAATTATGCATTCTAAAGGTGTTATATATTAGAGGAAATAAAGATATGAAGAGAAAATGTTTGCATTACAAAAAATATGTGATAGGGGGTGTAGTTTAATGTAGAGGATATGAATAGAAGGAATATTAGATGATAATCGATGCTACTGTGAAAAATATATGTTGTGGATCTAAATGGTTAACATATAAAAGGAGAAAACATTAAATAAAGGAAATAGATCTAAGGATTAATTTTCTGTAAGAGTGGTTTTATGATAAGGGAGCCATAGATTTAAGTTTTAAAATGTGATGAAAAAGGGATCTAAGTGGCTGAAGTAAGTAGGTTCTTGTAGATCATGGAGTTGATGGCTGCAAATGCAAGGAGTTGGTGTTTTCAGCAAGTGGGTTCTTGCAAGAAGAGGGGGTTATTTATTTCTATATGTTGGATCCTATAAAATTTGATGTAATTTGAAGTCGGTTCTTGCATTTACAATATAATGAAAAGAAGAATTGTAGTTTTATCCCATATGGGTTTCAATGCAAATAACATGTGTTTAGGCTATGTGATTGGTGGATTACTATATTTTTTAATGTGTTTAATTGGCTAAATATTTGTTAAAATTTATAAAATACTAACTCCCCCCCAGCCCAGTATTTTCCTAGTTTGTAACAATGGGTACCAGATAAGGTTTCTTTAGCAAATAGTGTAGAAATTGGAAGGTAGATCTAGGTTTCAAACATGGCTAGCCCAGCTGGAAATCTCACTATAAAACTCATCTATTAATTGGAATGAATTATGAATTTCGGAAGGTAAGTATGAGGGCTTACCTAATTTACCCTTATAAAGATGTCTAGGATTTAGTGTTGAATGTCTCTAAAAATCCATGTGTATTGGTTGACAGAGATCATAAACTCAATTTTTCTGTTAATGCTAAAGAAATGAATGCAATCCTAAGAGGATTGCGTAAATCTAAGTTTGTTAAATTCGTATACTATGACACATCCAAAGAGATATGAGATAAGCTAAATAACTTCTATGAAGGTGATAACAATGTAAATAAGTCTAAACTCAAATTTTATAGAATGCAATTTGAATCAATGAAGATGAAAACTTCATGTGGTTGAAATAGGTAACACCATAAGAAGTATTGATGAAACTATGGATGATTCCTTTGAAGTGCAAAAGGTGTTAAGATCTCTTCCTACTATAGTCAATGTCAAAGTATCAACTATTGGGGAGATGAAAAATATTAGCACATTAACATTGCATTAACTGCATGGAACATTAATTGCCTATGAAATGAGAACCACAAAAGGAAGATCTACATGAAAGGAAGCAACCTTCAAAGTTGATAAGAAGACCAAAGAAGATCAAGGTAACTCAAGCTATGGATATTATGAAGAAGAAGATAATTTTGTTAGAAGATTGAAGAGATGGTCCAATAAATACAAAATTAATTTTTCTTTCAAATGTTTCAGTTGTGGAAAAGTAAGTCACTATGCATCTAAATGTCCACATAAGAAAGAAAATAATGAATATGAAAATAAAGAAAAGGATAAGTATAAGAGATTCAAGAATGAAAGAAACTTAAATAAGAGGAGATTCTATACCCAAGAGGACAATAGCTCCTCAGAGGATGAGGATGAGTATCCTTGTGATGAAGAGAGAATGAATGATTTCATGCTCATGGCTCAATCATCTCATGACACATGGTAGGTATAAAAGGATGACAAGTAGCCTCCTCAGTGATAATGACAACTGACGTGGTAATCTGACATGGAAAAATACATGTCAAGACAAGATTGGATACTAATGACATGTGGTGTATCAATAGTAGCTTATAGATGATGATGTAAGCACAATGACATGGAAAAATGAGGATGATGTGGTATCCTGACAAGATGCCACATGGCATGCTGAAATGGAATTTTGGTTGGCCAATTGGGAAAATTTTTAGTGATGCATGTAACTACTTAGTGTGTGCCATGTGGTAGTTGTGACATCATGATAACATTTTTTGGCATTATGATATAGGTATGACACAAGTGTTGTCCTTGATGGCAACTCTCTCAGATGAAAGATCACAATATAGCAGGTAAACAACAAGAATGAAGAACGAAAGGTATATGCAGGTTCACTATATACCAAGTCGTGTATACACACGGGTTCACTATATACAAAGGTGCATATAACGTACACATGCACTTTCATAGAAGGAAAGGTGCGTACATGTCAGAAAACTAAGTTTTGGTTCATGGTATTTGGACCATGGTATTTTGGTATTGATCCATGGTATTTGGTCCGAGGTATTAACACCAGGTATTGGGTCCAAGGTATCGGTCCTACGTGGCGTTGGACCATGGTATTGAGAGAGGCCTAAACCTATATAAGGAGAAGAAGATCATTAGGCCAATGTGCAAGTGTGTAAGTAATGAATATCTGATGAAGTGTGAGATATAGTATGCAGGTTATGGTTATGTGAACCTTTGCTAAGGATGCACCTATGTGGCGAATGAAGTTTGATGGACCAGGATCATGAATAGTTTAGATTTGAATACTGACGCATGTCTTATCCTTTATATCTGATGATCTAGGTATATCTGAAGTAGAAAATTGCAACGAAGGTATAAGTAATCATTTTCAGATCTGTATGCTGGTTCCCTTTGGTGAAAGGCATATACACGCTGGTTCGACATAGCCAAGTAGCGTATACATTATGAGATTTGATATTTGAGGTTGTTGTTGGTTCTAATGGTTGTAGAAAAGTTCTGGGTTCTGCTCTTTGTTCTGGTGACTGTGTTTTGACGATAGGGTTTCAGTGATTCAATTGTTGGGTGATTCAAAGATTGATGATGCAGATATAGTTGATGGTCATATTACAGTGGTGATTTATTTTGTATTGATGGATCCAGTCTAAAAATTTATGAAACGTGGTCCCTAGAATAAAAGAGAAGGTTGGAGCCTTCAGTAGGTCGGCACCTACATACTAGTAAATAAATTGGCTAGTACAAGAGCTAGGGGGTTGTAGCTCCCTTCTAGTAGAAGCTAGAGAATGAGAGAAGGTTGTAGCCTTCTGCAGGTGGGTGCCTGCGTATTGGTATGAGTCTGCACTAGTACAAGATTGTAAACACGTTTTTCTTATCTTAAAGAAAACAGTAGCAGGTGGTTTTTGTCCCGCATTGGGTTTCCACCTTATATCATGGTGTTCATGTGTGTTTCTTATGTGTGATGATCCGTTATATTTTTTACTGCACCTAGTTACTGTTTATATGGTTAATGAAGTTTTGATGCACTAATTAAAGATCAACATATAATGGATTAACTAAATCATAATTTTACTGGATGTACGCTAGTTGCATTAATCACAGTTGCATGTACACACAGGTTCCCTTAACTGAAGTAGCATATATGAATCTGAGTATGGAAATGAAAAAGTTATTGATTTGCTAATACTGATTCACCCCCCCCCCCCCCCCCTCCCCACTCTCAATATTATTTCCAACAACATTATCATAAAGTTGACCATTAACCTATAGGTCTAGGTCACATGGTATAGTCTCATGAAGTCTCTCAAAGGTTGGCCCAATGCCAAAATTAGACCCATGCTCACGCACACAAATAAGGCATATGGATTGAGGATAAATAAAGTTTGGAGTAGAATGATGCAACATGTACACGCTTCACCTCTGTGGTCTTAGAAAGGTGGTTTAGTTCTCCCCTCTCTATGGTCACAGGTTCAAGACTCTTTGTGGTATGGCTTATTGTTGTTGACTAACATTGGTTTGATCAACATAGAGATATATGAACTAACTATTTGTGTGGTTTGATTGGAACAAGATTTTGATGAAAGATGATGTCTTATATCTGTGAGGTTTGATTGGAACAAATGTGTGACCTGGATCATACAGTGTGTTTGGTGCAAAAGTGGTTTGTTTGGCATGATGTATGACCTGGTTGCATGTGGTTTGATTAGCATAGGTGGCATATAAAACGACTCTATTTGATTGGTGTATACATATGACTTGGATCTCCATTTTATTTGCATAAAAAAATATGACTTGGCTCATCCATGTGGTTTGATTAACGCAAACGCATGACTAGGCTATTTGTTTGGTTTGATTGGTATGACTCAACTTGTTCACTTATTTTGAATGGTGCATGACTTCGTTCTCAAGGTATGTGGGTATTATATCAATATTTTTTGTGGAGTTGAATGAGAACTACAATAACACAATTGGTAAATCATGTTGTGACACCTTAAAAGGTCAAGGGTTTGACTTCATTTTAGTAGGACGCATTTTTATTTTTTCAAACAAAATTCCATTTTGTTAAACCATTAATAGAATAATAGGGGTTCATGGTTATTGTCAATATGAACTTATGAAAAAAAAATTATATGATGAAGTTGAATAAGATCGATGATTAAAGAACATGTTTATCTGGTTATGATTTGAGCTTGTGGATCTAATTCGAAATATTATGAAAAGTGGTCCAAAACATGTTGAAGAAGGAGGTGGTTTCTTCCATTTAGGTTGGTGCCTAAATTAGGTTGAATCCCACTACAATTTGGTGCTTGCATATTTTTATGATGGTTCCTGAATCAATTTATAGCCTATAGCAGGTTGGTGCTTGCACATTTTGGAGGTTGGTGCCTCCAATAGGTTGGTTCCTACAAATATATGTAATTAGAATTGAAGAAGATAAAATAATTTTTGGTCTTCTCTCACAATAGTTTCCACGCATATTTGGTGTCCTATTATGATGAAGTAATAATGTTCTTTAATGATGCATGATCATGATTATAGTTTTGATTAATTACTAAATTGTTCTAGGTTTATCACAATTTTCCATTACACTAATTCACCCCCCTCTAAGTGTGATCCTTATTTTAGAAATTGGGATCATAGTAGGCTCAATTAATCAATGGAAGGTTGATCACAATAAAGATGGTCTCTATCATATTGTTAGGAAATCCTCATTTTGATGGAACCAACTATGCTTTCTGGAAGATAAGAATGGAAACATACATCATGTACTTGGGTACTAATGTTCGGGCAACTATAGAGAATGATTATCAAGTTCCTATTACTCCACCCACTTGTACATATGGTAAGGCTCTCTATATGTATAATTTAATAGCTAAAAAATCCATCTTGAGTGGATTATTAGATTCTAAATTTGATAAAGAAATGGGTTGCAATTCATCCCATGAACTATGGAACAAGTTCAAAATATGCTATCAAGGGTACAATAAATTGAAGGAGGCCAAGGTATAAAATTCCAGAGCTCACTTTGAAAGTTTTAAAATGGAAGAAGATGAGAATATTATTTCATATTTTCTTCAAGTAGACAATATTTTAAACTCTTTCATAGGTCTCAGAGAAGAATTCAAGGAAGCTAATATTGTTAAAAAAAATTGATATCAAAATCATCCAAGAATGGAAGTGCATCATCTTCACATGGAGGATTCTAGAAAATAGAATAAATATTGAAAGAATATTCACCTTCCTACACCTTTACATGTAAATTGTGATTTCCTTATATCCGATCGCAATTTCGACCAACAACTCGAAAGTCAAGAGAGTGTTAAAAACTAGATGGTGGAGCAGATTGGTTGAGCGGATCAAAATACAAAAAGTCATGGTATGTAGATGATACAGCATAATAGAAATCCAAGCAATATTTGAGACATGAGTTGTGAACATAAATATTATCTTATGGAATGGAGGAGATAGTCTTCACTGCAGGCTTCATGAGCCAGTCTGGAATTCCCTCCATTGAATCTGAATCATGAAAAGCAGAGGAAGAATGAGAAGATGGATTAGGAATTTGATGTGTGGATTTCCTAACTTTACAATCATCGCAAGGAGGAACCCATATCAGGAGTAGAAGAGGAGGAGTACAAGGAATAAAAGGAATAATAACTTCCTCCTTTGAAATTAGAGGTGTCTCATGGTTCACAAGAGTTGGGGAAGTGAAAACATCAGGAGGTTTAGATTCAAACTGATTCAAATAAATCTAAACCAAATGTTCAAACTTTTTCTTATAGAAATCTTGATCCATATCTTCTTCAGGAAAATCATAACATAAATGAAGGAATCTATTAGCAAAACCTTCAACTAATTCATCAGGATCCATTCTAAGTTGATTGATTCTTTTGTGAACATCTTGGTAATCATACCAATCGAAATCTTGGTGAAGCTCCTTATTAAATTGACGAAAAGAGTGAATGGAAGCAGATGGTAAGGTATGACACCATTGATTAACATGACCTTCAAGAGTGAGGGTGAATAAAATACACATAACATCTTCATCATTGATTTCAAGAGATTTACAAAACCAAAGAAAATAATTTATGTGTCTGGATAAAAACATACCACCCTTGCCATTAAACTTGAATTGAGACAAGGAATGAACAAGTTGCTCGGGGGTTGAAAGTTTACAAGGGGGTAGGCTAGAAAACACTAAGATTATGATTTAGAAAATTTTCATTTAAGATAGGAGATTCAAAACAGACTCAGTGGGCACAACTTGTCATCTGGCCCTCCTTCTAGCACCATTTTGTTGACGGTGTTAGAAATCCATCAAACAAGGGGGTCTCCCCAATTTGAAGTCCCAATTAGACCTCACACCATTTGGAATAGGGGCCCCATCTAGTGTATTGACCTGGTTACCATATATTCTTATAGATTTCTTGTGGCTCTAATTGTCAGGAAGAGAGATGGATGCACATGTACTTTTTAAAAGCAAGTGAGTGTGCATGGTGAGTGTTTGATTATAGGTGTGTCAAGGTTCTTCTACTATGGAGGGGGAAGAAATTTGAGCCTCTAGGAGAGAGGTAATATTACCATTCTAGTAGAAACACACATAGACAAAAATAATCTATCTAACATCCAACAAAATAGTCCACAAAGATGCGATGGTCATGCGACCAACTTAATCAAGTGAGATCTATCTTACATCCAATAGAATATTCCACAGATATGTGATAGTAATAGAAACCATTACATCACATTCTCAACATAATAATTACTAAAGTAACTGAAATAGTTCAACTACCTTGGTACAGGTGAAAGAAAACATGAATTACAAACATTCACAAAATAGTCTTACAAATATTCAGAATCCATGCATGAAGAACGTGTTGGCCATCAAGCTTCATATATTAAGTAAAATTTCTTGGAAACATGTATATAATGAACACCACTAGCAACAATAGTGGAGCATTGGAGCCACTCCTTACTCCCCAAAAGAACTAGTCTATCTCTCTGATTCCTTGCAGGAGGAGCCAAGGTAAAAAACTCCCATTGCTCATACAATGAGGGTGTATATATAACCAATGGGGAGGTGATTCTTCACCTTCTTTATGACTCTTTGACTAATCTCATGACTATTTTATTTCCCATGTCTTTTTGACTTTACATGATTCTTCATATTTTGTACATGTCCTTTGGACTTCCACTTTACAACACATTTCTCTAATATTGAATTACATATTCCAAAAAATGATGTGGCACATGATGAGCCATGACACGACATGAAATGATACTAATGACATGGAACACATGGTGACATGGAAATGTCAAGCCATTCTTTGTTGTTGATTTCTTTATGTATTCTCAAGAATATGGTGCATGTTCCTCTTCTTCCTCCTCCTTATGACTTGAAGATGAGGAGTCTTCCATGTGATCTTGATCTTTCATCTTTTGTTATAGCTCGGTGTTCCTTTGTCTTCATGCCTGATGATAATATTATCTCTTTAGCTCCATATGTGTCTTTTGGCATTTCCTCCTCAATCGCCTTCTTCATCATCTTTCTAGAGCATGATGGAGTACTTGCATCTACAATCCACTCATGAAAAGACAACGTAAGTCTCATAAACCCCTAGTCTAATATGGTGCATATTGATGCAATGGCTAAGCTAAAACTAGGTCATAAGCTGGGAAGGAGTCTAAGTAACTACATTATTTCACAACTAAGGTAGTTACTAGTGACTCTTGAGCCTTGAGACTATGCAATACGCAATTCAGGCTGGTCTAAGGAAGAAAACTACGCAATCTAGGAGCTGATTGTGACATACTGAGGGATGGGAACTAGATCAACCTATTGCGTAGTTTTGGAGGATAGAGGACCCCAGGTGATTTCAAAATCATACAATTCAGGAGCTTATGGTTGAGGCTTGAGCCCCGAGTCTTTGCAATTGGAAGTACTGACTAGGGAGGAGAGAGATATTGCACAGTTTTTGGAGTTAGTAAGCTAGGTTGAAGGGATTTTTCACTGTTTTAGCCAACTACGTAATTCTAGGAGGAGAATTAGGCCTAGTGATTTCACAATTGTGTAGTTCAAGAGCTTAGGTTTTGAGCTTGAGCTCAGATATTTCATATTGCGTAGTTGGGGCCAGGCTAAAGGGATGAATTGTGCAATTTTGGAGGGCAAAGCTCAGGCATGAGCATTGAAACTATGCAGTACATATTCTTGGGAGGTAAGAACTATGCATTTCATAGTTTCAAGAGGAAAGGTTGTAGCTTGAGGGAGGGGACTACGCATTGTGGAGTTCAGGAAGGCGATATGTGGCTAAGTTGCTGGGAATTTTCTAAAATTTGGCTAAGAGTGGGATCCATGAAACTGATGTGAAAAATGATAGGACTTGACTATGATCACATACTTAGACACTAGATGACACAACATAGATCATCTAGAACACATGGACACATAATTCCCTTAGTGTGACAACTTACGACAAGTGCGACACTAAAGATAAACTTTGTGACAACATTGATGGCACTTGTGCTACAATGCGTGAAACTTTGGAAATGAGTGCGAAACATGTCTACATGATAAGAAAAACTCATCATCACAAATATTTACCCTTGTAACAAACCAAAACTCCACTTTACATGATAAGTGACAATTCCCATGCCAAAAGACGACACTTTCTATATGAATATAAAAGTGTGAATGAAACTTGCGATATGCGAATGATGGTGAAAACAACACATTATAGGGTCAATATAACATGAAAACGACAATAATTAAAGGGAAATAAAGTGAAAAAAAAATTTGTAAACATGAAAAAAACACTCTTGATAGTGAAAGTGCGCAAAAGCAACAGTTGGAGAAAATCACGAAAATAGAAGTACGATAAAAAACAAAGTGAGTGACAATTGATGTTATTGCACACTTATTTTCGACATGGATTCGATATCGAACATGATTGTTCAAACTTGCATAAAATAATGCGCTAATGGATTTGTTACAAACTGAGCATTTGTGAGAAAGTGACTTTGACACTTCTAATCCAAGAAGGAAGCTCAAAAAGCATCAACTAACCAAGAAGTGACTACAGAATGACCGATCACAAGATCCACAATAGGCTCCAAAATTCAAGTGTACACAAAATTTTGGAGGGTGTTTGTTGTAGCGAAAAGAATTCCTTTGGGTGAAATTTGACCTAATTTGTCATCTTGATGTGGAGAAATTTTATTTTATTATTATGGTTATGGTCGATTATGCGATTAGGTCAAGTTAGGGGTTAATTAGTTTATGGGATTAGGGTTAAGGGCTATTGTTTAAGGGTTTAGGGGTTAGGGGTTTAAGCTCTTAGGGGAATGGGGTTAATGTGTTAGGGGGTTAATGAAAAAATGTATGTTTAGGGATTTAAAAAAAATAAATAAATTCATAAACCACAATTTATTAAAATGTTATGTTCCTAACTACAATGTATTTTGCTCATAAAAGGAAAAAAGTATGGGGCACAAGCCTTGAACTTGGTGTTTCAAAATGTTTTAGGTGACAATGAACATTTTAAGTCAAAAAGATAGAGAGTAAATAATTCCCTATATAAAGTCTCTTTTTGTGATAAGTAAAGGGTCTCATTTGTGGTAAATTGTGAGAAACCTTGAAGTAATATCAAAGCTATAATAGTTCTAGGAAAAGGGTAGAATAATAAAATGTTTGACAAATCATTAACAATTTTTTTTCTCCAAATTTATCTTACTTATTATCACTCATGCAAGGTAGAACATTCCATTTTGAATGTCTTTTGAATTAGTCAACACAATTTTTTTATTCTATAACATACACATACCACCAAGTACAAAGTAGTCAATTTTTCACATTTTGGTCAAATAAACTAAGTAGTGAAAAACAAAGAATACCCCACTTTTTGTAGAAGGAGAGAATGAGGCCGTGCCATAGTAAAAAAATGTTTCCTATAAAAAAATGTCTTTACTAGGTTCCCTACAACTTTCCTAGAGAAAAAAGGGGATCCTATCTATTTTTCATACATAAGTTATTGATTTCAAAGTTTACAAGTGAAAACATATGATGGAAATACAAAATAAAATGCAACTAATAAGTTAGATCAACAAACACATTGTTTCCTTGATTTTGATAAGCTAACCTAGACAATATGAGACCTACCTATTTAGGAGAAATGATGCAAAAAATAGGAAATTAGGAATAAAAGGGTATAGAAAGAATAATCAAAGGCAAACAAAATACCAAACAATAAAGAATAAGAAAGCCTAATTTTCCTCTTGTACATTCCTAGACCCATATAGCCACCAACTAATTTTAGTAGTAACTTTCATTGTGAGAATACCTTTCATATAAGATTAAAAGTCCACATCCTCTTTAGAAATAATTTTTTTAATTAAAAATGATTAAAAAAGATAATATAAGATCCACCCTCCACTTGTCATAACTGAATATTTGAGAGGATCAGAGGATAAAATAAACTTTGTGTCTTTTATAGTGTCATTCTCTTGTGTTATGGAAGCCATTATGAACAATTATTGAAGTATTTACCTTGAGGTTATCCTTATTTAACTTAATTGGCATTGTCGAGATTCATTGGTATTATTGTTTGAGTCTTGTAGTTTGAGTACATTTGTAAATGTTATGGAATGAAAAGGGTTTGATGATTGTCAGGTGGTTGTTCCTAAATTTTTTCAACATAATCTTAAACATCTTACTAAATTGCACAAGCTTCATGATCACATTGATTTTTTGTATTTGTTTCTTGCTCTCACCCAAGCTGATGTTTGCTTACCCATGCTCTTAATACTTCTGGTCTCTAAGTTAAATCAAGAAAGAATATGACATTATAATGATGAATGCGAAATAAGATCAATATTTTTGTATTATGGTTGTGACTATATATCTAAGAAAGTGTCTCTCTTCCTACATGTCAAGAAAGCTAACGTATTTCCTAGACTCTTTCAACATATTCTTAAATATCTTGATAAATGCACAAACATCATCATTGACTTATTTTTTTGTTTCTCGTTCTCACCTAATTAGTTGTATTTATATTTTTGTTTTCTATCTTTGTTTTCCTATATTAGAGTTGAAAACATTTTTATTGACGTTTAAATATTTTCTATATTTACTAATATTACTATATTAATTGTAATTGTATAGTATCGACCACTTAGGCATTGGTCGATGAGGAAGAGGTGGTTGTAGTACAAGCACCTATTCAAGAACATGGAATGAATATTGAGGATCAAGCTAATTGAGAAAATGATAATTTGGATGAACTAGATGATATTGATTTTGTGTCGAACGAAGAACTTGAGGACGTCGAACCAAATGTAGAAGATAATGTTCTGGATGATGACATAGACAATGATGATGATGTTGATATCATGAATAATTTGAACATGAATTCTGAACGGGATGATATAGATGATGAGTTGGATGAGGAGGAATATTTATTATATTGAAATATTGAAATGTACGAGGTATGCATTTATATGTTTTCAATTGGTTTATTCTCTTTCATTCACCTTAAATTTTTATTTTCCTATTTTTTATGTTTGATTGTTATTGTGTTTCTTTCAAATATATCATAGTAGATAGATTGGTTATTGGAGAATTGAGAGTGATGTGGGGGGTGGGGGGGTGGGCACATATGAGCTTCCATCTTAATGTGGTTGACCTTGTTCAGTAGAGAATATATTATTCTTGAAATGAAGAGAAGCTAATTTATGTTTATACCATTATCGCCAATTTTAACTTTGGTTTGTATAATAATTTCCAAGGTTTTCCATTTACTAATTAGTTGAAATTATGCTTTGGCCCTGCATAGATTACTTGTGAATGGGGCCAAATACAAACCTAAGTCCAAATAACTAATTCATAGAGATCATCAATGACACACCTCTATTCAAATATAAATGATATGACAAACCTATGTCAAATCATTGTCATTGTCATTGTCATCGTCATCATCTTTTTCATCATAATCTTTTTAATCATCATCATCATCATATTTTCATCAACATCAATATGAAAATCATCGTCATCATTGTCATCATCATTACCATTTAGTCACATATTTATCTTAATCTCCATCATAATTTCAAAAATCATCCATGTCATTGTCATCATCATCATCATCATTGTCATTATCATCATCATTAATGCCATCAATGTTATATTTTTCATCATCTTCATAACAAACATCATCATCATCACCATCATCTTTGTCATCTTCATCAACATCATCATCAACATCATCATCATCATCATCATCATCATCATCGTCATCATTCTCATATTTTTCATCAACATCATCATCATCATCATTATTATTATCATCATCAAAATTGTTGCCACCATCGTCATCATCATCATCATCATTGTAATCATCGTCAACATTGTCATCGTCTTTATCAATATATTCATCATCTTCATCATCGTTGTTATGCAACCAAATCACAAAATGGAATAAAAGATAGATCAACGACTTCATAAATACCCTCTTCGAGGGGGAAATCTCCTTTACATCACATAAATGAACAATTATTGGATGATACAAATGAT
The DNA here is from genome assembly GCA_031772625.1 of Pinus tabuliformis. Taxonomy (NCBI): domain Eukaryota; kingdom Viridiplantae; phylum Streptophyta; class Pinopsida; order Pinales; family Pinaceae; genus Pinus; species Pinus tabuliformis. Next base: position 331,474,351 of record CM062811.1, read on the forward strand.
AATACCTCCTTGGTATATATAGGAGTCTAAGGGGTTACAATATAATTATAGGCTACATAACAATAATAATGTAAGGGCACAACAATAACAAAAGTGGGCTTCTATGGGGTAAAACAATAACAATATGGGGGATACATGGGCATAACAATAATAGTAGGGGACTACAATAACAAAAAAAATATGGGGGATACATGTACATAAAAATAACAATAGGAGACTACACTAACAATAGAAATAAGGGGGATATGCTAGTATTATAGGGACCTAACATGCCCCTCTCCGTCAAAAAATTGTTGTCCTCAATGCTTGAGTAGTTCCAGATGATTATGTATAAAATTTTAATCCTCCCATGTGGAATATTCAATGGGTAAGTTCTTCCACTTAATCATATACTTTGAAATTAATTGATTCTATAACTATTGGGTTCTTATTTCTATGTTTTCTTCAGTCTCAAATATAATTTTTCCTTCTTTGTCAAGTTCTGGCAACACTGTTTTATGTGTGATCTTGTCACTGATAACGTTCTTTAAGCATGAGACATGGAAAATTGGGTGTATTGGGAAGATGTAGGCAAATTCAATTTCTATGTCATAGTGCCAATCTTTTGCAACACATTGTAGGGACCATAGTACATGGGTGATAATTTATTATCCTTCTTAGCTTGCTTGAGGGATATTTGTTTGTACGGTTTTATCTGTAGAAATACCTAGTCACCTACATCAAAACATGTTTCACTGTGATGCTAATATGACTATTGTTTCATTCGATTTTGTGCTAGTGAGGTTATACTTTAAGAGTTGGAAAACTTGTTCTTGATGCTTGATGTGATATTCCAATGCTTGAGCCTTATAATTTTATGTTAAATATGATGTTATGGATGGTGGATGATATCCATAAAGTGCCATAAATGGGGGCATTTTTTTTGTAGTATGGAAGGAAGTGTTATACCACCATTCACCTAGAGGTAACCACTTGACCCATTTTTTTATTTATCAGATACAAAGAAACGAATATACCCTTCCAAACATTTGTTCAATATCTTATTTTTACTGTCAAATTGAGGATGGTAAGATGAGCTATAAGCTAATTGATAACCAAGACAAGAAAATAGTTTCTTCCAAAAATCTCTAGTGAAAATGGGATCTCTATCACTTACAATAATCTTTGGGTTTCCATGTAGATTTTGGATTGTTTCCATAAATGCAGTAGCAATTGTATTGGCTTTAAAAGGGTGACATAATCCACAAAATTGTGCATACTTGGTAAGTATATCAACTACCAACATGATGGCACTCTTTCATTCATACTTGGGTAAAACTGTAATAAAAAAAAATTGAGACCTCCTCCCAACACCAATTTGGAATGGCTGAAGTGTGTAACAGACTCGATGTCTTAATTGTCTGAACTTTATTTTGTTGGAAAACCAAACATTATGCCACAAACTTCTGAATATTATATTTAAGGCCATCCCAAAAACAAATCCTTCCTGACCCTGTGGTAGGTTTTTAAAAATCTCGAGTGCCCTCCTAAGCGGGAGGTATGAAATTCAAAAAGAATATTTAATTTGAGTTGGAAATTATTACAAATATATAAACAAGCTTTGTACCATAATGTTTCTGGGAAAACTAGTGTCTTTTCGAACGACTAGCCCTCCAGGTTTGGCAGCTACCCTAGAAACAACAGTTTAAAGCAATTCACGATTTCTTATATGTATAATAGATAAGAGAAAGACAATGGAACCAACCTGGAACTTCCACTTAATCCCTTGCTTGATCTCTCTCCCCCTTGACAGAGCTTGCAACTCCTCTCCGTACTTATCTCGCTTGGAGAGTACCTGTAGAAACATAGTAACAGAGAACCGTCAAAGCATCTTGATCTATTATAACATAAGCATTACAAAGCCATATATATAATGAACATATAATAACATTCACAAATGATAACATTCACAAGTGCACAATTATATGGAAGAAAACTTGAAGAACTTTATTAAATAGAAGGGAGAATTACAACCTAGTTGTCTGATCCAACATCATCCTCCCAGCATCAATCCCTCTTCACCTCATGAAATAGAAATATCACACCAATGATACAATGCTCTTTCCCCAAATATAAACTATCAACAGTTCCTTGCAATTCACAAAATTTCAGCCTCTAGATCTCTTAGATGAGGGATCCATTTATAAATGTGTGCAAGGGTGTGAGTCATCTTTGCGGTTTTGATTAGTGTCATTCCACTTTTTACAGTTGGTTCCACTTGGAGATTTCTTGGATCTCTTACTCATCCCTGGGAAAATTCAGAGAGGCAAGTGTCATAGGAGAAGTTTCTGGAAGATTCCATGATCAACCACCTAGAAAACTATCTTGGACATTTGTCCATCCTCACCCATTTGCACCCCATAGAAGGCCTAAACAGTATGCATCGCACCTGAGCAGTGTACCACTCAGTATGCATCACTCCTGGCTAGTGTAGTAGTTAGTATGGTTCAGTTTAGGCCATTTATGGATGGTTTTTCAGGTGGAACTTTTGGGGAATTATGTAATCAGATGACCATGATCTTTTGGGGTATGAAACAACACTTTTAGGGGTTGAAAAGCCCTAGTTTATCGACATATAATATTGGGGTTGAAGTGCCCAAATATGTCTATAACATTGCCCACTAAAGGATGAAGTCATAAATCTTGATGTCGGGTGAAATGATTTATCATGAGGATCCGAGGTTTTGAACTCGAAGGTGACTTGCATAAGTTACAATACAATACATCATCATAATATAATTTCCATGATCTAGTTGAGGTGGGCACTCCCATGCTCAGTTTTATATTTTCATTTCATGTACATAGATCAGATAGTCATCTACAGATGTAGACTGGTGATTCTTCAGATGTAGAGTCATCATCCTTGGCCTAGATGACCATCTGTACAGCTTCTTTGTACATTTGACGTCTTTATATCCCTGAATATATCACAGCCCGGATGGATGAAACTAGATCCGGGGTCCTCAAACTCGTTCAATCTTTGCCCAACGTACAAGTCAATCCATGTGAAGAGTTGTTCTGAAGTCAAACATGGAAAGACATCGCCTGATTACCAGCCAATAATGTGAGATGTTAACACACACGAGAGGAATCACTGATAATGATAATGACCCTCAAGTTACTACATTACAATTCACATGGTGTGAATATATGATCCGATGTTGAACACCATGCAAAATCTTTCGGTCGAAGGCCATTGATGTCAACCTATCTCTGGAAGTGAGAAACTTTCCATTGAGGTATGCAAGCTTCAAAGTACTGAAAAGGGTGTTTCTAAGTAAACTTCTTAGATAATGAGCTGATGTCAACAAGAAGTGACTCATCGTAGGAGGGCCTTAATGTATCCCACATCTACGACATGAAATGAAGAAAATGATTTTCTGGAGGTGTAAACGATCTGACCACACAAGCTTCAGGAATGGCGGTCATGAAAAATGAAGGTTGGAGGTACTGCAGTGGATGAGGCATTAACTGGATTGTGGTTTCTCAACTGAATGAATTCTCTTGAACATGTTGGTGACACTGAGATGGATTGGTAGCATTAACCCCAAAAGATGGATGGTGTGGAAGACCAATGGTGAGATGACAAAACCTGTCGCTATATTTTAACGAGTCTAGCGATAGTGAAACTCAGTCTTGTCTAGAATGGACAAGTTTGTCACTGTTGTTTTAATGATTTTAACAACAAGGATAACTCAGTCCTTTTCATGTTTAGAGAGTGGAAAAGGGATGAAAATAAAACTCCAGAAGTTATTTTTCATAAAATAATCCCTTAGTTCTGAAAAAGGATAAAATGATACGAAAGGGATGACTTTTCTGATCACTTTAATGAGCCAAAAAAGACAAGTGCTCGAACTTTTTTGTGAGATAATCCCTCAAGTCTATAAAATATTAAACTATACAGGAGGGATGGCACTTCCAATCACTTTAATGAGCTGGAAAGGTCAATTGCTCGACAATCTTTTCATATTTAACAAGTCTGAAAAGAATTTAAAGGAGACTCGATTTTGAGGAATGAGTGGTGTCTAAGGTAGCAACTGGTTTCGGGTAAGCTTGGAACTTCTCAAAACATGGTGGTTTGTGGGAAGAGGTTGGCTAACAACACCACTCGTTGTAGTTGTTCCTCAAAAGGGTAAACAACCAAGTGGAAGTGTATGATCGTCTAGAAGAATGGAGGTGATGAGAGGTACACAACCAAGGCTCAAAAGTTTGATAGAACAACAATCACAAAGGTTAATTACTTGAAGGTGGGTTCATTTTTTAACGAGCTTGAACCGTGGGAGAACTATGCTCAGTTTTTGGTTTTATGTTTTTACATAAGCTAGAAATGACAAAACTAAAAAGCTAGAAACGACAAAACTAAAAAGCTAGAAACGAAAAAAACTAAAAAATGAAAATGAAATTGAAAAATATTTGCATGCCCCCAGCATGATGAAAAGGAGAGTCTCCAGTAGCCATATGGAAATTACTATGGTTAGGTAGAATGGTTTCGTTCGCAGAATAGACAAAACACTTCCTTGGCTTTGTTCGCAGAATAGAAAAAGGTGAATGGTGTGTCATACCAATCACATAACCTACATGGAAACTTGTCTTTTCAGCTGGGTTTGTCTGTAGAATAGACAAAGATGCATGCCCCCTAAGCTTCGTTATATTCACCAGACTATTCATGGCAATCAGGTGGATGGAATGAAGTTTCAAGAGGTACAACTAATGTAAAAGGACCATTTAGGGATGATGATTGACTTGGAGCTATGCTTGGGCCTAGAAATGAAAGCTGGTTAATGGTGACAATATTGCCTTCACGCGGGAAACACATCACTCAGAAGAGTGTTGAAACAATAGCCTCCATGCTATAAACATAGTCATGTCCAAGGAGTAGATTGTAATCTAACGGTCCTGGGACTACCATCACATTCAGATGAATGGTTTTCCTTTCCAAAGTGATCGGTAACTTAGGAAGGATCCCTAATGGTCAACTAGTTCCTTTGTTAAAGCCTAATAGATTTTGTGTAACAGGCATAAGTGCCAGACAAACCAAGCGCTTTCCAGGCAATTGAGAAAAGGATACTCACTGATGCACCTTCATCTATGATAGTGCCAAACACGATCATTTTGTAAACTTGTACTATGATTCGAAAAGGTACATAAGAAGGAAGGCAGGATCTTGCTAGTCAATTCCAATCAAAATAAGTGACTAGACTACTTGGAGGGGCACCAAATAAATGGGTGAATTAACCCCTTGAGTTACGAGAACTGGGGGATTTTCTTCTTGTTGTGAAGGAACGGGCGGATTGCCCTAAGTTCATCAGAATCTGAAGTAACAAAAAGAATTTGAACGGTATTGTTCTCACCCTCTTCGGGAAGGGTATGATATTCTAAGGTAAAATTGGGTCAATTTTCACCTCAACCTATTGGCTTTGGTTGGGCATGGACTCATAAGATTCACTTTCAGAGAGAGTGGTTTCGACCGACGGTTGATTTAAGTCAGTCAGTTTTTCAACTAGTAAAGGACTAGGGGAGAGTTTCCTGTAGCCAGATGGAAGTCACTGCGGTGAAACAGGATGGTTATCCAAAACTCTTTTGGCTTCATCCAAAAAAGGACAATGGTGAAGGGAATGATTACCTTCACATAACCTACATGGAACTTTGACCTTTCCTTTCTGTCCATGAACTTCACTATTACTAGTTGATGGTGTGCTATCAACATGATCACCAGAGGTTGACGGCACCTGATGGTGCGAACGGGGAGACCATTCTCTCAAGATCCAAGGAAAGAAAGGACAATCTCGATGAAAATGGTCTCCTCTACAAATTATGCAAGGAAATTTGGGTTTGGGAGCTTTAATGTGCAGATTTTCACCAGATGATTCATGGTTGCCCCCTTGCTGAATTGGCTTCTTCTTCTTCTCCTTCCCTTTCTTCTTCTTCTCAGCCACCTAGTTACTAGCATCACTACTTTCACCAAGTGAAGAGGAGGAAGGGGAGGGAGAAACAAATGAAGAAGAATGCGAAGGGTCAATTTCAGTATCAACTGGAGGCTGATTCAATTGCGGAGGAATCACGATATTTTGAACCACAGAGGTTGAGAATAGCCATACTGGCAGGCCTATTGTAGTTCCCGGAAGGGACAATGTAGCCATATATGGAGCACCAATATTTCCCAAAGAAGACAAAGGGCTAGGATTCCATTCGAAAGGGATTCCTTGATTGGCGGATCCCAGATTCGTCTCCATATATCTCAACCTAAGATCAACTAAGGAATAGGGATGTTATTCTAAATTCAATTAATTTTAATGATGCTCTGACACAACTTTGATTTTTTAATTTTTAAGAGTCGAGACAAAGCTAAAGATGACTCTAGTGTCCTTCGATTTTTAATGAGCCTAAAGTGACAAGTGCTCAAATGCACCTTTTCTTTTAAAGAGTCGAAAATGTACAACAGTGAATACTCTGGAAAATCTAGACAGAGGTATTACCAAACCAATCACAAAACTGCATTATACACCTTGGTGATAAATTAAAGAGAAATTACCAAGGACTTATGTAGGATAGGAAATCTTCTTGAATGTTGTGTTCAGTGCATTGCGATCGATAAGGCGACAGACTCGGCTTCCTATGGATAAAGGATATAAGCCTATTGTGGTCTCCAATATATAGGCAACGGTACGGGGAGCACAAGTCCATGCTAGCACTTGTCGTATCAAGGAGGAGGAATCACCCAACCTTCAACGAAAATGATAGTTACTAGTTTTTACGATGCCGGAACACGTCTCTAGCCTAGACCTCTAGATGTGTTGTGTTAAGTTCCAAAGCATTGTTAGATTCATTGAAATTTATTTTAGAGTTGATCTCGTTTAAAGTTTGCCTTTCAATGGTTCGCCACATGATGTTGATTTGAGATTCCTAAAATGAAATCTACAATGATAAACAATCGTTGTTTATTTTGAGCAATGAAAATCCTAGCTAATAGGGAAAGAAGATTACAATTTTTTCAAACAAAAAGCAAAGAGCACACACTAGTGCATTTTCCTAAATCATATTTTTCACACAAACTAAATGCAACTGCAAATGCATGTATTTGTTTTAGTTCTCCTTAATATAAAAATGTCAAAAAGGAAAACCAAATGTAGCAAAGATCTGAAATATTTCTTTCAAAATGACATTTCGACAATTTCTTCTTGAAAAGAGAATGGAATACTAAACAACACTTTTCAATTTTGAATGAAAAAATGCTTTCGACACTTTGAATATCAAAAAATAAAACCAAATACATGATGAAAATTTCAATCGAATATTCAAGAAAGGAAGAATCAACGACACTTCTTTTTGAAACAAAACGACAGTTATGACACTTTTTGTACCAAAGAAACAGATCTATTTAAGCAACCTTTCGACAAAGGATTGTAAATGATGGACAAATACATAATTTTTTTTACTAATCCTAAACAAATGGAGGATGATCTATGTGATGCAAGGAGGTTTCAGTAAGGAGGCATTGTTCATAAGCAACAGAACAACTAAATGAAACTGAAAACAAGGACAAAAAACCCCAATTTCTAGAATGGAAATAGGTTCAGTCAGTCATCGCACCTTGGCTTCACAGAAACGGGGATGCATCGAATCTACTACACTCGGGAAGTGCGATGCATACTAGTTTATAGTGACAGATAGTGTGATGGGCCAGGGAGCGCAACTGAAGTAGGTTTTGGCTCAAATGTGCAACTGTTTTCAGTGAGTTAAGCTAAGTTATGATGGACAGTAAAGAGAAAAGTATTGAGGAATGCCTTGAGAAGTTACTGAGCTACCAAAAGGGCATCTAGAATTCTTGTAAGTCAAATTTTTAATTCATAAACTAAACCAGAGATTGACTGAAGCAACATTCATCTACTATGCAATTGCAGAGCAAGAGCAGTTCGAAGGTTACCTGGCTAACTTTAGGCTCTGTCTATAGTTTATAAAACAAACAATAACAAAAAACAAACATCTATTCATCCCCAGCGGAGTCGCCATTTTGTTTCTGGGAAAACTAGTGTCTTTTCGAACGACTAACCCTCTAGGTTTGGCAGCTACCTTAGAAAAAATAGTTTAAAGCAATTCATGATTTCTTCTATGTATAATAGATAAGAGAAATATAATGGAACCAACCTGGAACTTCTGCTTAATCCCTTGTTTGATCTCTCTCCCCGTTGACAGAGCTTGCAACTCCTCTCTGTATTTATCCTACTTGGAGAGTACCTCTAGAAACACAATAACAGAGAACCGTCAAAGCATCTTAATCTATTATAACATAATCATTACATAATCAAATATATAATGAACATACAATAGCATTCACAAATGATAACATTCACAAGTGCACAATTATATGGAAGAAAACTTGAAGAACTTTATTAAATAGAAGGGAGAATTACAACCCAGTTGTTTGATCTAGCATCATCCTCCCAGAATCAATCCCTCTTCACCTCATGAAATAGCAAGATCACACCAAAAATACAATGCTCTTTCCCCAAATATAAACTATCAACACTTCCTTGAAATTCACAAAATTCCAGCCTCTAGATCTCTTAGATGAGGGATCCATTTATAGATGTGTGTAAGGGTGTGAGTCATCTCTAGGGTTTTGATTGGTGTCATTCCAATTTTTACAATTGGTTCCACTTGGAGATTTCTTGGATCTCTTACTCATCCTTGGGCGAATTCAGAGAGGCAAGTGTCATAGGAGAAGTTTCTGGAAGATTCCATGATCAGCCACCTAGCAAATTGTCTCGGACATTTGTCCATCCTCGCCCATCACACCCCATAGAAGACTCAAATAGTATGCATCACACCTGAGCAGTGTACCACTCAGTATGCATCGTACCTGGCCAGTGTAGCAGTTAGTATGTTCAGTTTAGGCCATTTCTAGACAGTTTTTCAAGTGGAACTTTTGGGGAATGATGTAATAAAATGACCATGATCTTTTGGGGTATGAAACAACACTTTTAGGGGTTGAAAAGCCCTAGTTTATCGACATATAAGATTGGGGTTGAAGTGCCCAAATATATCTATCACACATAATGAATCATTTTTCCAGCTAAATGTAGATGTATTGGGATCTTGCAGCAACTTTTGAATGAGTTCCACACTTCTTCATCATTCTTCCATTCATCCCTTGCTTTGGTTATACAATATGGTTGTATAATAGAAATAGAACAAAGAAATGCTTCCACATCCTCATCCTTGCTTGAGAGTGCATCTACAACAACATTTTTCTTCCCTTTTTTGTAGATTATTTCAAAGTGATAACCCAACATATTTACGACCCATTTTTTTTGCTCTTCTAAAGATAATATTTGTTCCAAAAAGTATTTAATATTATCATGATATGTTTTTACCTTAAGGTGTCTTTGTTACAGGGAAAAGTGTCTATATAGAACTGCTCTATCCCACTAAGGTGTGACAGCTGCCTTAGAAACAAACAGAGAAAAACTACTTTTGTTTTTCCTTTATGAATTATAGATAGAGAGGAACAGAAAGACCAACCTCTGTCTTGCGCTAATCCTTCGATTCGATCCCTCTCTTCTTTGATAGTCCTCAGCTACCTGCTCCCTTGCACGCCCAGCTTCACAAAGTACCTGTAAGATCACAGAAGCATAGCACTATACAAAGACATGGATCTATATTCATAAACAACTTAGGATCAAATTTAAATTGACCATACAAATATAACAAGCATCAATGATACAAAAGCATGGAGGAAAACTAAAATAGCTTTTATTGATAAACAAGAAAAGATCCAGGAGGAGTTACAACCAATTGTTCTGACCCAGCATCAACCTCCCAGCAAAGAAGTCCCTCTTCACCTCAAACAAAGTATAGATCACCCAACAATCTGATGCTTGTCTCTAGAAACCAACAGCAATTCCTTACAATACGCAAAATTCTAGCCTCTGGATCTCTGGGATGAGGGATCCATATATAGATATCTGTAAGGAGGATGAGTGAGCTTGTGATTTGATTAGTGTCTTCTCTCTGTCAGTTCTTGCTTCCACTTGGAGACTGAGGGCCTCTTACTCATCCTTGGTCAAATTCAGTAAGGTAAGTGTCACAGGAGAAGATTCTGGAAGCTTCCATTGTCTCTCCACCTCATGGAATGACACTGCCATTTGTCATTTCTTGCCCATCGCACCCCACAGAAGGGAATTTTGAAATGCAATGCACCCTCACAGTGTATTTAGGTGAGATGCAACGCACTTAGCCAATGGAGCAGCTGCAATGATCCTGTTTTGACCAATTCTGAGCAGTTTTTGGTGGAGAACTTCTGGGAGAAGCTGTAATCTGTTGACCTTGTTCCTTTAGGGGTTAGAACAACACTTTTAGGGACTTAGGAGCCCTTGGTTTATGGGTATTTCATGCTTGGAGTTGTAGGGCACAAAAATGTCTATAATAGTTGCCCCCTAAAGTATGAGGCCGTTAACCTTTTGGTGTCGGGTGAAATGCATTATTATGAGGATCCGAAGTTCTTTCAATGCTGGGAGGAGACCTGTAATAAGATACAATACAATACATTATCTTCATAATATTTTCATAATCTAGCTAAGTCGGGCATTCCCATGCTCAGCTTTATAAATTCATTTTCATGTACATAGGACAGACAATCGTCTGAGTGTAGACTGATGATTCTGATAGAGCCATCATCCTTTTGGTAGGATGATTATCTGTGCTACAATGATGTACACTTAATGCTTTTATTTCCCTGAATATATATCGCAGCCCGGATGGATGAAACTAGATCCGGGGTCTTCAATCTCGTCCGATGTTCACTTGAAGTACAAGTCGATCCATGTGAGAAATGTTCTGAAGTCTAACATGGAAAGACATCACTTGATTACCAGTCAATGATGTAAACTATTAACAAGAGCGAGAGGAATCATTGATAATGATAATGACCCTCAAGGTACTGCATTACAATTCATGTGGTGTGAATAAAGGACTTGGCGTCAAACACCACGCAAAATCTTTCGGTCGAAGGCCATTGATGTAAACCTGTCGCCGAAAGTGAGAAACTTGCCATTGAGGCATGCAAGCTTCAAAGTACTGAATGGGGTGTTCCTAGATCAAATTCTTGGATAATGAGCTGATGTTGACAAGAAGTGATCCATGACAGGAGGGCCTTAATGAATCCCACATCAATGACACGGAACGGAGCAAATGATTTTAATGGAGGTGAAAACGATCTAGTGATATAAGGTTCAAGGTGGCGGTCATGAAAGAATGGAGTATAATGTATGGTAGTGGGTGAGACATAGGTGAATTCTCTGAATGACTTCTCTTGAACATATCGGCGACACTGATGTGATGGATTGGTAGCATTAACCCCAAATGTGGATGGTATGGTGTGACCATGGTGATGTGACCGGTGAATGAAACAACCCAACCCGACTCGGACACGGAGTGGAAGTGTCATGTTCAAGAGCAACTTGCTACCAATAAAGTTTCTTTGAGTTTTCTTCCCAATTTTCCCCAGTCATTGCTGACCAGTACCTCTTTATTTTTGTCAAGCTTGAGGAGGATAACATATGCTTTTTCTATAATTTGCCCTTCGGGCAAACCCATCGCTATGTTTTAACGAGCCTAGCGATAGTGAAACTCGTTCTCGTCTATAGAGAAGTTTGTCGCTATTAATCTTTTTAACGAGTTTAACGACAAAGATAACTCGGTCCTTTTCAATTTTAGAGAGTCTGAAAAGCAACGTAAAGGTAACTCCAAAATTCCTTTTGCGTCATCTAATCCCTTAAGTCCGAAAAAGTATAAAACAATACAGAAGGGATGAATTTTCGATACTTTTAACGAGCCGAACAAAACAAGCGCTCGATCTTTTTGTGTAATAATCCCTCAGGTCCAAAAAGATTAAAATCTAGAGGAGGGATAGCACTTCCTGTCCCTTTAACGAGCTGGAGAGGCCAATGGCTCGGCAATCTTTTCATATTTTACGAGTCAGTTGAAAAGAGCTTAAAGGAGACTCGTCTTTTGAGGAACGAGTGATAAAATGGGTAGCAGCTGATTCCAGGTAAGGTTTGGAATTTTCCAATCACGGCAGTGTCACAAGGATGGCTAGTGAAATCACTCTTCGCAGCTGTTCCTCAAAATGGGTAAACAATCAAATGGAGGTGAATGATCGGCCAGTGAAAAAGTGGAGGTGATGGTGCAAACACGACCAAGGCTTTAATGGCTGAAGTGCTACATTCACGATGGTTATTTACCGGGGAATAGTTCATTTTTTAACGAGATTAAATGCGGGTGGAAACATTTGCTCAAGTCTTATGTTTATTTTTTAACGAGCTTGAACTATGTGCGAAAACTGCTCAATTAATCCAGTCGTGTGAGAAGAATGTCTCATATAAAACGGCAATTTTTAGATTTTTGCCCCACATCCTTTCTTTATGCAAGTTAGGAAATGACCAATCCTACGAGTTTAAAGGGTTAGAGGACCTACAAATTTAAAAAAATAAATAGTCGCTCTTCGCTTGCACTCCAAAAGGTTTGCATGCCCCCAGGTATAAAATAGAATTTCGAGGTTACCCCTTCTTTAGTCCGTTAAAACATTTGTTTTACCGAGAGAGGCGTACCTCTTACGGGTTATCCAAAGATTGCTCTATTCATAGCGCAAACAAAACACTTCTTCAGCGATGTCTATCGAAATAAACAAAGGTGAGCGGCGATGCCCGCCAACCCACATAACTTTGACAAGAGGATCTTGTTCTAGAATAACCCCCTCTTCCAATCACGGACGGGGGTACAGACTAGTCATATTCTCTCGCGGAAACCTACCCTATACCCGAAGTTTTCCTGCCGAAGCAGACCAGGGTGCATGCCCCCTGGGATTCAGTCATGTCCCCCTAATCACTCGCGCTCATCGGGTGGACGGACTGGAGATTGAGACATTTCTTGCGTGAAAAGACCATTTAGGGATGGTATATGACTATTTGCTATGCGTGATCCGGGAAATGAAAGCTGGTCCACGAGCTTGACCACTCTTCCTTCGTGCGGAAAACACATCACTCTAAAGAGTGATGAGACAATGGCTCTCATGCAATAAATATAGTCTCGTCCAAGGAGTAGATTGTAATCCAGGGGTCCTTGAACTACCATCACGTTCATGTGAATGGTTTTCCCTCTCAATGTTATGGGCACATTGGGAAGGATCCCTAACGGTCGACTGGCTCCTTTTTCAAAGCCTGTCAGATTTCTCATCTCAGGCAAAAGCGATGGCGAACCAAGTGCTTTCCAAGCAGTTGAGGAAAGGATACTCACAGAAGCCCCTTCATCTATGATGGTACCAGCCATAACCATTCTATATATTTGAACAATAATTCAGAATGGTACACTAGATGGTAAACGGGGTCTGCCTAGTTGATTCCAGTCAAAGGAGACAACTAGGTTGCTTGGAGGTGGGACTGAATAGACGGCCGGGTACGACTCTGACGAACTTCTTTCCTGCGGTAAAGGAACGGGTAAATTTCTCCCATGTTCGTTGGAGTCTGTGCTTATGAAGAGAATTTGGACGGTGTCATCCTTGTTCTCTTCAGTGACTGTATCATCTAAAGATGGAACCTCTGAAGGCAAGACTGGGTCAACTGCCGCCTTGACCTTTTGACTTTCGTCTGGTATGGATTCAGATGGTTTATCTTCAATGATAAGTTCTTCAGCCGACCACCTGAGCGGGCCAGCTGGAATTTCAACTGGTGACGGACTCGGCAAGAGTTTTTTATATCCAGGAGGAAGTCGTAACGGTGAAACCGGACGATCATCCAAAACTCTTTTTGCTTCGTCTAAGAAGGGACAACGGTGGACGGCGTGATCGCCTTCGCACAGTTTACAAGGAAATCTATATTTTCCTTTTTGTCCTGCGGCTTCACTTTCACTAGTTGACAGTGTGTTTTCAACATGATCATCAGAGGTTGACGACACCGGGTTGTGCAGACGGGGAGACCAGTCCCTTAAGATCCGAGGGATGCAAGGACAATCTCTGTGATAGTGGTCTCCCTTGCAAATGACACATGGCGATTTAGGCCTGGTCGGTGCAGTGTGTGGATTTTTGTTAGACGACACTCGTTTGCCCCCATTCGCTTTTGGCTCCTTCTTCTTCTTCTCTTTCTTCTTCTTTTCCTTCTTCTCCTTAGGTACTTGACTTTTGGCTTGACCAGCCCCATCAAGCGAAGAGGAAGGGGGAGAGGAAGAATTAGAGGAAGTAGAAGGTTGGTGGATAACTCTGGACTTGTCTATTTTCTGATTTGATTGTTCAGGAATAGTGGTGTTCTGAACGACAGAGGTTGAGAAGAGCCATACAGGCAAACCAATTGTCAGTCCTGGAAGCGACAATGTGGCCATATGGGGTGCACCAACATCTCCCCAAGAGGAGAAAGGACTAGGATTTCCTCCAAGGGGAATTCCTTGGTTGGTGGACTCCATTTTCTCAACCCAAGATCAACGTAGGAAAGGGGTAATGAATATTCCGTTTAAAATAAATTTTAGATGCTTTGACACAACTTGTTTTTTTAGTTTTTAAGAGTCTAGAAAAAACAAAAGACGACTCTAGTCTCCAATTTTTAATGATCCTGAAGTGACAAGTGCTCAGATGGACCTTTTCCGTTAAGGAGTCTGAAAAGGAACGAAAGGGACTGCTATGGAAGTATAGGTAGAGGGAGTACCAAACCAATCGAAAAACTGCAGAATACTTTTTACGGTACGGCAGTCAATCTTCCCGAATGCTGTTTTCAGTGCATTGCGATCGATAGGGCGGCAGACACGGCTTCCTATGGATAAAGGATTTAAGCCTATAGGGGTCTCCCAAAATATACTCGACGGTACGTGGGAGCACAAGTCCGTACTGGCACTTATCATCTCAAAGTGGAGGAATCACCCAACCATCAGTGAGAACAACAGTTACCAGGCTTTACGACGCCGGAATACGTCTCTAGCCTAGACCTCTAAATGTTGTGCATTAAGTTCCAAAGCGTTGTTAGATTCATTGAATTTATTTTAAGTTGATCTTGCTTATGAAGTTTTCCTTTCGGGTTCACCACGAGATGTAGATGTAATTCCTAAAATGCAATCTAAATAAACAAACTTTTTATCTCTTTTATGCAATGAAAATCCTAGCTACTAGGGAAAAGAAAGACAAAACCTTTTCACAAAGAGCAAAGAGCACACTGTAAATGCACTTTCCTAAATCAAGCCAAACAGACTGTCTATATGCAAATGCACATGCATGTATTTGTTTTCGACTTTCTTAGTATATGGATGCTAAAAATAAAGTTGATGTACAAATCTGAAATTCTTTTCAAGCGACAAATATAAACAAGCTTCTTTTTGAAATAAAAAATAGAGATGATTACGACACCTTACGATTTTGAAATGAATACTTGTTTTTGACACTAGAAAATTACAAATTCAGACCAAAGGCAATAGTAACAGGATAATCGACCATAAACAACAATCAAACTCTTTCCTACAATTGAAATCGACACTTACAACAGATTCAAATCAAAGGACGACAGTACGACGATGCTACTTTTGCAAAGGAAAACTGTAAATGACTCAACAAACACAAAAAAACATCTACAGTTCTTTTGTACAAAGGAGGCGGAATAACAGTAAGGAAAAGGAGTTTCAAACAGACATACACTGATCACAGGCAGCAAAATTCAGGAATAGAACTGGAAAGAATGAAGCACAGAAGCCACAGCTGCACAGAGCTAGTCTGATCAGCACACCTGTAACATAGAGAATCTGAAATGCAGCGCAGGTTGTCCACTCGGGAAGTGCGCTGAAATTCAGAATCTCTGAACAGTACCTGTGCTGGGCCAGAAACGAGACTCTGTTCGGGTTCCGGGTCACAGTTTGCAGTTCAGTTCTTGGTTTTTGGCCGAGTAAAAAGCAATCAGTAATGCAACAATCAGGGGTAGATCTAAGGAGGATCTAAGAGCTATCACAAGGGCAATCAGATAGTTTGTGAATCAGTTGTTTAAATCATAAACAGATCCAGTAGATGGATTGAAGTAGCAGTTATCTACTTTGCATTTGTTATGGCAAATGCAGTTCGAATGCTACTTGTAAGTTTATGAAACAAACAACAAAGAATGATAAACAAACAAACTAATTAGCTCCCCAGCGGAGTCGCCATTTTGTTACAGGGAAAAGTGTCTATATAGAACTGCTCTATCCCACTAAGGTGTGACAGCTGCCTTAGAAACAAACAGAGAAAAACTACTTTTGTTTTTCCTTTATGAATTATAGATAGAGAGGAACAGAAAGACCAACCTCTGTCTTGCGCTAATCCTTCGATTCGATCCCTCTCTTCTTTGATAGTCCTCAGCTACCTGCTCCCTTGCACGCCCAGCTTCACAAAGTACTTGTAAGATCACAAAAGAATAGCACTATACAAAGACATGGATCTATATTCATAAACAACTTAGGATCAGATTTAAATTGACCATACAAATGTAACAAGCATCAATGATACAAAAGCATGGAGGAAAACTCAAATAGCTTTTATTGATAAACAAGAAAAGATCCAGGAGGAGTTACAACCAATTGTTCTGACCCAGCATCAATCTCCCAGCAAAGAATCCCCTCTTCACCTCAAACAAAGCATAGATCACCCAACAATTTGATGTTTGTCTCTAGAAACCAACAACAATTCCTTACAATATGCAAAATTCCAGCCTCTGGATCTCTGGGATGAGGGATCCATATATAGATATCTGTAAGGAGGATGAGTCAGCTTGTGATTTGATTAGTGTCTTCTCTCTATCAGTTCTTGCTTCCACTTGGAGACTGAGGGCCTCTTACTCATCCTTGGTCAAATTCAGTGAGGCAAGTGTCACAGGAGAAGATTCTGGAAGCTTCCATTGCCTCTCCACCTCGCGGAATGACACTGCCATTTGTCATTTCTCGCCCATCACACCCCACAGAAGGGACTTTTGAAATGCAACGCACCCTCACAGTGTATTTAGGTGAGATGCAACGGACTTAGCCAATGGAGCAGCTGCAATGATCCTGTTTTGACCAATTCTGAGCAGTTTCTGGTGGAGAACTTCTGGGAAAAGCTGTAATCTGTTGACCTTGTTCCTTTAGGGGTTAGAACAACACTTTTAGGGACTTAGGAGCCCTTGGTTTATGGACATTTCATGCTTGGAGTTGTAGGGCACAAAAATTTCTATAACAGTCTTCCCATTAGGTAAGGTCATCATTGCTTTAGTGCTTGTAGTATTGCCAACATTGCCTTCTCATAAATAGGTTTTCTTAATTCTCCTTTGATTGGATGTATTTCAAGCAAAATGGGTATTTATTTTTGCCTTAAAACAACAACAATTACATTTCCTATGACATCACATTCCACAATAAAGTTTTTTGTGAATTCTGTCATAGCTAAGACCAATGCTTGGCACATTTCCTCTTTAAGATGCTCAAATTCCTTATCTACTTATGGATTCCAAGAAAGCACACATTTCTTCAGTAATGTTGTTAGAGGTGATGTTAATCTCCCATAATTCTTAAAAAAATTGTGATAATACCTTGTCAACCCGGGAAATCCTCAAAGATTATTTGTGGTTGTGGTGATTTTCCATTCCTTAATGGATTTAATTTTGTTAGTGTCCACCTTAACACCCTCATGAGATACAATATGACCCAACTATTCCACCTCATATACTCCAAAGAAACATTTGGAGGTTTTTGCATATAATTATTTCTCCTCCAATAATTTGAGCACCTTCTCAACATGTTGAACATGATCCTTCCAAGAATGGTTGTCGATTAGTATATCATAAAAAAATACTAACAAAAATTTTGCAAGGAATGTTTTGAAAATGGAATTCATCCAACCTTGAAATTTGGAAGGTGCATTGATCAGGCCAAAAGGCATGACCAAAAATTCATAATGGCCCTCATGAGTTCTAATTGTTTTTTTCAGAATGTCTTCAATCTTCATTCTAATTTGATGATAACCCGAACGAAGATCCAACTTGGTGAAGAAAATTTCTCCATGTAATTCATACGACAATTCGTCAATGATAGGAATGGGAAATTTATATTTAATAGTGATCTTGTCGAGCTCCCTAATATTTGGACACGTGCACCATGATCCATACTTCTTTTGCACCAATACTACTAGAGCAGAGAAATAACTTTGAATAGGTTGAATTATACCAGCCTCTATCATTTCTACAACCATACATTCAATTTCACTCTTTTGGAAATAGGGATATATGTAAGGCCCGATGTTTGTAGGAACACTTCCTGGAATCAAATGAATAGTATGATCATGATCACAACCAGGTGGGAGGCCTTTGGGAGTCTCAAATACCTTGAAATGATTTTCCAAAACTTTTTGGAGATCTGCAGAAATAGATGATTTCGATGTTTGAACCTCTAGTGAGTATAATTATGCAATTATGTGCCATTTTCATTTCTTTAGAATCATTGACATGCTATTAGAATTGATTATATTCCTTGGTTTGCTTGTGATACCCCTAAATTCAAATTCCTTTCCTTCCCAAAAAAATTCAAGAAAAGTTCTTAAAAACTAAAAGCTATCGTCCCTAAAGATTGTAACCATTGGACTCCTAGTACAACATCAACACCACCCATTGGAATGGAAGGCATTGGACTATTCAATACATATTCACCCATGGTTATCTTGAAATTATGGCACTTGCTAGAGTAGTTTATATTTCCTCCATTTGAAACCATCACTTGACACTCTCGTGTTGAATATAGGAAGAAATTAAATTCCATAGCTATCTTACAATGAATAAAATTATCGGTACTACCTGAATCAATTAGCACTATTACCTTTCTCTTCTTGATATGGCCTTATATGTTGAGAGTTTGAGGAGTGATAATTCCTGCCAATACATTGCAAGATATGGTCAGATTCATTTCTTCTTTCTCTGGGGTTGGTTCCTAGTGTATATTCTCTTTTTTTACATTTCTTGTTCCTTTTATTCCTCCTCTTCACACTCTATGTAAAATAATTTCTTATCACTACACTTATTATGTTTATTGTATTTTCTATCACAATTGTAACAAAGCACATTTGATCTTTTTTCCTTAAATTTTTGTGGTGCTAACCTTGTAGGTTATGGAAGGTTAGGTGCAACAACACTTCCATATCTATAGTTGTGGGTGGTAGACTTCCTTATTGCCATAATGTTTCTTTCAACTTTTCTTGCCACCCTTGTTAGGTGTAGGAATTGCACTTAAGCAAACTCCTCAACACTAAATTGTCAACCCCGGGGTTTTGTAAACTTAGAGATGAAGCACGGGAAATGCCAGAAGTGGTATGAATTTTTCCTACTCCTAATCCTACTTCTTAAAGGAAAATTTTCAGAATCAGATACAAAAAAATCTTGAAGGCAACTGACACCAAAGCAACCCTAGTGTTGGAATGTAAAAGAACAATTTGCAAGTAAATAAAGTAAAGGAACTTTCACACAATTGAAACCAGTCTTAAATGCTGAAATGAAATTCTATGTTTATCTCTAGTATAGATGTCTCACAGCTTGACAAGTGGACCCTTGTAGAGATCTGTTTCCCAATTGATTTTCCTTCTACACAAACAACATGCTCTTGTACTATTGCAATCTGCTTGCACCAGTGCAGGTTCAATATTTTTGAACAAAAGTACATTTTACCTTCCTTACTGAAGATTTATGTTTTTGTGGAGGTGCTCTAAGCCTTAGGGCTTAGAGCACTTTGTTACTATGAAAAAGAACCATCTCTTGCACCGAGACAAAGCTTCCTTCACCAAAGTTTCCAATTTACTTTCGAAATAATTAAAAGATGTGTTTAAAACAATTGTAATTACAAACTAAATTTGGAGTTAAATTATCTATGGAAAAGAAATGCTTTAATTAATTGAACCTTGCAATGAAAGTAAAATTCATAAAACGAAAGAAACTCGAAGTAATCAAAGCAGTAGTCAAAGTAATCTGCATGTATTAGGTAGCTTCGGAAAATAACTTGTAATGCAAGTATATAGTGTTTATAGTAATGTCCTTTCTTAATTCATATAAACATCCCTAGATCCTTCAGATGTATGCTCTTAATGTTAAGAACGATTAATGGATTTGACACTACTTTTGCTTGTAGGAATAACTAAAATGATAAGAAGAAATGTAACATCTGTTGTGAAGTAAATGAATAAATTGGAGTGCAGGAAACTACGTGCACTGGTACAGGAATAATCTTCCTGCATGACCCAAGCGGAAGTAAACCAAGACAAGAATTTCAGGAAAGGAATTACATGAAATAAAGAAGCTCAATCAATCTTCCAAATCACGGATGCGTTCACACTTAACTATGAAATAAATTTAGCTAAGAACTATGAAATAAATACAAGAACTATTCAAACTATGCAACTACAGATAAATGTTTACACATACCTTTCAAATGGTGAAAGCACAAGGGTAAATGAGTTGGGTTGGCTAGGCCCCAGCCAACCAGCTCGTTTCCCATTTAGGAAATGAAACGAATCAACACTCAAGTATGCATAAAATATAAGTTAGACATAACATGTGAATAACATGGTGAGTTCCTTGTATTACTTGATCAACAAATATACATGATGGCACAATTCTAGCCCAGAGCCGAGGGCAATACAAAATTACATAGCGAATGAAATTACAAATTAGATCACCCTTTAGTTCTACCTACAGTCTATATTTTATACAGTATTTCAGCCTTAGCTATATTCTGCTAATTACAACCCTTTTCCTATTCAGGCCTTTCGGCCGAACGGACTAACAACCAATCATTACAAAATTGGCTAATAGTTATAATAGAATGCGAACTTCGCTGGCCATAGACCATCCTTGAGAAATAGCCCTGATTATTCGCCACCGATATCCATCCTCAGTTAGTCTACAACCAAACTAGGAGTCTTGGATCAAAATGTCCACATGGGAGGATTCAACTCACGGAGATCTCGGAACAATCATTGTTGGCGGTATAAGAATCTACATGCACTCATCATGCTAATTCATAATTAACACTTTGTTTCTTAATTACTTCTAGGAAATTAAACATAAGTTACAAGAGGTACCTAATAGGCATGAAATCTATGTAAAATGATTAATAAAGAACTTTAATAAATCTTAATATAAAATATGAAGCATATGTAGGAATAGATAATTATCTTGGACTAGTGAAGGAAAGAGAGGGTTAAGTAGAGATAAAACATAGTTTAAAGTTTATGGAAATGGGGTAAAAATAGAGCAATTTGGGACACCAAAATCCTCCCATCCCTAAGTTGTTGTGTGTCCTCACACAAAATTTTACCTTCTACAAAAAATCCTTAAAAATGAGTGGTCAAATCTCAATACTAAACATCAATGCTTATTCCTGCTTTCACTATCTTCGGCTTTCTACCTTGGTCTCTTTTCAGCTAACTAGTCACCTTCTTGAGGCATTTGTAGAATTTGGAAGCTCGATACTTCAATACTTTTACTTGATGTTTCTTCTTCTTGACCTCTGCGAGCAGCTCTACATCACTTTGCTTCTGCCACTTTTGCTTCTTCATGACCTGGTTCAGAGCCTCCAGGTCATGAACTTGCTGCTCCAATTCTACTATTCAGTTATTGAGGTAGAGAGTAGGGGGTTTCGTGCTTAGATCTTCTGGTATAAATACCTTCTGTGCAATGGACTCAAAACAACTACCGTCATTGTCAGTGTTAAGGTCATCTAGTGTCTGCATTATGACGTCACCAAATGTTCCTGCGCTTGGGGTTTCCTTGTCACCAAGGGTTTTAGGGCCATCCATAGCCTTGGTGCCAAGGGTTTCAGTACCTTGCGCACTCAACTCCACAGGGTTTTTAATGCCTTATTCTTCCAATTCTTCAGGGGATTCAATACCTTGTTCATTTAAACCAGTAGGGATTTTAAAACCTTGTTCCTCAAAAATAGTAGGGGCCTCAGTACCCTCTTCCTCAAGGACATTGAGGATTTCGATGTCTTGTTCATTGAAATTATCGAGGGTCTCCATGTGTGTTGTGCCTCATCATCCTCATGACCTTCTACTTGAACTTCACCTACTGTCGGTGTCGCCTTCCTCTTTCTTAATTTTTGAACAAAGGTAGACAACAATATGCCGTCTTCCACGTTTTTCTCATTTACGATGATGTGGGCCGCTCCATATACAAGAACTGAAAGGTTATGATCTTTAGGTGAAAATTGGGGTGATTCATCAATCACAATTAAAGATGTTGACTGATTCATCCCTAGAGAGACAGTCTTCTTCCTTATCGAGGTTCTGATTTTTCTTTTCTTTGCCGAGGGTGGAGTATTTTTGACAGACCTATTTTTTATTTGCACTGGTGTGATTTTACCTTCTTTCTTAGCAGGGAATGATGTCTCTACCTTCCTTTTCTTTCTTGTACTCTTGATAGTAGACTTCCCTGCACTCCTCGCTCGAAACTCCTTCAGATATTCTTCCCAGGTCACTCCCTTTTCTTCCAGCACATTCTTGATGAGGATTGTGATAAGCCCATGATGATATAGCTTATTCGCGACTTGGCTTGCATTCCCACTCTGCACACCCTTCGCCATTTTCTCAAGACTTCTGAGCATGTAGTAAGGGAAATTAACAAGTTTTCCTGACTCAAAGTGTAGCAATAGCAGAAGGTGATATAGGAATGCTAATGTATAACATCCCTCGTAGGTCACAAATTTCTACAATATGTACAAGAGGTCTCACCATTTCCTAATCATGGCACTCTGCAGAAGTCCCTTCTTCTATTCAACCTTAAGTTTTATGTCGACCACAAACCGATGCCATCATTTCTTCCCAAGCTGCTCCTTTTTGAACCACTACTCTGCTATAGTTGGAAAGCCTATAGCTTGCAAAATGGACTCCTCCATGACTTAGAATTCTAATGAGTTGATCTTGAATCGACCTCCTTTTCCAGTACCACATCCATGTAGAAACCATCGAACTTTTGTAAAAATGGAAGGAACCCAAATTCTTGCAATAGTGCAAGATTGTTCTGGTATTCTGTGATCTACTTGATCTCATTCAATGAAAACGACTCATTTCTTACAAGTGCCATGTTAGAATTAGACTTCACAATTCTTAGTCACAACCTCAAAAGGATTTCAGTGAGTGATACCAACAATTGCTGAGAGCTTTATGTTGGAGGTTCATCCATCCTCCATCTTTTTAGTCCCACCCAACTAATCATGATGAAAATAGCTCCTCAGATTAGATGCAGATACGTATCATCCTGCTACAGGTGAGAAATAATGATTGGATGTGGTGGTGGTACAACGGTCATAATGATCAGGTTATGAGGTAAGATAATAATGAACAAGTAATGCAAGATTGTTTCAAGGAAGGTTAATACAAGCTATCGGGCAACAGTATTATCCCACAGTCTGCCTCATAATTCAACCAAGACATACTTTAGTACTTACTAAAAATTAGATTTCAGAACCCAATACATCTTGCACTTTAAAAATTTTCCTAAGTCAGTGAATGATAAAACATAGTATTAATTGAAATATACAATGCTATGATATATCAATACTCATGTGTAGGAAAATAAAGATCCATAAAAATCCTTCATAATATGCTCATGGACTGTGTGAATTTTATTTTACACTTGTTTCCACAATCAGCTGCGTTCCTGTACTAATCCTTCTTGCACTTTGCATCTTTCACCAGGGACTTTACCAAAACAAAAATTTTGATAGAACACAATTCTATAGCTGGAGTAAATTTTTTTCCTTAATATAAAAGAAAAGTTTTATTCGCTATCCTTTGGTGTTTCATGAGCATGCTTTCTGGATTGACTGCATCAAATTCTACAATCAATTTATGAGGGAATAAAGAAGTGGGAAAAGGGTAATTTTCAAAATTGGAAGGAACATTACAACAGGGATTTCCAGGAATAATATCACCAAGGGGGATAAAAGAAATGGTATGTGGAAAAATTCAAGGGAAAAGAGGGATTTTACGAAATCGGGCAAAGGTAGTTTACTTAGAAGAAAGAGGAAGGTAATTCGTTGGGGATTTTAGAATAGAAAATAATGGGAGTTTTTGAAACAAGAAATAGAAGAAAGAGAGAGCTTTTTATTTTTATTTTTTTACCTTGAAAATTTGCCTGCACTGGTGTGGGAAAAGGTAATCACAGTAGGAATTAAGCGTTTATTAGGATAAAAATTTCAACGCTAGTTACCCCAAACATGGGTAAGGGCTCGGTTTCTTGAACCTACTTCTTCTTGGTGGAAGCCAGCATATCTAAAAATCAAATAACATTCCCTTTTTATTAAAATTTTAATCTTCCTGCCAGCATGCTGGTTTCCAAGTTGATCCTTCTGCAATCATGTCAGTCAACTGATTTTCATAATTACAGGAATATTTTTTTCTTTTTCTTTTATTATTTTTAATAAGGACAAGAAGGAATCAAATATTCAACAAGTTGGTGTTACCACCTACCAACTCCTTTTCAAAGTGTTGTTGGACTTGCTGCATAAAATCTCCTTTAGTAAAGGGCTAAAAATATACATTCAATCTATGCCCATTTACCAGGAATAAAGAATTCCATCCATCAATAGTTTTAATTTCAACTGCTCCATTTTCAAACACTTTGACCACCTCATAGGGTCTCATCCAATGTGTGTGGAATTTCCCTTTAAAATATTTGAATCCAGAACCATAAAGGAGTACCCGATCACCTGGTTGGAATTACTTTTTCTGAATGGACTTGTCATGCCACTTCTTGCATTGTTGTTGAACCAAGATGTTCTGCTGAATAACATCCCATCAGAATTCATTTAACTCATTCAATTCTAGAAGACACTACTACTATTCTTCAGAGAGATCTAGCCCCAATTGGACTGCAGTCCTGAAAGTCTTAATCTGGAATTCTATCGGCAAAAGGACTTGTTTTGCATACACTAGCTCATATGGTGTGTGTCCCGTGCTATTTCTCTAAGTGGTTCGGTATGCCCACAATTCTTCCGGTAATTTTTCAACCCAATCCCTTCTGTGAATATTTACTGTCTTTTTGAGTATGGAATCAATCACATTATTTGTGGACTCCACTTGACCATTTTCTTGCAGGTGATATGGCGTGAATTTCCTGTGCTGTATCTTGTACTACTCCATCAAACCCTAGACCAGATTAGAAATAAACTGCGGTCCATTGTTAGAAACAATTTCTCTAGGCACACCAAATCTAGTAAATATTTCAGTAAAAAAAATCAACAACAACTCTTTCAGTAGCAAAAGAAATAGCTTTAGCTTCTACCCATTTTGTAATGAAATTTGTACAAACCAAAATATGCTTTATATTTAATGATGTTGGATTTATTGGTCCTATGAAATCAATGGCCAATTTTTGAAAAGGAACAATCATACTCTGAGGACATAAAGGCATTTCATTGGTTTGATTAGGTTGGCCAACTTGCTCACAACGATCACGCCGCTTGACATATTATTTGGCATCCTTAAACAAGGAAGGCCAAAAATAGCCAACTTGTAACACTTTGTATGCAGTCTGCTTATCGGTGAAGTGACCCCTGCAAGGTTCATCATGGGTAGATTTTAAAATATCAAACACTTCTTCCTCTCTTACACATCTATGAATAATGAGATTTGTCCAGTGTAAAAGAGGTCTCCTTGAATCCAGGAATATGCAACAATTTTCTGTACGATATTTTTCTTTTCACGAGCGGATAAGTGAGGTGGTAATTTTCCAGTGAATAACTAGTTAGCTATGTCAGCAAACCATGGGGATTTTATTGACACAACAAAAATATATTTGTTAGGAAAATCATCATCAATAGGAATTGCTTCACCAGGATTTTTTAATATTGAAAGATAATCTACTACTACATTTGATTTTCCTGGTCTATCAACAATGGTAATATTAAATACTTGTAACAATAGTAACCACCTAGTTACCCTACCACTAGTTAATGGCTTATTCATCAAATATCTTATTGTGAAATGGTCAGTATGTACAAAGACTTCATATCCTGTAACATAATGTTTGAATTTATTAATGGAAAAAATTACAGTTAAAAACTCTTTCTTAGTAACCATATAATTGAGTTCAGCGGGTGATAAGTTTTTACTAATGAAATAAATAACATAAGATTGTTTGTCTTCTTCTTGTCCTAAAACTACGCCAATAGCAGTATTTGAGGCATCAGAGGAAATATGAAATGGTAGGGACCAGTTTGGTCCTCTCAAAATTGGTGCCTGGACTAGTTTTTCCTTCAACATCTCAAAGGACTATTGGCAAGTTATTGACCAAGAAAAATCACTATTCTTATCCAAAAATCGGAAAAGTGGGGTAGCTATCCTTGAGAAATTCTCAATGAATCTCATATAGTAGCCTGCATGTCCTAGAAAACCTCTCACTTCCCTTTGAGTTTTAGGTATAGGGAGACTCAAAATGACTTCTATTTTTGTAGGGTCAACCTGGATACCTTTGTCAAAAATAAGATGGCCACGAACCACTCCTGCCTTGCACATTAATCTGCATTTTTTGTCACTCAAGGCAAGATGAGCTTCTTGGCAGCAAAGAAGCACTATTTCTAGATTCTTCAGGGCTTCCTGAAATGAATCACCAAACATATAAAATTCATCCATATAGATTTCTACACACTCAAGATCATAAAAAATAGTCAAGACTGCCCTTTGAAAGGTATCTGAGCATTACATAGCCCAAAGGGAAGCACTCGGTAAGAAAATGTACCCCATGGACATGTAAAAGTGGTTTTGTCTTGATCCACGGGTGTGATCTGTATCTGGTTATATCTGCTAAAGCCATCTAGAAAAGAAAAGTACTCCTTACTAGTAAGGGTATCGAGCACCTGATTAATGAAAGGAAGGGTGAAGTAACATTTGAGAGTGGCTTTGTTCAATTCTCTGTAGTTAATACAAATGCACCATCTTCCATCTTTCTTTGAGACTAATTCTAATGGAGAGACCCACTGGCTGTCAGAAATAGGATAGATAAAATTAGCATCTAAGAGTTTTCGCAATTCTTCCTTTACAACATCTCTCAGAGCTAGTTTCATTTGCCTTTGGGGTTGTTGGATAGGTCGGCCTGCATCTTGTATATAGATATGGTGTGTACAAGTTTTAGGAGGGATGCCTTTCATATCTTTATAGCCCCATGAAAAGGAATCAAGATGGTTTCACAACAAATTCACAAGCTGCTCTTGCTGGGAAGGATCCATGTCTGAACTGATATGCAAGGATTTACCTAGACTAATCTCAACAAGGGTGGTATTAGGCTCAAGAGTACATAGATGTGTCACTAGAGATGGTGGCGAGGGAGGTAGAGAGTCATATCCTTCCTGAAAAATCTAGACTATAATTCTGACTCAATGACTCAAAATTAGGTACGATATCTATATTGTTCAGGAAGTCTTGAATCTCACCCTCCTACAAGGAATCAACATTTTGATGTATCAAGGAAACAGGCTGAGTCTCCTCATCACTACTGTAGTCTAACCATAAAGTGTTTCAGAGCTCCTAAATGGATCTAGCAGGTGGATACAAGGTGACCTTCTTCCTAGAATCTCCATGGGGAATGTACATGTCACCAGAATGACATCTAATATAAGCATCGGCCGTGGCAAGCCATGGTCGTCCCAAGTTCAAGGGATGTCCTCCCACAAGATTCTTTGGCTGAAGCGCAGTGAAATCTACGGGATATCCCAAGTGTCTAGGGAAACAACCACGTCATCCAACACCCCTTTCGACTTGATTTTAGATCTATCTGCTAGTTCAAGTAATGTAGGAGTAGTACGAATATGGACCAATCCAAGTTGATCCATGGTTTTCTTGTTCATAACATTAATGGCTGCCCCCAGGTCTATAAGTATATTGGAGACAAGGACATCACCTATCTGAATAGAGAGAACAGGGTTTTTGGGGTCAGTATATTTTTCCATGTGCATATACCCTATCATTAACTCTTCTACTCTACCAACAAATTGAATGGTTTGAGGTTATAACCTTCTCCTTCCGTGATTCTTGACAGAAATTTCCCTAATGATTTTTGTGAATATGGGGATCTCTTTAATAGCATGGAGCAAAGGTACCCTTATGAAAAGGTTCTTAAGCTCAAAAGCTAGGCTAGACTCAGGAATGGGGTATTTCTTCTCCACAACTAACCTCTCTAGATAGGGAGGTCGGTTGGAAGAAGATTACAAGGGCTCAGAAGGTATGGGAATAGGTTGAATGATGTCATATTTTTCAGAATGGTCACGAGTTTCCTCCTCTCCTTTCTCATTGATAATCACCATAGGCTGCATTTGATTTTCTGAGGTTACTATCTTCCCTTATCTAAATTGGAGATCATTGACTCCAACTCGCATAGACTCATATTTGGATGAAGAAAGAGGGTTCATAGAATGGATCTTTTGTACCATTTTGTTATTGGGGTTGTGTAAAGGTTGAGTAGGCAGATGAGAAGGTCGAAATGGTGGAGGTAAAGGTAATGGTGGCATTGGCTGACTCAGTTGAGGTAATGATGGTTGTGGCATTGGGTAAGGTGCATACGTAGGAGGGTTTGACTGCATAGGTGCAGGATAGGAATGATGTGAATGGTGTGAATGGTTTGGCCCTCTCCATCCTTGTTTTCAATATTGGAAGGGTTGTCCATACTAATATTGGTTCCCATGCTGCCAACGTTGAGAGTGACTAGTGTTAGGATAGGAATATGAATGTGCATTATAACCTACTTGAGGCCAGTTTCTTTGTGCTCCCATAGTATGTAGTGATTCAGCTTCAGGTTGCCCTCCCTCAAGTACATATTTTAGCCTAGGTATGGAGTGACATTTTTCCGTGGCATGGTTTTCTGCACAAATTGCACATTTATTAGTTTATGTAATATTGAGAGGACATTCTCTTAAAATATGCTTTCATATACATTTTGGACAAAAAATAGACAATGACTCTTGTTCTTCTACCAGTTTTTGCTGAAACTTCAGAGAGTCTATTTGTTTACAGATAGTACTCATTATTTCAATTTTCATATTGTCCATTTTGTTTTCTAATCCAATAATCATAGCATCAATAGATTTAGTTTTCTTGTTTCTATTCCGAATTCCTTTACCGGATCTATATTGGTTCCTTGAGAATTTCTTGCACAAGTTACAAATTTGATCAAAGTATTTTTGAGCAATATCCCCTTGTCCTAATAGATTTAAATTATTCCTAGCATCGTCAGTAAGCCCATGTAAGAAAAAGGTTCTAATGGTACTTGGATCAAAGTGCTTTGACCTTTGAAGGATATACAAGAATCTCTGTAAGTAGTCGTCTAGAGTCTCATCATCATTTTGCACGATAGTAAAGATTTCATCTTGAATATCTCTAGTTTTACAATATTCCTGATATTTTGACAAGAACACTCTCTTCATTTTCTCTGAAGAAGATATAGTGTTTCCTCCTAGTCCCATGAACAAGCGGAGTGCTATGTCCCTGAGAGTTGCAGGAAATAACTTTAACTTCTGGGCATCAGATAAATAATCTTAACTTCTACACAAAATATCAAACTCAAATAAGAAAGAGTCTAGGTCTTCATGTAACTTACCATAGAAATAAGGAAGAACTGATAGTGAAATATTTTTCATTTTTACTTGTGTCTCAGGATCCATAATTGGGAATCCAAAAGTGGATTTTTCCTCATTTATCTGATTTTCACCAGTTCCTTCTGCATGGTCTTCCTAATCTACCATTGTTATTTTTCCATGTGAACCACTCTCAATAGGCTGAGAAGGCTTACTATGGGTTCTAATAGCCTCCTTCTTCCCCTTTGTGGGCTGTGTCACCCCTGGACTACTGCTACCAGAGCCCAAATGGATTGTTCATGCGTGATGAGTCTGAATTTGGATGGACTATCTACTTGCAAAAGAAGGCCCAATATGAGATTTTCTTTCATTTTTATTAGTATTTCTTTGGCCCCTAGTGGGCTTCAGACCCCTACCTCTTTTAGGCATTCATTTCAAAAAATGACAAAAAAAAATTCAAATAAAAGTTGCAATTTCAAAAATAACTCAGCACCTATAAATTCCTCCAAATAACAGAAGCACACTGCAGGGAAAAAGTAATAGAAGACTTACTCCTATTTCAAAAAATGGAAAATTCTTACCAATTCAAATTGCCTCTCCGACAATGGTGCCAAAATCTTAGATGCATGAATTGCACTTAAGCGAACTCCTCAACACTTAATTGTCAACCTGGGGGTTTCGTAAACTTAGAGATGAAGCACAGGCAATGCCAGAAGTGGTATAAAATTTTCCTATTCCTAATCCTACATAAAGGAAATGTTCCAGAATCAGACAGAAAACAATGCAATTGACACCAAAGCAACCCTAGTGCAGGAATGTAAAAGAACAATTTGCAAGTAAATCAAGTAAAGGAACTTTCACACAATTAAAGGCAGTCTTAAATGTTGAAATGAAATGCTATTTTTATCTCTAGTATACATGTCTCATAGCTTGACAAGTGGGCCCTTATAGAGATCTGTTTCCCAATTGATTTTCCTTCTACACAAACAACCTGCTCTTGTACTATTGTAATCTACTTGCACTAGTGCAGGTACAATATTTTTGTACAAAAGTATATTTTACCTTCCTTACTAAAGATTTATGTTTTTGTGGGGAAGACTAGCTCTTCCACTAGGATAGAGCTTCCTTCACCAAAGATTCCAATTTAATTTCGAAATAATTAAAAGATGTGTTGAAAAGAATTGCAATTGAGAACTAAATTCTGAGTTAAATTACCTATGGAAAAGAAATTCTTTAATTAATTGAACCTTGCAATGAAAGTAAACTTTATAAAATGAAAGAAATTTGAAGTAATCAAAGCAGTAGTCAAACTAATCTACATGTATCAGCTATCTTCGGCAACTCACTTTTAATGCAAGTATAAAGTGTTTATAATAATGTCCTTTCTTAAGTCATATAAACATCCTCAGATCCTTCAGAGGTATGCTCTTAATGTTAATAACGATTATTGGATTTAACGCTATTTTTGCTTGCAGGAATAACTGAAATGATAAGCAAAAATGTAACATTTGGTGTGAAGTAAATGAATAAATCAGAGTGCAGGAAACTACATGCACTAGTACAGGAAGAATCTTCCTACACAACCTGAGTGGAAGTAAACCAAGACAAGAATTTCAGGAAAGGAATTACAGGAAATAAATAAGCTCAATCAAGCTTCAAAACCATGGATCCTGTTATCACTCAGGTTGTTCCCTTTGACTCCCAAGGGAATACGGCCGAGGTAACCACTGACCAATCTTTGGGTCACAGGTTCTAGCCTACCTATGACCAGAGAGGGCTCTCTCTTTATGATTTAACTTTGTGTGTATACTATTTTAGGCTAGTTATGATGCTCAAGGTTTTGTTTTGAAATTTGCTGGATGATGATTTCAGTCAAGATAGATATATGTTTGTCAGGGTGTTCTAGGCCATTGGGCATGGAGTCAGTGATGTTTTAATTGCCTGATATGTCTGTGTTGATACAACAGTGGTGCTGCAGAGCCAGATAAGTGTCTAAGAAACAATTCTTTAAATCTGTGATTGGGTGTGATGTAATCAGGGTATGAAAGGCAATTAAGGATCTTTCAGTAAGCTGATATGGAGAAAAGTGGGAATATTATTTAGGATCACTGAAGAATTCCTATATAACATTCATATTTATAGAATTGATGTAAACATGAGCAATTAAGAATTCATGTTCATGATTAATTCTGAAGAAAACATTTTTAGCAACAGAGATTGAGCACAAGGTGTAATCAAACATTTCCTGTACTATTCTTTTTCTCTATTGTTAGATTGGTGAAGCATGTGTATGATTCAAACAAACATAAGAAGATAAAAAATAGATTGAGAAAACTTATTGTTCCATTAGACAGCACAAGAATTCTGCAACAGCACGCAGAGCATCATCGAGACATCAAACATCCAAGAAACACTGAGCTTTTCCAGCCTCTTGCATTAGATTATCTGAAAGTATACAATACATTTGCCTTAGAGTGAAAATCACCAACCCCTAATACGTTGCCAGGGGAGGTATATATACAAAATTTACATCAGAAAATATCTAGCTAGTGAGTTAATGGCTCATTAATATTGTGCCAACTCCTGGAGCGTTGTAGCTGAGAAAATAAATGCTGTAGTAACTTCTAAGTGTATTAGCTGTCCAAAATGGTCAGAGAATGTTGACTTTGTGACCGTTGGAGTCGGCTGAAGATGTGCTGCCCAAAATTTGCGCATTTTCCTATATTTGGCTTGCTGCCGCTGTCTTTATGCTGAGTCACCTTTTCGGCTGCCTTGTATGCTGTCCAGATTCTGCTTTTTGCTTTTGGCTGAGTGGAAGCTGACTAGGTTTGATCAACTGAGGTCAATGAGGCAAAATTTGCAGCATTGCCTGCCACCAATCCTCTTTGGGCAGCTAGTGTTGCTTTGAGGAATTGTTTGTATACTTCTATTCTCAACAACTCATTTTGTGCTTTTATTTCTTTGAAGGAAGCCTTGGTGCTTGAAGGCTTCTTGCTGTGTTGAGTGGAGGAGGACACCTCCATGCCAAGCTGTAATCCTTGCTCTTGCTGAAAAGAGCTTGTGGCCGTTTGCTGACTGTCTTCCCCTTCTTTCCTTGGGCTCTCAAGGACTTCTTCACTTATTTCTTCTATGACTGGGGAGTCAACCTTTTGCCTCTTGGCCTCAGGTTGCTGGGAGGATCCACTAGCAGGAGTGGACTCTTCTCTGTCCCTCTTCTTGCCCCTCTCCTCATGTGCAGGGGTCTGCAATATAGGTGCTGTTGGTGGTTCTGTTTGTGGTGGAGGTGTTTGCTCTTGTTGCTGCCCAATTGAGGAGGCAGGATTTTCTTTTACTATCTCTTCTTCAGCACCCATTATTCCTTTACCCTTATCTGTGCCTGATGCCGCTGTAGATGGCACCTGGGTGGCTGGTGCAGTTGTTGTAGTTGAAGTTCCTTCTCCCACTGGATGCGGTTGCTTGAAGACTACCTGCTGCACAGAATCCAAGTCAAGAGTTTTTTCCAAATCCTTGACATTTTTTTGCATTATTTCTTCTTCAGTTAGTTTCTCAATTAAAGTATCTTGCAACCATTCTTGCTGATTGGCATACTGCTCAATATGTGGAAATTTACAGTGCTCATAGCCTAGCAGCCTGTACTTGACCCTTCTAGCACAGATGAAGCCTTCAGGGTCATAAGGGACCCACCGGAAGCTTTTTGATAGCTTGTATTTGTCTTTGAGGATTTGCTCAGCCTCTTGCCATCCCTCTTTTTTGTTCATGATAAAGGGGCCCAGGTGGTGTTTAAACTTGAGGTGGGCTTTCTTCTTAGCACTATGAAAGTGGGTGAGGTCAGAGTGAATAAGCTGCCTATAGTACTCCAATGCAAACAGTCTCATTGGTACATATTTTGGGAGCCTGTATGGACAGAGCTCACAGCCATAAATTCTGATGACTGTATGATCTTGGTATAGGTACCAATCACCTATTTTATAATTTTTGGACAGCTGCAGAGTTTTCTGGATTTCAAATGACACTCTGGGAGGAGGGGACCTCATTAATAAGCAAGAGACTGGGTAGACAAATTGATCAATAAATTCACAGTATGAATATGGTGAATCTTGGACTTGGTGAAAAACTGATGTCCAGAAGATGACAAACCTTCTTTCTCCTCTAGAATCCAGCTTCTTGATAGGGCATTGAAAGGCCTCAGATTGATAATAGATGAACAAATGGTATATGTATGATGAATATTTGAATATGCCCTCCCTGTCCACTTTGAAGAGTTGGTCATGTATTTTGTTGGCTATGAATTTAGCAAAGTTATACTTGTAGGCAGGAGGTTGGCCTGGGCTGTAAGCTGCTAACAATACCAGCACTGTCTCATCAACATGCTCACTGGTTTTATAGCCCAACACATAAGAGATCATGTCAAGCAAAAGTTTGCCTACATCAGTAAAATGGACATACAAGAAAGGAGGAGGCCCTGTGGACTGGCAGTTAGCCCTCATAAATATCTTGGTGATCTTCTCAATATCAGCAGTGGAAAGCTTGGCACCTGTATCCAGCAGATAGTTCATGGAGAAGGGATACAGCAGCTGAGTTTGTTTGAAGTTGAGCATCTGGTTGATGGACTCAGCATTGATGTGGAAGAGTATGCTCCCAGATGGAGACTTGACAGCTCTGTGATTTGGATCATAATTCTCAGCACATAAGCGGATGATTTCTGGAAAAATGTTAACAGATGGGAGAAAGTAATAAGGCAGATTAGATTCCCAAATCCCATATGTGTCATTGTTGTCCAAATAGTTATCCTTCAATTCCCGAAAGGTCTGCAAATGGTTCCTGTCACCCACCAGGTCTTGAATGAGGTAGTCTCTGTTAGCAAGAGGCAGGGCCTCAAGCTCTTTGTTGGGTGGATTCATGGGGGCAACACTGAGAGCTGTGGGTGCTGGTGCAGCCATTGTATAGTCCTCAAGTGTTATTTTTGCAATGCAGTTTCTGGATGTAACAAAGTGAATGCAATAGCTTGTAAGGCTTCTTAAAGGTCAGGTGGCAGACTGAA
Organism: Pinus tabuliformis; assembly: GCA_031772625.1. Classification (NCBI taxonomy): domain Eukaryota; kingdom Viridiplantae; phylum Streptophyta; class Pinopsida; order Pinales; family Pinaceae; genus Pinus; species Pinus tabuliformis. The sequence continues at coordinate 331,509,005 of CM062811.1, forward strand.
TGCAGATGATGCCAGATAAGTCTTCAAAAGAGGAGTAGGCAGATTAAGCAGGCTTGCCTCTGCTCTGCTCTGGTAAATTCACAAGGATTGTGAATAATGAGGATGAATTGCAGAGGGAGGGCAGGACTAAAAGTTGGTAAAATGCAGTTGTTCAAGCATGTACTCGGCAAAAGGGAACAATGCCGGGCAGTTTGGAGGATAAATTGTAAATTAAGGCCGCAAATGATTTCTCAACAGTGAATTTAGGAGCAGGGGGCAATGTAGGTTGTTTTGGTCCAGCATTAACTAAATGACAATCTTTAATTTAGGATTTACCAGGTATTTAGTGGACAATATTGCAGAGAAATGGCATGAACACGGGTAAAACAGGTGAATTTCGGCAAATACCTGGACCAATAGCGCCGAGAGCTGCCGGGTTGAACAGTGGATGAGAAATGCAGCTAAATTGGCAAATGATGGCGTCCCAAGCTTTGAATTTGCAGCGTAGAGGCGATTTTTGGAGCGAATGAAAAACAACGGCTCTGTCTCTTTTCGAATAAAAATGACATAAAATGGCTCGAATGCGCGTTTATAATGATAAATTTGGAAAATATGGGTTTTTGGTGCTTTCCCCCGATGACGTCAGCATGACGTCATGGCGGGCCCGGGTACGGATGGTGACGTGGGTGCTGAGCTGGAGGCCAGCATGGCAGGACACGGTGGCGGGATGTGGGGGCGACGAGGTGATGTGGAAGGCGACGAGGCACGGTAGCGGGGGCTGAGGGTGTGACGTCATGATGATGCGGGGGTGACGTGACAGGGGAGGCGGGTTGAGGGAGGGCGGTATGTGGTTTCCCCGCACCGCCATTGGAGGAAGGCGGTATAGGGGAGGGGGGCTCCAAACACCTCCGATGGCTGCCACGCGTCCAGCGTACGGGAGCAAAACCACCCGCTCCCCGGACGCTAAAGCGCGGCAGGTCCAAATCTGAAAATGACCACCCATCGTTGGATTGGGGGCAGCGGGAGATCGAGGGCTGGCGGGCGCCCCGACCCAGCGTGCAACTTTGGGTGGGGACCCGCCAGCTAATAAAATAATCAAAAAAAAAAATTGGGTTTAGAACTTTGGTTACGGGGGTTTTCATGGGTTTTGAAATATGTATGGATTAATGTGTCGGGGTTAATCAAACAGTTAACCTTAGGTTTGAATGGGGGGAAAGGGTTTTTCATGGATTTTTTCGGAAAAAGGGTAAATGAGGGTTTAGTGTAGGTTATTAATCTAACCAGAGGTTAGAGTAATCCCAAAGCAAGGGTTGACTATAGTCCCTGGTGGACTAATGTCTCCCATAGAAGTGCTATTTAGCTATAATGCTAAAAGGGGGGGATATTTATACATTTTTTGGGCTTTTTGCATATAATGCTATAATAGTAGGGGGAGGGGTAGCACTTAGGGATTTATATAATAAAATTAGAAATTAATATGAATTGGGGATATGAGAGAGGGGTAAAGAGCTAAGTTTAATGAGTAAACTTAGTTTTAGAAGCAGCTAGGAGTGAAGAAAGATTTTACACAAGAAATGTGGCTTCTTTTCAAAGAGAGAAGTCACATCTGACATGAAATTTTACAAATGAGGAGTGTAAGGAGGACTGATCAGGCAGATCCTGCAGTTCTCATGGGGATATTAGTAAGAAACTTTGAAGGGGATGAGGGAAGTTAGTGATGGTTTAGTAGTTTGCCACATAGGCCATTGCTCTTGCCTTTCTCCTGCTGGTGACATCATTGTGATTTTTGCCATGTCAAATGCTTAGATCTTGCTTTCTGCAACCTTCAACTGCCTACCCTGCCTAATATGCCTAACATTTTTTCTTCCTTTGGATGGGTGCATTTAGCCTTGCAAACCCTGATAACTCTTTTCTTCTTGTTGCCCTCCTATCTAAGTCTACCCTTATGACTTCCAAGGGCCCAGATTAAGCAGTTGGGCTCCTTCCTTTCTCTATCCACCTAGTCATCTGTCAAGCTTGAACTGTTTGAGCAGGTACTTCCTTTCTAGTCTACAACATGCAATTTAAAACATGGTGAGGCCCAGCTTGAGCTGTTGGGCCACCCATCGAAGTGGTAGTGGCATTTTGACTAGCCACTTTCATGGTCTTTATTTGGGGTTCATTTCTTTTATTTTTTCTTTGACCAATTCATTTTCTTGCCTTTTGATTATTCTTTTAAGGCATACCCTCTTTACATTTTTTAACTGTCTGCTTGCCTTCACAAAAATGGAACCTTAGTAGCATGGAAGGTGAACATTTTTGGCACTTCCACTGTCAATCACGAGAAATGAAAACCTATTGGTATAGTAGGCTAACAGATCCGTTCACACTTAATTATGAAATAAATTTAGCTTAGAACTCTGAAATAAATACAAGAACCATTCAAACCACACAACTGCAAATAAATGTTTCCATAGACCTTTCAAATGGCAAAAGCATAAGGGTAAACGAGCTGGGCTGGCTGGGTGATATCCAACCAGCTCATTTCCCATTTAGGAAACAAAATGAATCGACACTCAAGTACACATTAAATATAAGTTAGACACAACGTGTGAATAACATGGTGAGTTCCTTGTATTACTTGATCAACAAATATACATGATGGCGCAATTCTAGCCCAGAGCCGAGGGCAATACGAAATTACACATGGAATGAAATAACAACTTAGATCACCCTTTAGTTCTACTTACAATCTATATTTTATATAGTCTTTTGGCCTTAGCTGTATTGTGCTAATTACAACCCTTTTCCTATTTAGCCCTTTTGGCCAAACAGACTAACAACCAATCATTACAAAATCGGCTAATAGTTATAATAGAACACGAACTTTGCTGGTTGTAGACCATACTTGGCAAATATCCTGATTATGTGCCATCGATATCCATCCTCAGTTAGTCTGCAATCAAACTAGGAGCCGTGGATCAAAATGTCCACGTGGAAGGATTCAACTCACAGAGATTTCAGAACAATCATTGTTGATAGTGCAGGAATCTACCTGCACTGATCATGCTAACTCGCAAGTAACACTTAGTTTCTCAATTACTTCTAGGAAATTAAACACAACTTACAAGAGGTACTTAATAGGCATGGAATCTATGTCAAATGATTAATAAAAAACTTTAATAAATATTAATATAAAATATGAATAATATGTAGGAATAAATAGTTATCTTTGACTAGTGCAGGAAAGAAAGGGTTAAGTAGAGATAAAACAGAGGTTAAAGTTTATGAAAATGGAGTAAAAATAGAGCAATTTGGGAAACCAACAACCCTGAATTCCTTCTCCAATGAATTAGGCTCCCAAAGGTGAACCTCATGTTGGATGTTATCCTTTAAATTCCCCATGAATACATCAATCCTATGCTCCTCTAGAATATCATTTACCCTAATATTCAATTTTTGTAAACCCTCAATGTGCTCTTCCCTTGACCCCTTCTGTTTGAGATTTATGAATTGGCAAAAGAAGGTGTTTCTCTTTGTATCCTCATAATGTGCTACGATTTACTTCATAAAAATTTAAGAAGTGACAGGTGGTTTATGAGAAAAATGCCATTGACACCATACAAATTGATTTGGTTCTAAATATAAATATGGAATGTGTACCTTTTGTGTGTGTTGCACATTATGGAGATCAAAATATTGCTCCATCTGTAGTATCCATGTTACCACATCTTTTACATAAAACTTCCTCATATCAATCTTTGGAATATGGTGGGCCTTCAATCCAAATTAGGGTCTCTAAAATCATGATTAACATTATTTTTTTTTCTCATCATGAGTTTCATTAAATACCTTTTTGCCATTAAAGAAGAATTTCTTGCAAAAAATTTCTCAAACCTTCCTTCAAACATTCCACCTTATCTTCCATATCTGATTTTAATCCATCCTTCAAACCTTCCATGTCTAATTTTAATCCATCCTTTAAAAATTCCATGTATGTTTTTAAACCATTCTTCAAATCATTCATCATAGCTTCCATTTCATTTTTGGTTACTCTTTGTGAGAGCGAAATTTGTTGCACTTTGTCTCACAATTTTGATATATCATGTTGAATTTCTTCCTCTTCTTCATGCATCATAGTAGAGCCTTCTGGTGGCTTACTAGGTTTTTCCATTTTCTTGCTTCATGTCATTTTGGAATCAAATAATTATATTTGTGATTCACTATTCCCCCTGAATCACTTCAAAATTATTTTTCAAACAAAACTTATGAAAATTAATAAAAAAATACACACCTTTCTCTTTCTTTGTAGGAGATCGATATTCAATATATTGTAGCTCTGTAATTTATGATCTGCAAGGTCTTAAATTTTGTCCTATGGCATCCCTCTAACTCATTTTTCCAACCCCACGAGTCAAACTGAGATTGGATTCTTCAAGAAGAGTTATGCCCAGTCTCCCACGATGACCGAATTATAGACTAGTTCAGTAGAGAGAACTTTTATGGAATGTCGCATGTCACTATCTCGACCTTCAACTATGAAAATGATACACGAAAAACTAGAATTTTTGAAATGTCAGTTACTTTTATGAAATTTAAATCTGATTCTTAGAGAGAAAGTTATGATGATTTTACCTAACTATTTCACACCAAATTCTGGAGCCTACAAAAACCCTAACTTCCTCAGATCATATCTATGAAAACGTAGCGAACCAACATCTAAAATTTGTAAACCTCATTCACCAATATTTCTACTCCATGTGGTTTTAATTTTAGCTTCAGAAGCCTCGTAGAAAACATGTTATAGAGAAATTTACAATATAACCTATTTGAAGAAGCAAAACCCTAGAATCCAAAGCTTTAATACCAAATTTTATGCAACGAACTCACAAAATAGAATAAAATATAGATAAACGACTTGAGAAATAACCTCTTCAAGGGGAAAATATCCTTTACATCACTTAAATGAAAATTTCTTGAATGATAGAAACGATAAGACCTCATTGGTATATATAGGATTCTAAGGGGTCACAATATAATTAGAACATACATAACAATAAAAATGTAAGGGCACAACAATAAGAATAGTGGGCTTCTATGGGGCACAAAAATAACAATATGGGGGATACATGGGCATAACAATAACAATATGGGAATACACTAACAATAAAAATAATGGGGATACACTAGTATTATAGGGACCTCACAATTGTCGTTGTCATCATCATCATCAACATTGCCACTGTCATCATCATCATCAACATTGCCACTGTCATCATCATCATCATCGATGTCATAGATAATGGTGCTACTAATAATATTATGCCTCTTTACATAATGGGAGAAACAAGATTATAATGTACCTCATAGTCAAAAGGTTGAGAAAACTCCTTACCCTTTCATTTGAGAAAAATACATAAGCTTCATAGTTCAAAGGTCTTTTTAATGCCTTTTGTTCATGTTATTAATATTTTAGAGTGTTTGTGGTTTTTTTTTTCCTAATAATTTTTTCTTCATGATCTAGATTGGATCATTATATTTTTTTTCAACCATCTCAATACATTTGGCATGAAAAAGGTGGAGGAATCAACTCATGGGACTACTTTTACTAGTGGGATCCAGTTTGGAAAAACAGGGTTTGAAACCTTCTAGGAGTGTTTGAGGCATCAAACAATGTTTTTTTGGGGGTAAAACTATGTCGCTTTAGCTTTTAACCTTCTAATGTTATTCTACACACAAACATATTCCCAACGATGTAAAGAGTGTGTCAATCGAACTCTATATGCAAAAGTTATGCCACCCATAAGTTGACCTTCTTGCTTTCACACCTATTTTATTTTGGGGATAACATGGAAGATTTAAATCATCCTTGGCTGGCGAAGGAAAGAATTACAATCCTTGAAGTAATACAAAGTTTTCTAAACATCTTGATAAGATGCAACCCAATTTTGACCAAGATATATTCAGAAAGCCTAAATATCATAGTAAGAAATTCATCTTGGCCATTTAATTGATGAATTCACAACATGAGAATAACACATGTTGACTATTACCATACACATTTGAGAATAATATCATATCATATATATGTATATATATATATATATATATATATATATATATATATATATATATATATATATATATATATATATATATATTGGTGGGTGTGTGTTATATTCCTTCCACGACTAGTCGCACACGTGAGGGGGTGAAAGACCCCCATGTTTGTTGCATCGGGAGCAATAGGGGGCTCATAGGGGCGTCATAGCCTTCCCTGTCAGGGGTTTTAAGGGGACAGTAGCCCCCTACATGAGGTTCGGGGTAGCGCTCAAGGAAAAAAAATTAGACCCTATATTAGGTGGGCAGACGTACCTGTGGGTTTGTGCATGGGTTTTGCACATGGTTTTTGGCATGACGTTTTTCTACCCATGGTATTTTGTAGATTCGTTCAAGGGAACTACAATTATGTTCTAATCCAGGTTAATGGATTGGGGTTTATGAATTCTTCAACATGTATATATATGTATTGTAACATTGAAAGGAAGATAATGAAAAATCAATTTTCTAGTCCTGATTTTGGGATCCAAGGGAAAATCTCTATGTATTTGTTTTATATTCTTGTCATTGTTTATTTTCTGTTTTTGGAATTCGTATACAGATAGTTTGTGTACAATGTTAAACCTATATATATATATATATATATATATATATATATATATATATATATATATATATATATATATATATATATATATGTATAGTATATATGTATATATATGTATATGTATATGTATACACATATACACATATACATATACATATACATATACATATACATATACATATACATATACATATACATATATATATATATATACATATACATATATACATATATACATATATACATATATACATATATACATATATATATATATATATATATATATATATATATATATATATATATATATATATATATATATATATAGCCATGAGAGAATTCACCAAACATTTCAATGTTTTTCACGCTGTCTATTGAGGGCACTATTGAGGAATTTTATCAAGGGAACAAGGGTACGAGGGCAAAAGTGGTGGAAGTGACACCTATCTTCAAGGAAAATAAATATGGAAGTAAGCCTTCCATTGTAACTGTGATCCTTGAGTTAGGGCTTTCAATAATTACGAAAATATCTCTAATACTTTCCTAAACACTACAAATTTGATTCTTCTTCAATGTTCCACAATTTGTTGAATAATAGAGTAGCTACTTTCCTCGGAAATGAGTAATATAAATTTTCGAGACCTCTTCGCTGGAATAGGGTTGCCTTCTATGCCATTAATAGGTCTCAGACCTCTTGTATAAATATTCACAGATCCTTATTCTGATTTTCGAATATCTGAAATGTGTTACAAAACCTTAGCACAAGTCTTATTATTCGCGGCCTTATATGAATTTATTGCCTAGCCTCTTATTTTAAAGTCTCAAGTATTGAATTTAAATATACATGTATGCATGGGCTACTCTATTCATTTCTGATTCAGAAGAGGGTTTCACCATTCAACATTCTTTTATCTCTTCGTGTATATAGCATGGGTTCTAGTTTCTCAACACTTTTAATTCTTTTAACTAGGTTTATATGATGACTACAAGGTGTCCCTAGATGTGGCATGGAATTATTTACACTTACATATTCTTCTTATTCTCACGATAGCTTGAGCATGACATTGGGGTTTAAAAAACAAATTCAGTAGGATTTATAAGGGATCGGGTCATTCACCCCTCCTGGTATATATTTCATGAGGAAGATGTAAATTATTTAAATTTCCTTCCATGGTTGTTTACTGGCTTTTCTTACAGAGATAATACTTGTATGATGTTGTCTTTATATCTAAGGGTCTTAAAGCCAAAAACAATTATGGTTTCAAGGAATGAACAAGTATGTTTATCTAGTTCTATATATTTGAAGATATTTAGGTCGAAATAATTTGCTAATTCTTTTGATTTAAATACACTCTCAGCTTCCTATGCTTCCCTTCGAGGGTTTAAATTGAGAATCCACAGAGTATTGATTTGTTTTAGGATTTTACTATAAAATTATTATTCATAACATCTAGAATAATCTTCTGTATAATTTGCATTGAAATATTATTTATATTACTTTGCTTAAAAGGAAGAAAACCTTGTTTTTTCCCTCTAAGTTATACAAAATCTCTTTGCTTGTTGTATTTTAATAGTGTTCAACAATGTTTCTTTCACTTTGATCATATTTTATGGACAGACACGATATTATTTTTCATTTTCTTTTCAAATGTGCAACACATAGAATAATAAACTCTACATAAATGCATGTATATATAAATAAATCTTTTCAATCATTTATATTTATATAGGTATATTTATAGTCTTATATAGACCAAGGATTCTATGGTTACTTGTAATGGGAAAGCATGGTTAAATCCCCATGTCCTAGTCTAATCAACTTGGGACCAACTCCATGAGACCTTGATTGCATGGTATTCCTCTTAGGGATTCATGACTTCAACCTAGGCTTAATCTCCAAGAATTTCCTTTATAATAATTAGTAGTTTTATTATCATTTTAATCATATTCTCAACATTTAAATAGTATTTTTTTTAAGCAGTTGATGAGGCCCAGAAATGGGTAACTATATGGGCTCATTTTGCCTATTATTTTCATTTAATCCACCATTATCAATATTTTTGTGCATGTTTTTGAATATATTTATGTCAATAGAGTGAATGGGGATGGTCACTTTGCCATGTCGTCTAATGAGTGTTTATTGTAGATTTTTTGGACAATTTTGGACAAGGACCAGGAATTTATGAGCAAAATGACAGCCAAACTCGAGGAAAAAGGGATGAGGACTTAGAGGAGGGGCGTACCCTTCATTAGATGACCCCTTCCTCGAATTATTCATCAACAAATCCGAGTACAAAGGCCGACATTGATGATTCCAAGGGGTAGCCGAGCAAGTCAAGTAGGGCTACTGTTATCTTCTGTTCTAGGCAGCTGAGTTCCTTAAGTTAGGAGGACTGTTGGGAGTCCCCACTTGTATAAATCAGAAGGATTCAAGCGTCAGTAGGTTAGCCATTTCACAATATATTTTCACAATTTTGTGTAGCCTTGTACTCAGCTCGTTTTCGAGCTCTTTTTGAAGATAGTTTTGTGATATAACTGTTATTTTTGATCGATGAAGATGAATCCAATTTTGAACCAGCACTGATCTTTTCTAGAGGGCTGAAGCTCTTGGGTTAGGGCCCAACCCAAGTTTCCCAGAACATCCTTTGTGTATTTATATGCTTTTACTTGCATTCATGAGATAATTTCTATTGTTTAGGTTAATCTTGCTTTGTTAAAATAGGTTGATTTTGATGGTTAGAATAGTTTCTTGCTTCAAGTTGATTGAGTAGGTTGCAACAGTGACAAGAAAAGATCCAAAAAGGCTACCAGCAGGTCGTGATCTCCTTTCTCCCTCCTTGGGACCATGATTTGAGGTCAAGGCACTACTGCTGCCACCAAAAACACAGTTTTTGCTCCTCCAATGCAATTGCTAGTGTGATATTTCAAGTAGGAGAAGTTGATATTAGTTCGGATTTGCTTAGATCATCTCTTGTTCATTTACCATGGTTTTATCACTTAAAATTATGTTCATAAAGTTATGTTCAACACTTTTCTGGTTTTAGGTCAGAATTTAGGTTAAAATAGACAAACTCTGCTTTTCGGTTCTTGCTTTGGTCAGTTTTGAGAAGTAAGTGTGTAGCTCTCTTGTAGAACATTCCAACTTATCATTCCTCCATAACACAGCATGTACTAGTTCATCTCTCAAGATTCCCCACTCATTCGCCACATTTCCTCAATCCGCCCTAATTTTTTCATTTTTTCATAAAGTTGCTTTCTTGAACTTTGAAAAAATCCAACCATCTCCTTCATTCCTAATCGTCCTTGATAAGTTCTAGAGCCCTCAACACCTTCATCCAGCCTTCATTTCCCTTCTCCCATATTTTTCCACCTTCAAACTTCCAAAAACAACTTTCAGCCTCCTCCTGTAGAACCTCCCGTGGATCCCCTACGGCCTCCTGTAGAAGTTCATGCGAGTGATTTTTCAAAGTCTGATCATAATGGAAGTATACAAAATAATACTAGGGACTTCTTAGGACCTCTCCACACCTTCCTCACCTTCTGTAAAAGCCAACTCCATCTCCCTTGGCCACCAAACCTCTGCACAGTCACAACCAGTCAAATCACAAGCATAATAATTCCACATAAAAATACTCAAAAGTACAAAAAGATGATTTCTTCTCATTTCTCTTCAGAATTAGATTGAATAAATGCAATTTACCTTTTCAATAGTCAATGGCACCCATTTCAGTAGTTTCCATCTCTTTTCTTGCAAAGGTAGGGTTAATGGGTAAACTAGGGTTTGCGTTTCATTTCAGTTTTCCTTCTCTTTCTGCAAGTAGAATAGCCCCTGTAGAGTTAGATTTCTTCCATCACAGTAAAAGATTCTTCTGAGAACTCATAGAAGTTGGCTTAAGCTCCTAGCAAACTTGTGCCAGCTGATCAAGTGACAGCCTGCAGTAAGAGCTAGTATTTGTGCATACAGCAACGACGCTTCCAAGTTTGTTATGAACTACCAGGTTGATAAAAGTAAAGAAGGAAGCCCCAGGAGTTGCAGCATTATTGTTGCAATACTGGAGCTCACCACTCTTCTTGGCGCCATTGCCAGGGAAGTGTTAGAGTATTTTTTGATTACCGTTTTTCTTCTACTTTCTACTGCAACATTCTGCTAAGTAGTTTATTTCAACAAAAGTAGAGTAGTTGTTCCATTTCCATTCTGCAATTTCAATTTTGTGAAAGTAGATTAGACATTTCTAACTTTCATTTCAATTCTACAATTTCATTTCAGTAAGTGTAGATTAGGCATTTCCTACTTTCATTTCAATTCTGCAATTTCATTTTAGCAAGCGTAGATTAGGCATTTCCTGGTTTCATTTCAATTCTGCAATTTCATTTCAGCAAAATAGATTAGTCATCTTCTTCTTTCATTTCAATTCTGCAATTTCCATTTCAGCAAGGTTTATTTTAGTTAGTTGCAATTCGTTGTTCAATCCATTTTAGTTTTGCAGGTACAAGCAAAAAAACAAAAAAACAAAAAAATCACTCGAAGAGAAAAGAGATTTCCTTTCATGCATCATAGGAATAGAGACAATTCAGGAAAATTCCTACCCAACACCCTGTTATAGACATTTTTGTGCCTTACAGCTCTAAGCATAAAATGTCCATAAAACAAGGGATCCTAAGTCCCTAAAAGTGTTGTTCCGACCCCTAGAGGAACAAGGTCAACAAATTACAACTTCTCCCAAAAGTTCTCCACCAGAAACTGCTCAGAATCAGTCAAATCAGGATCATTTCAGCTGCTCCACTAGCTAGCTGCGTTGCATAACACCCAAGTACACTAGCTAGGTGCGTTGCAACACACCTAAATGCACTACCAGGGTGCGCTGAGCGGGAAATGACAAATGGCAGTGTCATTCCGCGAGGTGGACAGACAATGGAAGCTTCCAGAATCTTCCCCAATGACACTTGCCTCACTGAGTTCGACCAAGGATGAGTAAGAGGCTCTCAGTCTCCAAGTGTAAGCAAGAACTAACAGAGAGAAGCCAAAAGTCAAATCATAAGCTGACTCATCGTCTTTGCACACATCTATATATGGATCCCTCATCCTAGAGATCCGAAGGCTGGAATTTTGTACATTGCAGAGAATTTCTGTTGGTTTTGAGATAGAGATCAGAGTATTGGGTGATTTATGCTTTGTTGGAGGTGAAGAGGGGATTCCTTTGCTGGGGGGTTGATGCTGGATCAGGAATCATCGGTTGTAACTCCTCTTGGACCTTCTTGTTATATCAATAAAACTATTTGAGTTTCTCCTACATTCTTGTGTATCAATGATGTTTTGTTATATTTGCATGTTTAGCTTAAATCTGATCCTAAGCTATTTATGAATATAAATCCATGTCTTTGTGTAGTTTTCCTCTTCTGTGATCTTGCAGGAACTTGGTGAAGCTGGGCAAGTAAGGGAGCAGGTAGCTGGAAGCTATCAAAGAGGAGAGAGATTGGATCAAAGGACTACCGCAAGACACAGGTTGGTTCATCCTATTCCTCTTCGTTTATAGTTCATAAAGAAGAATACGAAAGTAGTTTTCTCTGTTTGTCTCTAAGGTACTGTCACACCTTAGTGGGATAGGGGTGTTCTGAGTAGACACTTTTCCCGTTAACAAAATGGCGACTCCGCTGGGGACCGTGTCTAGTTAGTTTGTTTGTGTTTCTCTTCTTGTTTGTTTCATAAACACAGAAGTAGCAATCGAACTGCATTTGCCATTATCAAATGCAAAGTAGACACCTGCTACTTCAATCCATTCACTGGATTTATTTATGATTTGAACAGCTGATTCACAAATGATCTGATTACCCTTTGTGATAGCTCTTAGACCTCCTTTAGATCCACCCTCTGATTGTGCATTACTGATTGCTTTCACTCGGCCAAAAACCATAGGTTAAACTGCAAACCGTGACCCAGAACCCGGATAGAATTCTTGTTTCTGCCCCAGTGCAGGCTCTGTGAAGAGATTCTGCATTTCAACGTAGTTCCCGAGAGGGCTACCTATGCTGCAATCCAGTTTCTCTGTGTAACAGGTGCGCTGATCAGCCTAGCCCTGTGCAGCTGAGGTTCTTTGCTTCATTTTTTCAGTTTTGTCTCTGATTTTGCAGCCTGTGATCAGTGTGTGTCTGTTTAAAAAATCCCTTTTCTTTTGCCTTAATTCCTCCTCCTTTGTACAAAAAGACTGTATATGTTCTTTGTGTGTTTGTTACATCATTTACAGTTTTCCATTGAAAGAGTAGAATAGTCATACTGTCGTCCTTGGATTTAGATCTGTCGTAAGTGTCGATTTTGATCTTAGGAGAAAGTTTATTTGCTGTTGACAGTCGATTATGCTTTTACTTTTGCCTTTGGTTTGAATTTGAGACTTTCTAGTGTCGAAACGAGTGTTTATTTCAAAATCATAAAGTGTCGTAATCATCTCTACCTTTTGATTTCTAAAAGAAGCTTGTTTGTGTTTGTCACTTGAAAGCAAATTCAGATTTGTACATCAACTTTCTTTTTAGGCATCAATATTAAGAAAGTGAAAACAAATACATGCATATGTGCATTTTCATATTGATAGTCTACTTGGCTTGATTTAGGAAAAGTGCATTTACAGTGTGCTCTTTGCTCTTTGAGAAAAGATTGTGTCTTTCTTTTCCCCTTGTAGCTAGGATTTTCATTGCTGAAAAGAGATAAAAGTTTGCTTATCATTTTTAGATTGCATTTTAGGAATTACATCTACATCTCGTGGTGATCCCAAAAGGCAAACTTCTAAGAAAGATCAACTTAAAATAAATTGAATGAATCTAACAACACTTTGGAACTTAACGCACAACATTTAGAGGTCTAGGCTAGAGACGTATTCCGGCGTCGTAAAGCCTGGTAACTGTTGTCCTCACTGATGGTTGGGTGATTCCTCCACTTTGAGACGATAAGTGCCAGTACGGACTTGTGCTCCCACATACCGTCGAGTATATATTGGGAGACCCCTATAGGCTTAAAACCTTTTATCCATAGGAAGCCATGTTGGCCGCCCTACTGATCGCAATGCACCGAACACAACATTCGGGAAGATTGACTGCCGTACCATAAAAAGTATTCTGTAGTTTTGCGATTGGTTTGGTACTCCCTCTACCTAGATCTCCAGAGCAGTCCCTTTCGTTCCTTTTTAGACTCCTTAACGGAAAAGGTCCATCTGAGCACTTATCACTTCAGGCTCATTAAAATTCGAAGGAGACTAGAGTCATCTTTTGTTTTTTCCCGACTCTTAAAAACTGAAAAAACGAGTTGTGTCAAAGCGTCTAAAATTTATTTTAAACGGAATAATCATCACCTTTCCCTCGTTGATCTTCGAAGTTAGTCTCCATTCATCACAAGTTCTTGTAGAATCGCTAGGAAATCTTTTGGATAGATTAGATATGTCTGAACAACCATCAACATCTAGGACTGTGTCATCCGATGCAGCAGTGGCAGAGCCTCCTGCTGCTACTCCAAATATGTTTGATGGTATACCAACTGTCCCGGCAAGTTATCAACAACAAGCTGGAGTCCAATCGGGGACTGTTTCGACAACATGGTCAGTTCCAATTTCTTCATCTGGATTATCATCTGGTATTTCTTATGTTGAAACTCAACAAGTTGATCCAATGTGTATTCAAAGGCCAATCTACCCTTTAAGTACTGGATTTCCACCATATGGAGGGCAGTATGCCTTTTCATTGTTCCCTCCCGGAGAACAACCATATGGGAATTTACAACAAAGTTCAGGTCAAACTGGAATTACATCTAGCGGTTGGGTACCAATACTGCCTCAGCAACCAAGGGTTGTATATTCAATGCAACCAATCCACCCTGTGTCGAATATTCCCACTATACCTGCTATGGTGACTGCATCGCAAGTACAAGCGTTACCTGTTGTATGTCAACCCCAAGTTTCTCAGGTTGCAATACAACAGCCTCTTGTCTCAACGACTCAGTCACAACCTCAGGTTAGTGCCTCCTTATCTGGAGCGACTCAGGCTCAAACAAGTACTATGACTCCTCATCTTGGTCAATCATCCAGTATTGGACAACACCAAATGGTCCAACAACCAGGGCTGGTTCAATCTCAACAACCGCCATTCCAGCAATCATATCAAGGACCTGAGCAACAAGTCTTTGTAAGTAATGGGCAACCACATTTCCAAAGCGGTTATCAAGAACCATATTATAGTGGTTATGCCCATCAACCTTGTCAAAGTTGCCAACATCAAATACATTATGCTGGTATGCAAAGACCCATTGCTCAGGTGATTCCATCTTATCCTGGGTACGCTTTGCCTAACCTGAATCAATAGTTTCCCTTTGTAGCAACTCTAGAATTACCAGATCTAAACCGGCTAACGAATGATCCAATTGCTTATGCCCCTTGGTGGCCAGTGATTCCGCATAAACTTCCGTCAGATATTCCTAAATTTAATGAAAATCCGGGTGAAGATCCGTCGAATCATGTGATGACATTTCATCTGTGGTGTTCATCAAACACCCTAAACGATGATTCAATTAGGCTTCGCCTTTTTCAGAGGATGTGAACTGGTCCGGCAGTAAAATGGTATATCGAATTGCCTAGAGCTTCATTCGACAACTTCAGTACCCTAGCCACAACCTTTTTAACCCATTTTCAGTTACCAATAAGGTACGAAACAGGAACCGAACTTCTTACCAACTTCAAACAAACGACGACCACTCACATATCTGATCATATACATGAATGGCGACGTCGTCGTAGAATGGTGAAAACGTATGTTCCCGATCAGCTTTTAGCTGAATGGTTTATTAAGTCATTACTGCCTTCCATCATGGAAGATGTGGCAAAAGGGGGAGTCGTCACAGAAGAGCAAGTTATCACTCGTGCATAATATTTGGACTTGATTTACACTCAGTCCGGCACGCTCTACGATAAAATACCTGACGCCCCTAGACCGGAATTCTCAGTTCCTCCTCCTCCTAAATCAAACAATGACTCACATTCCATCGATGGCGTGATTGGCACGACAGACACGAAATCGACAAAGGCTACATCTAAAAAGGCCTGTAAGATTTCTAGTCAAAATGCAAATGAGGAACTTCTTGCCTCGGAAGTAAATGTCGTGTCGACTGACAAGGGCAAACAACTGAAGCAACTAGGGGGTAAGAAGAAAAAGAAAGGGAGAAAAAGGAAGCAGGATGAGTCATCTCCTGAAAAGCCTTCTACAAACCCTTCTGGGCAAAGGAAACCCCCTGCGGGGTGTCATATATGCGATGAGGATCATCGGACGAGAGATTGTCCACATAAAGCTGAAGTTAAGAAACTCTTTAAGAGTTCAAAAACCTCAGCAGTATTGACTGATCCATTTCCAAGCCCGGGAACCAAACTGGTTGCTAATCAAAATGCTTCCCGATCCCAAGTTCTTATGTTGTCTATCTCAAAGCAGCAAAATGATGCTTTGGCAAGGAATAAAGATTACGGGAATCCACAGGTGTCGAATAACAAGGCTAATGAACAACCTAGTAGTTCAACAATAACTTTGGCCAAAGTTGTGCCACCCATCATTCCTGAACAAATGATAAAGTCGCCAAAGGGAGTAGTGCACAAATCGACATTTAATCCTCGTGCAAAAATAACACAAATTATAATATAATAGAGGACCTGGCCCAATCGCCGTCCGCTATGTCGACACTTGAGGTACCCCAAAATTTCCTCTCCCAAGAGCAAGCTTTATTATAAGCAATAGGTGGGATTGACCCAATGGATTCCAATCTTGTGGCCTTTAATCATAAAGGATATGACCCTCAGTTACCAGCTCAACTAGCTTTCCTTATTCAAGTGAAAGCCCTCAACAAAACTGTTCATCGAACAATTATTGATGAGGGGGCATCTACATGTATTATGTCAATGAGTTGCTAGAAAACTTTAGGATCTCCAACCTTCTCGCGGTCTGCAATGACGTTAAAAGCATTCGACGGAAGGACATATACCCCATATGGTATCCTAAATAACTTGAAAGTTGAACTAGGAGGGAAAACAGTAGAAATAGATGTTGAAGTCATAGATGGGAATCTTGATTACAACATCCTACTACGAAGACCATGGATATATGCCATGGCAGCTGTTGTGTCGACCTATTTCAGAAAGATTGCATTTCCCTTTCAAGGAGGGATTACAATCGTCGATCAGCAAAAATTCCTCCCCAATGGTTCTCAAGTTACTGGAAGCATTCCAATGATCCATGGAAGCAATCATTCGCTCCAAAATATCGGAGTAGGTCTCCTAAAAGACCCTGCCTTAATGGGTACTTTTGCCCTACCGCCTCCGAGTAATCTGGCGGAAGTGGCCACAGTGGAATATGAAACCTTCTATATCTAATGGATTTGGAATCCGAGGACGGTTCTTATCTCGTGTCAACCTCATTAAAAAATGAAACAAGGAGTCATGAGGACAGTTCTTTTACTGTGTCAACCTCATTAAAAAATGAAACAATCCCCTTTCCAAATCTCAAAGGTAAACCTTTATTCCAACCACCAAGTTGAATGCAATGAAGCTTGGGGGGCATGCACCTCGATTTGCGTTATTATGCTGGGGGCATACAAACTTATCATGAGCAGTGTTACTGCAGGGTTCAAGCTCGTTAAAAAATAAACCCGCATCGAGCAGTTTTAGCACATAGTTCAAGCTCGTTAAAAAATAAACATAAGACATGAGCAAATGTTTCCACCTGCATTTAAGCTCGTTAAAAAATGAACTATTCTCCGGTAAATAACCACCGTGAATGAAGCATTTCAGCCATTGAAGCCTTGGTCGTGTTTGCACCATCACCTCCACTCTTCCATTGGCTGATCATTCACATCCATTTGATTGTTTACCCATTTTGAGGAACAGCTGCAAAGAGTGATTTCACTAGCCATCCTTGTGACACTGCCGTGATTGGAAAATTCCAGCCCTTACCTGGAATCAGCTGCTACCCTTTTTATCACTCGTTCCTCAAAAGACGAGTCTTCTTTAAGCTCTTTTCAACTGACTCGTAAAATATGAAAAGATTGCCGAGTTTTGGCCTTCCAGCTCGATAAGGCGACCGGAAGTGCTATCCCTCCTCTAGATTTTAATCTTTTTGGACCTGAGGGATTATTGCACAAAAAGATCGAGCGCTTGTTTTGTTCGGCTCGTTAAAACTATTGAAAATTCATCCCTTCTGTATTGTTTTATACTTTTTTGGACTTAAGGGATTAGATGACGAAAAAGGAATTTCGGAGTTACCTTTACGTGCCTTTTCAGACTCTCTAAAAATGAAAAGGACCGAGTTATCTTTGTCGTTAAACTCGTTAAAAAGATTAATAGCGACAAACTTGTCTTTAGACGAGAACGAGTTTCACTATCGCTAGGCTCGTTAAAACATAGCGATGGGTTTGCCCGAAGGGCAAATTATAGAACAAGCATATGTTATCCTCCTCAAGCTTGACAAAAATAAAGAGGTACTAGTCAGCAATGACTACGGAAAAATTGGGAAGAAACTCAAAGAATCTTTATTGGTAGCAAGTCGCTCTTGAACATGACACTTCCACTCCGTGCTTGAGTCGGGTTGGGTTGTTTCATTCACCGGTCACATCACCATGGTCACGCCATACCATCCACATTTGGGGTAAATGCTACCAATCCATCACATAAGTGTCGCTGACATGTTCAAGAAAAGTCATCCAGAGAAGTCATCCGTGTCCCATCCACTACCATACATTATACTTCATTCTTTCATGACCGCCATCCTGAACCATATATCATCAGATCGTTTTCACCTCCATCAAAATCATTTGCTCCGTTCCGTGTCATTGATGTGGGATTCATCAAGGCCCTCCTCTTATGGATCGCTTCTTGTCGACATCAGCTCATTATCCAAGAAGTTGATCTAGGAACACCCCTTCAGTACTTTGAAGCTTGCATGCCTCAATGGCAAGTTTCTCACTTCCGGCGCCAGGTATACATCAATGACCTTCGACCGAAAGATTTTGCGTGGTGTTCGACGCCAAGTCCTTTATTCACACCACGTGAATTTTACTGCAGTACCTTGAGGGTCATCATCATTATCGGTGATTCCTCTCGCGCTTGTTAATAGTTTACATCATTGACTGGTAATCAAGAGATGTCTTTCCATGTTCGACTTCAAATCATTTCTCACATGGATCGACTTGTACTTCGAGTGAAGATCGGACGAGATTGAAGACCCCGGATCTAGTTTCATCCATCTAGGCTGCGATATATATTCAGGAAAATAAAGACATTGAAATGTACAGCATTGCAGCACAGATAATCATCCTACCAAAAAGGATGATGGCTCTATCAGAATCATCAGTCTACCATCAGATGATTGTCTGTCCTATGTACATGAAAATGAATTTATAAAGCTGAGCATGGGAATGCCCGCCTCAACTAAATCATGAAAACAGTATGAAGATAATGTATTGTATTGTATCTTATTACAGGTCTCCTCCCAGCATTGAAAGAACTTCGGATCCTCCTAATAAAGCATTTCACCCGATAAACGGCCTCATACTTTACGGGGCAACTGTTATAGACATTTTTGTGCCTTACAGCTCTAAGCATGAAATGTCCATAAACCAAGGGATCCTAAGTCCCTAAAAGTGTTGTTCCGACCCCTAGAGGAACAAGGTCAACAAATTACAGCTTCTCCCAAAAGTTCTCCACCAGAAACTGCTCAGAATCAGTCAAATCAGGATCATTTCAGCTGCTCCACTAGCTAGCTGCATTGCATAACACCCAAGTACACTAGCTAGGTGCGTTACAACGCACCTAAATCCAATACCAGGGTGTGCTGAGCGGGAAATGACAAATGGCAGTGTCATTCCATGAGGTGGACAGACAATGGAAGCTTCCAGAATCTTCCCCAATGACACTTGCCTCACTGAGTTCGACCAAGGATGAGTAAGAGGCTCTCAGTCTCCAAGTGGAAGCAAGAACTGACAGAGAGAAGCCACAAGTCAAATCATAAGCTGACTCATCCTCTTTGCATACATCTATATATGGATCCCTCATCCTAGAGATCCGGAGGCTGGAATTTTGTACATTGCAGAGAATTGTTGTTGGTTTTGAGATAGAGATCAGAGTATTGGGTGATTTATGCTTTGTTGGAGGTGAAGAGGGGATTCCTTTGCTGGGGGGTTGATGCTAGATCAGGAATCATCGGTTGTAACTCCTCCTGGACCTTCTTGTTATATCAATAAAACTATTTGAGTTTCTCCTACATGCTTGTGTATCAATGATGTTTTGTTATATTTGCATGTTTAGCTTAAATCTGATCCTAAGCTATTTATGAATATAAATCCATGTCTTTGTGTAGTTTTCCTCTTCTGTGATCTTGCAGGAACTTGGTGAAGCTGGGCAAGTAAGGGAGCAGGTAGCTGGAAGCTTTCAAAGAGGAGAGAGATTGGATCAAAGGACTAGTTCAAGACACAGGTTGGTTCATCCTATTCCTCTTCGTTTATAGTTCATAAAGAAGAATACGAAAGTAGTTTTCTCTGTTTGTTTCTAAGGTACTGTCACACCTTAGTGGGATAGGGGCATTCTGAGTAGACACTTTTCCCGTTAACACACCCCCACCACATCACTGAGTCACCCTTCTCTCTTCTTCAGTGGAAGTGATCTAGAAGAACCTCTAGGTGAACCTCTAGAGATATACGAAGATCCTATAAGAGCAGAAGAGCAAGAAACCATTCCTCCTGAGACCATGGCTGAAAACCTAAATGTTGGAGGAAATGGGGAAAGAATAGAAGGTGCCTTTCCTATTCGAGAGTCCAATGGAGACAAAAAAATGAAAAACATAAGTCCTTTAGCCTTACCTCACTTCCATGGACTGACCACTGAAGATCCTGATACCTTCTTGTTTGAATTTGCTATTCTCTATCGAACCTATGACTATGCAGAAGACGAGGAGAAGTTGAAACTATTTCCTTCTACCCTCAAGGATGCAGCCTTGTGCTGGTTCATGGAGTTACCTGGAAAAAGTATCACAACTTGGGCTCAGATGCAGCAAGCCTATAACAACAAATACCGGGACTACTATAGGTCAAAGGATACCAACGAAGAAATCTTTCAGATGACCATGGGAAGTGATGAATCTTTAGAAGACTATGAAGAGAGGTTTCAACTCAGTTATAAAAGTGCCAGGTGCACACTTGACCTTGAATCCCTTAAGTTGGTTCTACTCAAAGGAGTCCATGAAGACCTTCTAGATACCCTTTGTTTGTTGGCTAGGGGAGACATCTACCAACTACCTTATGATGACATAAAGATTGTGTTTAGAAACCATTCCAGGTCAGCTAGAAAGAGAGGTACAGGAAGTCAACCTTTAGCTAGTCCATCCTCATCCATTTCATCCCTTAGGAACAAACTTGAGAATTAGCTAGAAGATTTCAAGAGTGAGGTGAGGCAGACTCTTGCCATGCAAATGGATACCTTGCATATCAAAAGGAAACAAGAGGAAACTGAGAGGGCTTTGGCCATCTTTTGTCCCAGGTGCACTAGAAAGCATCCTAGGAATGAATGTCCATTGCACTCTATAGAAGTGTGTTTAGTTTGTGAAGAAGACCATTCTATGAATCAGTGCCCTTCCTTGCTCAGAATCAAAGTTGCATATCAGGGGGCTGAAGGAACCACTGAACCACTCTATTTCATGAACCAAAGGAGGCCACATGGACCCAAACCTTACTAGTAGGGAATGCAAGGGACATCCTAGAACTATTACAACCCCAATCAAGCCACTTCCATGCCTTCTTGGGGTCCCCCTGCTCATCCTTCCTGGTCCACACCCCCTCCTTGGTCATATCCTCCTCAATACCAAGCTCTGCCAGTTGCTCACTCGTTTCACTCTTATGCTCAGCCACAACCTCAGTGGAATGCTCATCATCAGAGGTGGAGGCCCCAATACAACTCTCCTCCCACTCTTTTTCCTCCACCACCTATGCAACCACAACCATTACCTCCTTCTCCTCCAAGACAACCCCAAATACTTGCTCAGCCGAACTCGAACCCCAACAATAGATAGGCCCAACAGGTATATAGTGGAGAAACATCATGCTTGACCTATGCTGTGGAGATTCAGGAGATTAACCTACGATCTGGAAGGTTCTCCCAGATAGCCAACCGAGGATGAGGAAGAAAAATAGGAAAGTGAACAAAAAGTCATTCCACCCTTTCCTGAGAGACTAATTGGAACCACACAATCGACCCCAAAAGAAACTAAACTTCTAGGAGAATTGAAACAGATATGTGTAAAGACATTGCTTCTCCAAGTCATAAAGGATATGCCTATATACAACAAGATGATCAAGGAGAAGTGCTTCAGGCACCCAGGCAAGCATAACAGAGATGTCCCAACTATCAATTTCATAGGACAACTGTCCAACCTGATGTTGGGGAAGGTGATCTGTTCAAAATATCTAGACCCTGGGAGTCCTATAGTCGATGTCCACATCAATGGCATCATAATCCCCCATACCTTGATTGATTTAGGGGCTGCCATTAATGTGATGACCGGGGACACTATGCTCAAACTCAACCTTCAGGGTTCCCTAAGAAAGACCTCAACAGTACTGCAGTTAGCAGACCGCTCCACCGTGACCCCTGAGGGGATTGTGGAAGATGTAATGATCTCTATTGATTCCTGGGAGTACCCTACTAATTTCTTGGTTCTCCAGCTAAAGGCAAAGCTCACTGAGTATCCTCTCATCCTGGGAAGGCCTTAGTTGGCTACTACAGATGCCTACATCAGTTCTCGAGCTAGGAACATGACAATCAAGAATGGGCATATGTCCAAATAGCTAGTCCTCTATCCTCCTGCCCAACCTCTGCTAGAACATGATTTACCTCTCTGGTTGGAGGAGGAAGATGAGAATGAAGTCTATTACACACCATTGTGTACAATAAAGGCTACCATGGGGTTTCCACAAACCGAGGACAATCTTATTGAAAACTTGATTCAGAATCCACTCCCAGTGTGTTGCTATTGGAAGAGTTGGTGGAAGAAACCCAAGCCAATCCTTTAGTTGATCTCTGTGTGGCTGATCCGACCTCTCTCCAAGTTAAGAATGCAGAATTTGGCCCAGAAAAAACCTTGAAGATCAACTCATCCCTATCCAAAAAGAACTGTGTAGCTTGTTGAAAAATCACTTGGATGCTTTTGCTTGGAGCTATAAGGAGATGAAGGGAGTCCACTCTTCAGTCTGTACTCATCACATTTTCATTAAAGAAGACTGTAAACCAGTCAGGAAGCCTCAAAGGAGGATGAATCTAGCCCTTAAGGACATTGTCAAAGAAGAATTGCAAAATCTGCTGGATGCAGGATTCATCTACCCTATCTCTGACAGCAAAGGGGTTTCTCCTTTGGTGCTAGTGCCAAAGAAAAATGGGAAGTGGAGAATTTGTGTAGATTATTGGGAGCTAAACAAGGCCACCAAGAAGGACCATTTTTCCTTTTCCTTTCATAGATTAAGTGTTAGATGGCCTGGCAGGGAAGCAGTTCTTCTCCTTCCTAGATGGGTTTAGCAGGTACAACCAAATCCAAATCAGCATGGAAGACAAAGATAAGACCACTTTCACTTGTCAATGGGGTACTTTTCCCTACCAGGTCCTTCCTTTTGGGTTGTGCAATGCTCCCGCCACTTTCTAGAGAGTAGTACTGAGCATATTTGTTGAACTGGTTCATGATTCAGTGGAAATCTATATGGATGACTTTAACCCTTATGCTTCTAACTTCGAGGAAGCTTTGACTAACTTGGGGAAAGTTCTAGCCAAGTGTATTAAAATGAACCTGTCCCTCAATCCTAAAAAATGTGAATTCCTAATGATTGAAGGGACTGTGCTAGGTCATACAATTTCTCATCAAGGATTACAGGTAGATCCCAACAAGATTGCTATCATCCAAAGGGTCCCACCTCCTCAAAAAGTAAGAGATGTTCAGACTTTTTTAGGCTTAGCAAGGTATTATAGAAGATTCATTAAGGATTTTAGTAAGCTAGTCTCTCCATTGTTTGGTCTTTTGGGAAAATATGCTGATTTCATATGGACTGACAACTGTCGAGAGGCTCTGGATGCCTTGGAAGGTACGCTGGCAACTACTCCAATCTTGACAGGTCCAAACTGGGCCCTACCTTTCCACATTCACCTAGATGCCTTGAACAAAGCGATATGAGCAACCTTAGGGCAAGTTGATGAGAAGCTGCCTTATGCCATATACTTTATCAGTAAAAACCTGTCCAAGGCAGAATTAAACTACACTGTAACCGAAAGGGAGCTCCTAGCTGTAGTCCATTCCCTAAACAAATTCAGACACTACATCACCGGCTATCAAACATTCGTACACACTGATCATGCTGCAATTAGGTATTTGATGAATAAACTAGATGTAAATGCTTGTATCATTAGATGGTTACTTTTATTGCAGCAATTTGATTTGACCATTGTTGATAATCCAGGTAAGGAAAATGTTGTTGCTGATTTTCTGTCTAGACTAGATCTGCCTACATGTGAAGAAGGAATGGTAGATGATCAAATTCCAGATGAACACCTATTTGTTATTTCAGTACTCTCTCCATGGATTTCTGATATAGAAAATTATTTGGTTTCAGCATAGTTTCTGCCACACCTGTCCTCAAAAGAGAAGAGAAAGATCATGAGGAAAAGTGCCCCATTCACTTGGATTGGGGGCAATCTTTTTAAACTTGGCCCAGATTAGATTTTGAGGTGATGTGTCAGGGAGGAGGAAGTTTTTGACATCCTCCTAACCTGTCATGATGGGCCCTGTGGGGGCCACTTTGCAGCAAAGAGGACTGCCTTCAAAATTCTGCAAGCAAGTTACTATTTGCCCACTCTTCATCAAGATGTTAGGAGATATATCAGCCAATGTGATTGATGTCAAAGGATAGGGAAACCTACTCCAAAGGATGAGATGCCCTTGCAACCTCAAGTGACTTTCGAGCCATTTGAGAAGTGGGGCATGGACTTTGTGGGTCCTATCAATCCTCCTTCAAAACATAAATCTTACATCATTGTGTGTACTGATTATTTGACAAAATGGGTAGAAACGAAGGCAATCAAGGCAGCAACAGAAGAAAATGTAGCTGATTTTTTGAGGGAAAATATCTTCTACAAGTTTGGCTATCCAAGAGAGTTAGTCACAGATCAAGGGAGTCAGTTTACCTCCAATTTGGTTGAAGACCTGCTCACACACCACAAGATTAAGCACAAAACTTCCACCCCTTATCATCCACAAGCAAATGGACAGGTGGAAGTCACTAATAGAGCTTTGGAAGGGATTTTGACTAAGGTAGTGAGCAACAGTAGAAAAGATTGGGTAGATCGATTGGTTGAGGCCACCTAGGCCTATAACACCACCTGGAAAACCACCATAGGGTTTACACCCTATGATTTTGTCTATGGGAAGAAGGCTCTGCTATCAATAGAATTTGAATATAACACATTAAGGATGGCAGCTCAGCTAGACCTAGATCTTAGCCATGCACAAAAGGAAATATTGCTTCAGGTAAATGGATTGGATAAACAGAGATTGTAGGCCCTTCTCCACTCAGAGGTGGTCCAACTTCAAAGAAAAATATGGCATGACAGACACCTCAAAGAAAAAAAATTCCAGCAAGGAGATTGGGCACTGCTGTATGATTCAAGATATAAAGACTTCAAGGGAAAGGTGAGGACAAGATGGTTGGGACCATACACAGCAGAAAAATGCAATGACAATGCTTCAGCCCTAATATGGACCATTGATGAAGAAGCCATCCCCATGCTCGTCAATGGGCATAGGTTGAAGATCTATAGGAAGCCCCTTTCCAAGTAGTAATTCATTGAGAATCTGGGTAAAACAGTGTTGGTAGTGGAGCAGGTCCCTGTGTCCACTCCACCCACACCCTTAAAAAAAAAAAAAAGGATCCCTGGGTGAAAACCTCTTGGAGGCACCTAGGGCAGGCAGTGAGGGTGAAAACCTCCTAGAGGCGCCCCAGCTGTCTCAAAAAAAAAAAAAAAAACAAGAAAAATAAAAGAAAAACAGAAAAAAAAAAACCTAACTTTTCTTTAATGCATTGCAGGTTACAGGACAGTTATACAAGAGAAAACACATGGCCAAGCTGCATACAACCTTGATAACTCATTCCTCCATCGCCATTATCCTTTCCCAGGCCTTGGTCTCCGTTGTTCTGAAAATTTCGCATCCTACAGGAAGCTCTATGTATTCTATAGGAGGCTCCTGTAGAAATCACAGAAAGCTCAAAATCAAGTTTAGAAAGGTATCCGAGTGTTAGAAATTTGTCCAGAAGGCTTGTGGAACTCCATGCCACCACCATCCACTTAACTCTCCATTTTATCCCTACACAACCACACTTCCACTTGCTTTTCTTTCCTCACATAGACAAATACAGGAATTTTGTTTCTTTCATTCTTTAAACACAAAAAATGATGATAAATAAAGCAGTAGCATTCTTCACTTATTCTTACCTGATGCCTTCCAACTGTTATTCATTTCATTTAGAACCTTCTTCAGCTGTATTCTTAGCCCTTGCTCAAGCATCAGCATGAAATTTCAGAAGGAGAAGCAGCTACAGGAAATCTTGCAGGATTCCTATAGCAACTGATCCCTTTAAAAAACAAACTCCAGAGACAGGGTTAGCGCAGCCAAGATGCGTGCAGCATGCAAGGAGAAGAGCCTGATCGAAACATCACTAGCATAAGCCAAAGTTCGAGCCTGTAGAGCACCAGTAGCAACAACAATGAGGAAATGAAGTGCAAAAGTACGAGCATGCAGAGCACAACAGTGACTAATAGGTAAGTGGCTAAACCTATTCCTCGATTGCATGAATATTATTTAGGAACAGCATAAACTATTGGAATGGTCATGATTAAATGGAATCAGTGACCAGCTAACTGGCTACCCTCATTCAGTTCAAAACACCCTCGTGGAGTTCAAATGAGCCTCGGCCAATTCAAACCGCATTTCAAATATGTAATCAGCACATGTGGCCCATCAACTCAGGAAGAAAAAAACTCAGAACTGGTAGTGGTGGAGGTGTATAATGGGAATAAGGGAGGTGACAGTGGTTAGGCGACATGAAAAACCATAATGACATTGGTGTAGGACCAATGGTCCGGATGGGGATAATGTACCCATCCGGCCACCTCACCCCGTCACCGTAGATTACACCATCAGCTTAAGTACCATGTGGTCTAAGCCTCCACCACCTTTTATTTCATTTGAGTTGACGCATTCTCAACTGCAGCACTCACCTACCACCTTCAGAATAGTGAACCAATTATTTTCTGTTAGTTTTTCAAAACCCTCCCGCCTATCGGGTTCTACAGGAGCACTACTGCATTCTACAGGAGTAGGAACACCGTTTACAGGAGGCTTTCTATAGGAAGGCCAGAGAGCAGCTCTGCAGAGGAAAAATTCAGAGTTTTTGTCAAATTCGAGCTTGAAAAGAGGTAGGCTCGGGAACCCGATTTGCATACAATATATCTATATAAGGTGGTGGATTAAAAGTAAAGTATTGGGTTGAAGAAGGAAAGGAAAGAGAGCTTAAAAGTCTGCTTGTGTTTTCCTGAATTCCATACAGTCTCTCCATTTTCTTCTTTGTGCTCAAAATTTTGTTTTTTTCCTTTCCTTTCTTGTATTCTCCTAAAAAAAGGGATGCAACCATAGAAACCAAGCCTGTGAAAAAAAAAAAAAACAAATTTGCAAAGTCTATCTACGCTGTGAAAAAAACCACTGTGTTATATGTTCTCTATTTTGTTAAAATACTGTTTTTTTCCAAAAATCGAGAAGAAATTCAAGTTGAAAATAGTTTGAAGAGAAGGAAAGATTGCAAATTGATGTTGTGAAAAAGAAGCACATGGGAAATTCCCTCTCTCGTTTCAAAAAAAAAAAAAAACTCAGCTATCCCTCTGTTTCTAATTTTGGAAGTTGTTGCCTTCTTCCTTATCTGAGCATTTTCAGAAACCACTAAACACCATGATAGGAGGTTCTATGAGAAAGGAGCCTTTGAACTCCAAAAAATTGCATGAGCACCCTGAAGTGGTAGCCCTATTCACCAGGGAAAACTAGATGTCTTTCTTTGAGAGAATTCATGGATATGATGAGGAGGTGACAGAGGAATTTTTAATGTCCTTTAGACCCCATTCGAAAACACATACTACAGTCAGTTTCAAGGGTCTAACCCTAGAGCTTACACCAAATTTTATCAGCAGAATCACAGGTCTTCCAGTTGGGCTCCCTTGGAGCAAAGAGGAAAAACCATTAGGACAAGTTGCTAAAAAGGCATTTTTTTCAGCTTGATGAACATCCTGTAGAGGATAAGAATGGGGTCAGAAGGACAAGTTTACCTCTTCCATGGGGTGAAGTCAGCTACCAGATCATGAAATATATCACTTGTGAAGGAATATTCAGTATAGTTTATGGTTATCACTTCAAGTTATTGCATGAATTAAGATATGGGATGGACCTACCTAGATCCAGAAAACTCAATCTCCCATATTTCCTCGTCCAATCTTTGGTAGAATGTGGCACCAAGTTGAATGCAGGGGTCCCAAACCAGCTGGTCCACCATGGCCTCATTAAATTATTGGTGGAAGATGCCCTACACACATACACCATCCCCATAGCTTGGGAAATTTTCAGGAACATGTCTAGAGAAGATGACATAAAAACTCTGACTGATGACCTTAGCCCATCCAGCAGTGAAGAGGAGGAGCAAAAATAGGAACTTGAGAAGGAAATTCATGAGGAGGCAGAAAATATTCAAACAAAAGGAGAAACAAAGGAGAAACAGAAAGAAGAGGAGAAACTTGACAAAACCACAGTTGAACCTAAGGCAGAAAAGAAAATAGCATCAAAAGCAGAGAAGAGGAAGAGGACAAAAGCTAAGAAGAAGAAGCCCAAAAAAGCTCAGAAAAACACTGCCAGAGGAAAGGCAAAGACTCAGCAAGAAATGAGAAAACACCACCAGAGATAGCAGAGACAAAAACAAAAACAACAGACACAGGAAAAACTGTAGAGGATGAAGAATAAAAACAACAAAAAGAAGTGTCCCTTGAGACACTGGCAAGGGAAGCAACAACTGTGCTCGCTGCATTGATCACTCTAGCTAAGCAAAAGGGAAAAAGAAAAAGAAAAATATCTATGTATTTCAAAGCTTGGAGGAGCGCCAGGATTAAGGTGGGCAAGCCCCAACCACCATCAAAAGAACCCATTATTATTGAGGATGCACCTACTATGAAAAAGGAGGAATCTCTCTCCAAAGTCTCTATCACCTACGAGAGAGGGAGT
The DNA here is from genome assembly GCA_031772625.1 of Pinus tabuliformis. NCBI lineage: Eukaryota > Viridiplantae > Streptophyta > Pinopsida > Pinales > Pinaceae > Pinus > Pinus tabuliformis. Next base: position 331,537,983 of record CM062811.1, read on the forward strand.
CCTAAAACCTCCACCTATAAGGAAAGAATCAAATTGATGGACTCTGAAGTAGTCCTACAGGAGGCACAAACCTCTCTACAGGAGACACTGGCCAAGCTTAAAGAAACTGAAAAATTGGAAAAGAAGGCAGAAGAACAGTCACAAGGGGAAGGTAAGGCAAAAGAAATACCTTAGCCAAGCCCTCAGCCTAATTTAGGCTCCTATTACAATCTTCTAGAAGGTGGGAAGATCATCCCACAAAAATTCGTTGTGCCTCTCTTCTTTGAACTAGAAAAATAAAGAGTCAGGACCCACACCTGGATGCATATTGCTAAATCTAAAGGAGTCAAAGATATAGGGCACATGGAAAATAAGTTGAGAGAGATGATCAGGGAGCTAAGCATAGTAAGGCACACAGAGAGCATTAGAAGAGCTTAGTTATAGGAAGAAAATGAATTATTGAAAAATAAGATACAGGAGAGGGGACCTCAAGGAGGAATTAAGCTACCAATCCTAGAAGGACAGTAACAAAAAGAAGGACCCCTAGAAGATAATGAAGCAGCAGAGAAATAGCAGCAAGAAGAAGAACCACAGACAGATGCTAAAATGCTGATGAAACAACAACAAAAAAAAAGAATCTCAGCCAACAACTGAAGTGTTGATTTTGAAAAAGCAGTTTCAGGAAAAGGAAGCCCAGATGGCCATGGGCAATGGAGGCCTTGCAGTGCAGATAGCCAGCTAGATCCTATTCACTATATCTCAAAGACGACTTGCACCAATTCCGGATTAAAAAATTGGCCGAGAGGGGCACAATCCCATTTCAAGATTATGGCCAATTTATGCATTTATGTGATAATAGTTCAATCGAAGATAAAGCCAAGCTAGCAGAATTTTACCTACACAATATGGCACTTCCTGACATGAATTTATGGGATCCAAATGCTACATTGGGAGACCTACAGCTCATGGCTATGGCTTCTTGGTTGAGCCATGAAGAAAAGAAAACAATGGAAATTCAGAAAATCATGGAAAAGGAGCTAAGTGAGCCCCTCATGATAAGGGAAAAACCAACAGAACCATTAGCTCTCATTTATGCCAACCAACACTGAGCAGCCAATCCTCAAGTTCTTCCTAACTATGTTGACAAGCAAGCACAGGCTATCGCTCATTTTGAAGATATGGAGAGATTATTTGGCAATGACTGCCTTCATGCTTGCATGAGAAGGTGGAATACATTGTCACATAGCCTAAAGATCAGGGAGTATCACTCCCCAACTAGAATGAGGGAAGATATGATGAGAGTTCCCCTATATAAGCAATCAATGCAAAACTTGAAAGCCAACTGGATTGGTCTTAAATTTAGTCCTCCACTGCTGCTAGGACTGTTGGAAGGGGTTAAGGAGGAGGAAGAACAGAAAAAATGGGAGGAAGTGGACAGGAAAGAAGGTTTCCATGACAGAGAGGAAGACATCACATCAGAGGCTTGGGATGTCAAGGAAGCTGTTAAAGATATTAAAGATGAAGAACTCGATTAGTTTCTCAGAGGATGAGCACCCATTCAGCAGGGGGTGATGATGAGCCCCAGAAATGGGTAACTATATGGGCTCATTCTGCCTATTATTTTCATTTAGTCTACCATTCTCTATAGTTTTGTGCATGTTTTTGAATATATTTATGTCAATAGAGTGAATGTTGATGGTCACTTTGCCATGTGGTCTAATGAGTGTTTATTGCAGATTTTTTGGACAATTTTGGACAAGGACCAGGAATTTATAAGCAAAATGACAGCCAAACTCGAGGAAATAGGGATGAGGAATTATAGGAGGGGTGTCCCCTTCATTAAATGACCCCTTCCTTGAATTATTCATCAACAACTCAGAGTACAAATGCCCACATTGTTGATTCCAAGGGGCAGCCGAGCAAGTCAAGTAGGGTTGTTGTTATCTTCAGTTCTAGGTAGACGCGCTCCTTAAGTTTAGGAGGACTGTTGGGAGTCCCCACTTGTATAAATAATAAGGCTTCAAGCCTTAGTAGGTTAGCCATTTCATAGTATATTTTCTAACTTTTGTGCAACCTTGTACTCAGCTCTTTTCACGCTCTTTTTGAAGATAATTTTGTGATGTAACTGCTATTTTTTATCAATGAAGATGAATTCAGTTTTGAACTAGCACTGATCTTTCCTAGAGGGTTAAAGCTCTTGGTTTAGGGCCCAACCCAAGTTTCCCAACACCTCCTTTGTGTATTTATATGCTTTTACTTGCATTCATGAGATAATTTCTGTTGTTTAGGTTAATCTTGCTTTGTTAAAATAGGTTGCTTTTGATGGTTAGAATAGTTTCTTGCTTCAAGTTGCATAAGTAGGTTGCTGCAGTGACATGAAAAGATCCAAAAAGGCTACCAGCATGTCTTTATCTCCTTTCTCCCTCCCTGGGACCATGATTTGAGGTCAAGGCACTACTCTGCCACCGAAAACACAGTTTTTGCTCCTCCAATGCAATTGCTAGTGTGATATTCGAGTAGGAGAAGTTGATATTAGTTTTGATTCACATGCTTAGATCATCTCTTGTTCATTTACAATGGTTTTCACGCTTAAACTTCTGTTCATAAAGTTATGTTCAACACTTTTCTGGTTTTAGGTCAGAATTTAGGTTAAAATAGACAAACTCTGTTTTTCGGTTCTTGCTTTGGTCAGTTTTGAGAAGTAAGTATGCAGCTCTCCTGTTGAACATTCTATCTTATCATTCCTCCATAACATAGGCTGTACCAGTTCATCTCTCAAGATTTCCCCACTCATTCACCAAATTTTGCCAATCTGCCCTAATTTCTGTATTTTTTCATAAAGTTGCTTTCTTGACCTTTGAACAAATCCAACCATCTCCTTCATTTTCGATCATTCTTGATAAGTTCTAGAGCCCTAAACACCTTCATCCAGCCTTCATTTCCCTCCTCCGATCATTTTTCCACCATCAAACCTCCAAAAACCACTTTCGGCCTCCTCCTGTAGATCCTCTTGTAGAACCTCTTGTAGATCCCCTGCAGCCTCTTATAGAAGTTCATGCGAGTGATTTTTCAAAGTTTGATTGCAATGGAAGTCTCCAGAATGGTACTAGGGACTTATTAGGACCTCTCCACACCTTCCTCACCTTCTATACAAGCCAACTCCATCTCCCTTGGCCACCAAACCTCTGCACAGTCACAACCAGTCAAATCACAAGCATAATAATTCCACATAAAAATACTTAAAAGTACAAAAATATGATTTCTTCTCATTTCTCTTCAGAAGTAGCTTCAATAAATGCAATTTACCTTTTCAATAGTCAATGGCACCCATTTCAGTAGTTTCCATCTCTTTTCTTGCAAAAGTAGGGTTAATGGGTAAACTAGGGTTTGCGTTTCATTTCGCATTTCCTTCTCTTTCTGCAATTAGAATAGACCCTATAGAGTTATCTTTCTTTCATCACAGTAAAAGCTTCTTCTGAGAACTTATAGAAGTTGTCTTAAGCTCCTAGCGAACTTGCACCCGCTGATCAAGTGACAGCCTGCAGTAAGAGCTAGTACTTGTGAATACAACACCTTCGCTTCCAAGTTTGTTACGAACTACCCAGTTGATAAAAGAAAAGAAGGAAGCCCCAAGATTTTTAGCATTATTGCTGCAATACTGGAGCTCACCAGTAGTCTTTCATCATCAAAATTGAATTTATACTTTATGCATCTATTTTTACCTTCACCTGTAGGCACATTTATCCTACTTAAATATTCTATTTATCTGTTGTTGTTTTTTTATATCCTTTCATAAATATGTCTTGGGGTATTTATAGACTCTTCTAAACATTAAAATATTTTTTCTTTTCTTGTTACAAGTGGCCAATTGGTCTTTCACAATATAACATTGACCATGAATCATGACAAAACCTTAGGAGAATTTAACGGATTCTATTATCTAATGCCCACTGACCTTAAGAATGAAACCCATGCTTAAATAAATAAATTTTCTTTTACAAAAATATTTTATTTTTATTTTTTTGACAAGTACATAAGAATTACATCATGTCATTACCCTAATAGCAATTATGAAGACCGATACTAGTTACACTTTTCAACAAAACATTCACTAACAAGCACAATCATGTAAAATATACAAATAGAAGAGCATGATCATGATTTTGACAATCTAGGGATACTTTAGGGAGGGATAATTCCTAAATATTTCTGATCCAAACCATATGTATTTTGATATTAATTTTAGAAACATCAACCCTATGGCTAGAATCTGAAATCCAATTCTACCCTCACTAAGGTTTTCCATTTCACCCTAAACTCCCTATAAACCCTAGAGACCAAAGGATGGGGTATCTATAAGATGATAGGGCTAGGTTCTTTCTTATGACTAGGGTTTAATAATACAAACTATGGTTTAAAAAAAATTAGATGCCAATAACTTCCAACAATATGAAGACTAAAAACCCCAGAACCAAAAAGGGAAATCTAAAAACCCTAATCTGATTTAGGTTAGACCTTATATGGATAAAAAGAATTATACATACCTTAGTCCTCCAAGATATCAAGAGTCTTCTACAATGGTTTATTCAAGATAATTATCTCTACGGTCATGACAAATATTCTGAAGAAACAACAATGAGGTGTGACTACACAATTATGCCAACTAAAGGCTCAAACATCGAAAACATCTATTTCTCGAGATATCCAAAATTCTTGGATAATCATTCCAAGTTATTTGAGACTTCCAAAGGCCTCCCACCTATTCGTGATTATGATCATGCTATTCACTTGATTCCTTGAAGTTTTCCTCCAAACACCAGGCCTTACAGATATCCCTATGCCCAAATGGGTGAAATTGAATGTATGGTTTCAAAAACACTAGAGGTGGGTATAATTCAACCTAGTCAAAATTATTTCTCTGCTCTAGTAGTATTGATGCACAAGAAGGATGGATCATGGCATATGTGTCTGGATTATAGGGAGCTAAATAAGCTCACTATTAAATTTAAATTTCCCATTCTTGTCATTAATGAATTGTTAGATGAATTACATCGAGAAATTTTCTTTACAAAGATGTACCTTCTTTCAGGATATCATCAAATTAGAATGAAGATTGAAGACATTATGAAAATAACATTCAGAACTCATGAAGTTCATTATGAATTTGTGGTCATGCCTTTTGGCCTTACTAATGCACCTTCCACATTTCAAGGTTTGATGAATTCCATTTTCAAACCCTTCCTTAGAAAATGTGTGTTAGTATTTTTTTTATAATATGCTAATCTACAACAAGTCTTGGAAGGATCATGTTCAAAATGTTGATAGAGTGCTCAAACTATTAGAGGAGAAACAATTATATGAAAAAACCTCAAATGATTATTTGGAGTATAGGAGGTGTAATATTTGGGTCATATTGCTGGGTGTGGAGCATGATTATTTAGAGGTCTTTGTTTCAGACGGATGTATACCCCAAGAAGTTTGTACACCCCTCCATGCGGGGGGGTGTGGGGGGGACTTGTCCCCCCCAGCTGGGGGGTCCAGGGGCCAACTGTCCCCTGGCGGGGGTTTCAGGGGCATTGCCCCCGAAGATAAAAACAAATGTAAAATTTCTTTGTAAAAGTATAGTAATTCGTAGTGAATTTGGGTCGTTCATTAGGCGAATGATCCGATGGTAGAACTTATGTTTAGTTTAGGGTTTTTTGCCCTAGAAGGCAACCCTTGTCTTTGTATGAGGGCATTGTGTTGAGGTTATGATATATAGATGTGTATTCTCCAAGCGAGAAACAAAGAAGTGAGACTGTGAGAGAAAACAGAGGATATAACAATGGATCCGCTGTAGGTTCTGTCTCTTCATTTCACTGGATAATAGAAAGGAAGGACTGGCTGTTTGGGGTGGACGTAGCCCAAACTAGGTGAACCGCATATATCTGTGTCTCTCTGGTTTTATGCATTTTATGTGTTTATATTTATGAAATATTCTATGTGTTCCATTTCTCTGTAATATATAATTTTCTAACAACTGGTATCGAAGTCGAAGGTCTATTTGGCTGATAATATTGCAGAAAAGAATGGTTCCTCGTTTGAGTGGGAGCAATGGTAGAAGATGGTAAGTTTAGGGTCGAGAAATTTAATGGCCAAAACATCTCACTGTGGAAGATGCAGATGGAAGATTATCTATATCAGAAAGATCTAAACCTACCATTGGGCAGAAAAACAAAGATGCCGACGGGTTTGACAGATGAAGAATGGAACATTCTTGATAGAAAGTCACTAGGAATAGTACAATTGTGCCTTGCAGCATCGATCGCCTTCAACGTTTCAAAGGAAACAACGACAGAGGGTTTGATTAAGGCGTTGGCAAAACTATATGAAAAACCCTCGGCCTCAAACAAGGTGTTTCTTATGAAACGGTTATTTAATATGAAGATGTCGAAAGGTGGATCTATTGCAGACCATTTAAATGATTTTAATACTATTACAAGTCAGTTAAGTTCCGTAGGGGTAAACTTTGATGATGAAGTTAGAGCTCTGTTATTCTTGTGCTGATTGCCAGAAAGTTGGAATGGTTTAGTAATGGCCATTAGTAACTCTATTTCTGGATCTAGTACTTTAAAGTTTGATGATGTTGTCAGTGCTATCCTTAGCGCTGAAATCCGACGAAAAAGCTCCGGTGAGACATCGGGTAATGCTTTGAGTGCAGATCCTAGGGGAAGAAAAATGGAAAGAGGAAAGAACTTAGGATATCACTGTAAATCAAGGAAACGCAGATCCAAGTCCAGATCGGGGATAGTGTGACGGAAATGTAGAAAGAAAGGACACCTAAAGAGAGGCTGTAGATCTCAGAAGGGAAAAGAAGGAGATGCACAACAAGAAAACAATCATGAAGAAAATGTGATAGGTGAGGTGTTACAAGATGCTTTGATTCTTTCTTTTGAAAATATTACTAATTCCTAGATGGTAGCTTCAGGGGCCTCATTCCATGCCATACCTGATAAGAAATATTTTCATGACTACGTTCAAGGAGATTTTTGACAAATCCATTTGCGTGATGATAAACCCTGTAAAATTGTTGGAATGGGTAAGGTTCTTGTAAAATAGCAGAATGGAAACCAATGGCTACTAAAGGAGGTAAGGCATGTTCTACATTTGAAGACAAATCTGATTTCAATAGGGTAGTTAGGCGATGAAGGTTGTGTGACAAATTTCAAAGATAAAGATTTGAAGGTCACCAAAGGATCCCTGGTAATAGAAAAACGTGAAAAGGTTGGTACACTGTATTTATGCAATGGTATTTCTAACTCTGTTAATGCTTTAACTTCCAAAGGAGCAACTGCAACATTATGGCATCATAGGCTTGGACACATGAGTGAAAAGGGGATGAAGATTCTTCACTCAAGGAATTTGTTGCCGGGTTTGAAGAATGTTGATTTGGACTTGTTGGCCGAATAAATCGATCTTGCGGACAAGGCCGATCTCCCTAGTATTAGAAGATAATCTAGCAACAAACAGACAAACAAATCTATCTTTCTCTAGACATATGAAATTTATAAATAAATATTATAAAGGTGTTAAGAACCTACCTTAGATTCAATGCTTGTTTGTAGTAGTCATCCTTTAATCGTTCGAAGAGTTACCTTTGAGAACCTGCAATCACAAACAAGAAAATATTAAATAGCACCTGCATAGCAAATCATGTCTATTATGGTGATCAAGGAATCCATAAAATAAACCATGAATTAACAGCCTATTGAGAAAAACAAACTTATTTGTATTAACTTTGGAGTAGAAGAACCTTACAACCTTTTCAGCCTTGATGATGAACAAGCTCTTCCTGGGGTCCAAAACAGGAATTTCCTTCACTTCAACAAGCCTTGCACTCTTCCAAATGAGATCATAGAGGTATGTAATCTCTCCTCATAAAATTTCAACTAAGAAGACTAAGTTCCAATAGCATTTCACCTCAAAAATATTCAGCTTCTAACCTCTCTAGTAACTAGCCCAATGCTTCTTTTTATAGTGCAAAGGAGGAGGTTACAGGTCCACCTATAAAGGGATAGAATCCTCCTTCAAAGGGATAAGATCCTCACATCAAGCGGTTAGCTCCTTAAGGTATGGGATGCATGAACCTTAAGAGAGCAAACTTGCCACCTCAAGATTCCTTTCAGAAGCTTCTACAAATGACTGAAAGTGAGCTTTTAGAAAATACTCGCAACTTTTACAGGGGTTTGCACCTTTAACACAGAGATAGAGCGGTCAGGTGAACAGGAGACATGACCATTAGGTGTGGGACTGTAGGTAATACAAAGAGAAAGTGTGGAACTAGAGTTTTAAAGACTTTGAGGGCTTTTTTCTTACTTTCAAGGCTTGATATGAGGAATTGATGCTTCAAACTTATAGAGGCAGAAAGTATGAGCGGTAATGAACTCACACATATAACAAAATGTCAAGGTGACAATTTTTAGTGCAACAGATTGCCCCCTAATGTGCGAAGTCTGTAATAGATGAAGATAAAGTCTATCATTTATGAAGAGTGAAGTACTTTATCATTTCAAGGATCATCTTGTGGACACCCCAGTCAGAACCTGTAAAAACATTCAATGAAAAATATATATATGTAGACATATCATCGCGAAGGTAGGCATTCCCATACTTAGATCAAAACTGACTAAACTATTCTGATACAGGAATGATTTTGTAATACATCAAGAGTATAGACATGTGTAGACATAGTATGGATGCAACCATGTGTTTATGAATAGTACACTGTATAATGAATAACAAAATTCCTCGCAGCCTGGATGGTAGAAACTAGAACTAGGGTCTAGATTTCCGCTTCCTGAACTAGTATGATTTTATCCATGTGAATGAATGTGTCAAAGTCAAACATGGTAGAAACCACTTGATTACCAATCAATGATGTAAACTGTTAACAAGTGTAAGAGAAACCACCAGTAATGTCAATGGCTCTCAACGTACTCAGTACAATCCATGAAATGTGAATAAATGAGCAGAAGTCAAACATGTCATAGAATCATTCGATCGAAGGTCAATGATGCAACCTATCATCGAAGGCGAGAAACCTGTCATTAGCGCATGCAGATTTCAAGGTACTGACGATTTCTAGATCAACTTCCTAGATAATGAGCTGAATTCGATAGAATGTGATCCGTCGTAGGCAAGCCCACAACACGAAATCATAGATCAAGTTTTAAAGAAATATATTGGCAAGGACTGACTCAGGGATGGTCAAAATGGATGACAGATATCTTGCAGATGAATGATTTGTTTGAACTGATCTCTTGAAAACATAACGACACTGTAGATGGTTTGGTGACAATTGACCCAAAGCTAATACCCAGAAACTAGATGAAGACTTTCAATGTGGTTTGCTTAACTGTTAAGCAAAGGATTTCCCAACCTAGGTGAAAAAAAGTGTCGTGTTCAAGAGTGGTTAACAACTTTTTAAGAAACAAAGTGTAACAAACAGGTTCATTTTTCTCTCTTTTCCCCTAGCATTTTTGGCAAGTACCTCTTTATTTTTGACAAGCTTGAGGAGAATAACATTTGCTTGTTTATAAGCTCATCCTTCGGATGAGTCCAACTTAGTTTAAAATTCGAACCCTAAAAAGGAGTGGTTCGTTCCTGTTTAAAATTGAACAGGTCCTTTACTGTTAAATTTTAATGAGTCCAGTATAGGAGAAACTCGGTGCTTTTCAATTTTAGGGAGTCAGAAGAAAAAATTAAGAAAATTCCATGGGGGTCCTTTTTCGTAAATTTCTGTCCCTCGAGCCCGAAAAAGTATAAAATAATACTTGAGAGAACCGCTTGACCATTACAATCAAGGAGTACTTTTCATAATTAGTGGCTCCAATTCAAAAAAGTAAAAAAGTGATCGAAGACATGTCGTTTCATAACCGATATCGAACTTGAAATGACAAAAGTCCGGCAATATTTTTATGTTTATACAGTCAGAAAAGAACTGTAAGTGGGCTGCCCTTTTAATTCCATTTAACGAGTTCAAAAAGAAAAACTCGAAAATCTTTTCATATTTTATGAGTCAGAAAAGAGCTTAAAGAGGACTCCAATGTTTTTCTTTTTTGTGAATTTTTTAAAGAGTCCAAAAAATTGATAAAAGTATGCTCTTTGTTGAAAAATCATCAATTTTCTCGAAAAATCCAATATTCTGCACAAAAACTCAAAACATTACTCATAACTATTTAAGATAAATAAAAATGTATTTAAAATTTTACCTTTTTAAAGTGAAAAATAAATAGATTAAAAACTCATTTATTCAAAAAAACTTATAAAAAGGGCTTTTCTAACTTCATTTTTATCATTTGAGTTCACAGCAAAAAGTGAGAGCTTTTGGGTAAGAAAGTTCCTGTGAAGATTCTAGAAAATCCATCCGTTGGAATCGAAAACTGTCAGCTCCAGGTAATCCACATCCTCCTTATCTTGCATTTCATCTGTTTACATTTCGTTTTTAGGCTTTAAATTTTATTTTTGAAGGAAAAATAGCTCTAAAAAGTCGCTTGCGGGGGTCCATAGGTGCAACACGCGGCCCCTACGGACCCCGACTTTTTTCTATAAAGAAAAAAGTCGTGGGTCTGCACCTATTGCTCAGAACCTGTGTAGACCTACAAATTGTGTGTAAGTAGTGGGTGCAGACCCCACGCAACGAATTTTAAAAATTCAAATTTCTCCATTTTTTCCCTAAATTTTTCGAACTAGCTGGTTCTAATATGTCTTTTTATGCATTGTAGAACACTCAAAATGCTTATTTGGCAAGAACGTGAGCATGAGGATGTAGATCTTGCCGCAATAGATCATATGCCCACATTGCATGCATTGAGAGCATGTAGACAGTTTAAGTTCTAGGCTATACTGGGCATGAGGGCCCAAGTAGACCTCTTGCAATGGCTGGTAGACAGATGGAACACGTAGGACCAGTGCTTCGTGATTGGTGGCTATCGGCTCGAAATCGAGCTGGAGGATATATATTTTTTGACTGGTTTGTCCAAGAGGGGCAAACAATTATCTGTTTTCGGGACTAGGCCAGGTGGCAAGTCTGTCGCTAGTCTCCAATTGGAGTTTTGTGATGATCAAACAAAGGACAAACAGATTGATATTAAAGCCATCAACCATCCTAAGATTAAGGTTATTGCATTCACTATTAGTAGGCTATGCGAGAGTGTAGCATTGCATGTGGCTACTGGATCCCAGATGCAAATGGTTGTAGACTATTTTTGAGGCACCATATTCAACTAGTGTGAGGTTGTGTTGGCAAATGTGAAAGGCCAACTAACCAGAGCAAAGAATGGACAGTTCAAAATTTTTGTATATGGATTTATTGTAGTCAGCTCTACTTTAGAGAGTATCCCCATTTTAGCCCCGCAACATATTCCTGTTGATGCTGGTCTTCCTCGAGAGCCTAGGACAATTCGCTAGGTTTCTTTGATGGCCCGTCACCCTAAGGAGGGCACAGAGGTTGTTTGATTTCTGCCTGAGTATTTTTGTTGGTTGAACAACCAACTTTTTGTGATTTAGGATCTTCCATATGCTGGGATGGATTATCGCAGTGACCCAGACATGACTCTTCCACCAGGAAAGCAATGGGATGATTCAAGTGAAAACCATTTTCAACACTTTCTAAGTTTCAATAATTTTTTTTTTTAAATTTTAAATCATCCAAGACTGACAATCAAAAGTTTTAAATGTAGATGTGGGTCCATGATGACCAACCAATCTCCAACCTTATGAGAGGAGACACCCAGCTGTAGCAGTACTAGCCCCATAGGACCAATCAGCAGAGATCCTGACCGACTTGGAGCATCATCTAGAGCGCTATAGAGTAGATATTCTAGAGATTGGCATAGATGATATTCCACTTAGGTTATAGAGATATGTGATTGGGGTCCCAGGACCTTTTAGGAGGTTTCTATGTAGGGTGCCCCGAGCAGTAGTTTCTTATTGTGATCATCAACATTGATAGGATGATCGATTTTCTAGACTCACACGACATTTTTGTCTTTTTGTGTTATCATTTTTGCCGATCATAAGGCGTTTTTCAACCTATGATTGAAGACAAAGTATATTTTGAAACACATTTCTATGCTATGATATATCATTATTATTGGCTATCTTGTGTAACATGTTATTGAATGTTATTAAATTTACTGTTTTAATTATTGCAAATGTCTATTTATCATACGATAAGCAAATGCATCTACTAATGTATTTAAATGTCTTGGAATATGTTGATATTCAATGTAATCAAATTCACATTCCAAGAGACGAACCCTCAAAAATAACCTTAATAACACTAGATTTCTAATGGCATAAACCTTGTTAAGCTGTAATACAACGATTTCAGAATCCAACCTAACAGTCAAACTCCGAATCCCAAATGAGATGGATTCAGATAATAACTCAATCACTGCACTATACTATTTAATGTTATTCATTGTTTGACTGAGGCTTACCCCATCCATAAACACTAACTCATCAGAGGGTGAATAGATAACCCAAGCTACAGAAGAAATGTTTCGTGTACTATGACAAGCACCATCAACAAAACCAATGTATTTTTGAAGAGATGTTGACATCTGCAATATCAAGAGTAAAATCAAGATAAGCAGGAATAGTGATAAGAGCACTCTCTAAACTAGGCACACTTTTCTAATCTAAAACACACTAGCTATAAAGAAACTAATCTAACAAAAAAACTCCACATAGAATTTAAGCATAATATCTCTTTAGATAAAGTCCATTTCTGGGTTTACCCAAAGAGACACCGTAAAAATCTATCAATTCATAAGCCCCTTTTGTCAGCTTTCGGTTAAGAATGTAAGGACCATGCCACATAGGTACAAATTTTCTAGCCCCTACCTTATCATTCGCTTGATCATATAGTATAACTAGGTCTCCTTCTGAAAAATTATGAGGTGTAAAACTTCTATCGTACTGAGGTTTCACTTGTTTCGCATGAGTCTCGTTCGCTATTGCAGCAATGCATTGATTCTCATCTAGCTAAGCTAAGTAAAAAAATTGTTTCTCCTCTTCAGAAGTAGATGGGAGTAATTCTATGGCTAATTGTAATGACGAAATTTCACATTCAATAGGTAGCACTGCTTCCAAACTGTAGACCAGTTGAAAAGGAGTGAAACCAGTTGATGTTTTTACTTTGGTCCGATAAGCCCAAGGTGCTGAAAATAGCATGGTATGCCAATTCGACTTATGAATACCAATGATTTATTGGATCATAGTGACTAAAACTTTAATGATAGCTTCAAACAAATCATTAGCCTACGGGTAATATGGATTAGAACTATCATGGCAAAGGCTAAGTTGATCTGTCAGTTCAGTTATCATGATATTTCGAAAGTGACTTCCATGATCAGTAATAATAGCTTGAGGAACACCGAATCTAGCAATTATATGAATGAATACGAAAGTTGCAATAGTCTTTCCATCTGCTGAAAATGTAGGCATCACCTCTGCCCACTTAGTAAAATAATCTACCGCTAGGATAATATACGAATTAGTAAAATAATCTACCACTATGATAATATACGCATGCCCCCCGGCTGAGTGAGGGTTACATGTAATAAAGTAAATAACCGACTTTGCAAAAGGAATAGCAATTATATGGTGGATAGAAGTAGTTGAATAGGAATAAAAAAACGACTGTACAACCTGATATGAAATTTCAAAGGGACTCAGAGGCATCGCGCCACCAAATGAATCCACCTCAGAAATGGAAGGTATGATCCAAGGATCATCAAAAGCAATATGTTTGATGAAATTATATGAATAGTTGTAATAAAAGGCGATACATTAGGAGGAGGGAAGGAAAACGTTCTTAGTAAACTAGAATCTTTAATCAAACCTACTCCAACATCCTTGTAAGGGATAGTTGTTTTACTGACATGTTGAATACTATCTATAGAGGCCAGGTCGGATGAGAAATAAGTTAGTTGGTCTATCATAACGATCTTTCCGTTATGAGGAAACTTGATAAGTCGAAAGACCGATGAAACAATAATATTCATAGCATAAGACCAACTGCGACCCAGGAGAAGGTTGTAATCTAGAGGGGCATCAACCACTTCCACATCTAGATTTATGGTTTTGCCTTCGACCCCTATAGGTAAATCCTGCAAAATACCAAAAGGATGGAACCCTCGGTCATCAAAAGCCTTTAGAATTGTCGAAGACTGATTGAGTGTGGGAGAACCAAGCGATCTCCAAAATTGGATCGACATAATACACATAGAAGCCCCTTCATCAATCACAGTCCGCAAGCAAGGCCTGTTTTTTACTAACACTGGAATTTGGAAAGCCATTTGATGAGGTAGGTGGGGTGTACTGTTCTCTAAATTGAAGAGTATTAGGTTCAAATCCTGTATATCGACAGCTCCTATAGCAAACAATAGTAATTTACATTTTGCTGGGCATGATTGCAGCACTTCCAAAGCCGACATTGCTGAAGGGGAAATAGCTAAGTCTTCAACAATGTTATAATTCTGAGTAGAGATCGCATGTGGATTGAAAGCTAATTTACGAAGTATACCTTTAGTAGGCGGTTTGATTACTAAGTCAGGGTTGGGTTTCTCGATCTGTAGCGGATCACAACCAGGAGGAGTTGTAGTTGATGTGTTCGAATTAGAAGATTTTGCTTCTTTACCACCAACAAGATTTTTACTACCATAATCTTGCGATCGCATCGCAATCCTGACATGAGACATCATCATAATGGGTTCTTCTGAGGCATTCGAGGAAGAAGAAACCATCTTACTGTCTTGAGTAGGAAAAGGATCCTTCAAGACAGCAGGCGTTTGAGAACATTTAATGATTTTCGAAACCTCTGCTCGATGTGGGAAGTCTTTGGTAAAATGATCCTCATCGCAAATGAAACAAGGATAGTGAGGTTTACATTTTTCGACAGTAGATTCATTTTTATCCATTTTATCTTTTTAATTTTGTTTTTTTTTTCTTCTTCCCCTTCTTTTTACTACCAGATTTTGATTTGGTTGTAGATGAGTCTACGAGATGGATGTCGGTAGAAAATTTAGTGGAAGAATCTCCCTTTGGGGAATCAGGTAAAGTTATTATAGGAGAAGAATTCTTTGAAGATTTCTTCTTACTTTTAGTACTAACTGAACCAATCATACCATCAGTGACAAGAGACCCTGAAGGAGCTACATCTATTTGACCGTGTTTTAGAAGATCATGGATTTTTCATGTAAAGTACCTGACTATGTATAGACGAGGTCAAGGTACTGAGCCTAAGCAATGACTTGCTCTTCAGTGACCACTGCTCCTTTAGCTACATCTTCAGTGATTTTGGGTAACAATGATTTAATGAACCATTCCACTAAAATTTGATTTGGAATGAAAACTTTCACTAAACGCCTTCGAAATCACCATTCATGAATATGGTCAGAAATATATGTGGACGTGGATTGTTTTAGTGAAGTTAATAGTTTTGTGCCATTGTCGTATCTGACAGGCAACTGAAAATGAGTTAAGAAAGAAGTAGCTAACTGATTAAAATTATAAAAAGAGGCTCATGGTAACTCAATGTACCATTTGGCGGCAAGATCAATGAGTTCATTGAAAAAGACGCAATCGAATTGAATCATCAATGATTGAATTCGATGCACACCAGAGGTGATAAGTCATAACGTGATTTGCTGGATCCTCGCCTGACTTACCCTCAAATTTCAGGATATCATTGGGCAACTTAATAGGCATTGGCGGCCAATACGGAAGATAGTAAATCAGATTGTTTGTAAGGCATGACAAATTAGGTAAATCCAAAGTTTCAATAAATGGTAACTGATGGTTAGGGTCGCAAAAACCTTGAGTAATGAGACCAGCTTCAGGAGGAGGATATCTAGGATAACCTAGAATTAGATTTTCATTAGGAATGTTATAACCTCCTGGGAAACTCGGATTAACTGGACCAAACTGGGGTTGTTGAGGCTATTTATAAGTATAGCTAGGATACGGTTGATACTGATAAACTGGGTTTTGTACAGTAGGACCGAATTGATACTGTCCCTAGTATGGTTGATAGGTGAATTGCGGTTGACTTGTGACAATCGTACTTGGACCAGGTTGTCCTGTAGGCATCTGGACTGAAGTCTGAACTATAGGTCCTAACTGTGGCACAAAGACTTGAGGAGTTTGTACTGATGCAGGGGTAGTAGAAACAGGAGCTACAGATACTCCAAAAACTGATGTGGTAGGTTGAACATAAGTTGCAGTAGTTTGAGGCGGAGTCTGAGGGTGAGCTAGGCCCAGGCTGCTGAACTAAACCAGGTGCAGAGGTTTGAACAGTAGGTTGGACAGGTTGCTGGGTTGGACCAGAAACCAAAGGTTGTCCAGGTTGATTAGATAATTGCACATTAGGTTACATAGTTTGTTGAGTTTGAGATAGATCCCACACCATATTCACTCCGGAGTATGGACCCATAAAAGGTTGTGCATATGGAGGACCATAACCTGGTTGAACGTAGGGCTGATAATTAAGTGATATATTTCCAGCTCCTTGTAAAAATGATTGACCAGAAGGCGATTGGAAACCTTGAGGTTGATAACCATGAGGCATGTACTGAAACTGGGGTTGACCTAGAGGTATGTACTGAAACTGGGGTTTACCTTGAGGTAAGTACTGAGTCTGGGGTTGACCTTGAGGTATGTACTGTCCTAAAGGTATGTATTGTCCTTGAGGTTACCTCCTAGGCGGTAATTGACTACCTTGAGGTTGCCCCCCAGGCGCTAACTGACTACCTTGAGGTTGCCTCCCAAGTGGTAACTGGGTACCTTGGGGTTGCCCCCCAGGTGGTAACTGAATACCTTAGGGTTGTCCCCCAAGCAGTAGCTGACTACCTTGAGGTTGAGGATTTGGAATACTACCAGACATCATAAGGATTTGTTTTGCGTTCAACGCTTGAGTTCCATTACTACGAGTTGATAACTCATGTTAAGTCAGTCAAGGAGATGCTCTTGAAAAAGTCCCAGTGAGTGACTCGTACCCCAAAGGAACAGAAGGACCACCATATAAAAATGTTTCTGGTTATCGGGAAAACATAGATGACTGTCTTGACATGATCGATGAAGGATAGTAACCTCTTGGTGTAGGATGAAAAGGAATTCAAGGTGGTGAAAAACTAAGACCTGAATTTTCTAAAAAGTTTGTCAATGATATATACCAAGCGTCACTCCTAAAAGGACTGTAGAATATTGATTCATGCTCCCTAAGATTTAAAGTTTGTTGGTTTTCGGGAAGAGTTATGTCTTTGTCTGGACTCACAAGTTCTTCAATAGAAATGAGACCAGAAGAAATATTTTGAGTAATGATATTTCCTACCCTAGGTGAACCAGGACCACTAGAAGTTAGGGAAGCAAATCCTGAAGTTGGAGTAGCAGCAGGTTCAGTGTCAGGCTCAGGAATTTCAGGTTCTTCAGCTAATTCACTGGAAGGAGAAATACTACTAGTAACTTCGGAAAATGAATTTGGCTCTTGAATATACTCAATTGTTTGTATTTGATAATCAGGATGAATAATTAAAGATGACTCTCTGGCTTCTGGTGATCGAACTCTACTATCACTAGGTGATATAAGAGCTCGTAGCCCTTCAAGCTAGCTTGGTGTATACTTAGGAGGTTTCCCCTGAAGTCCGCGAGATTGTCTCGGTAATTCAGCCACGATTAAATATTTAATTAATCACACACAAATAAAGAAAATTTCAATAAAACCACCTAAAGTCTCTAAAGAAACAAACAACTAAATCACATGCCTAAAAAATCTAAGAGTTCAAACCACACACAAACAGTAACTTCCTGTACTAAAAACACTAGTTGGTGATGAAATCCAACGTAGTAGAAGTTTAATACAGAAAGGGTGGTTGGAACAGTTACCCTGACAACCTGCTTGATCAAACAGACTAGCACAAGTTTCTTCACAAAACCATCTCGAGTGAAGAGAACCCCCCAGAGAGTCCAAGTGAGTCTAGTCGATGTTTGCTCCAGGTATAGTGAGATCCTTCCTTCACCATCACCTTAGGAAATAATCTTAAGTTT
The DNA here is from genome assembly GCA_031772625.1 of Pinus tabuliformis. NCBI lineage: Eukaryota > Viridiplantae > Streptophyta > Pinopsida > Pinales > Pinaceae > Pinus > Pinus tabuliformis. The sequence goes on from CM062811.1 coordinate 331,556,052, forward strand.
ATGGACACTAAGTTTACCAACAACAACAAATACAACTGGGGGAACAGTCTACGATCCGATCTATGCGCAAGGGCAGAGTAACAAAGCTCAATCCCCTTGAAGGCTCCTCGACATGGTCAATCCAAGGTTTACCAACAAGTGACCCCAGGCTCCTCGAAAATGGTTAATTCGAGGTTTATTGTTTATAATACACACAAATCTTCTATCTTTCCCAATGAAACAAAATAGATTGTCTCAAAGGGTCGGACATGATCTCATGATTGACTCCTTTAAGAGAAGCTTCCCAGAATGTATCAATTACAATTGGATTTATTTCCTACCACAAGATGTATCTACTTGTTTGTTTTAACTATCTTGAAGAGTTAATTACTCCCTACTCCAAGATACTAGCCTAAGCGATATTGGTGATAAAAGCCCTAGGAATAGAAAAAATTACCAGATCAATTTTAATTAAGCATTGAATTTATGGGTTGTTCTTTAAGTCAATAGGTATGGAAATGAAACTTTGATGGTGTGAAGACTCGACTCCAAAAACACTAAAAAATGCACCTAAAATGACAAGCAATTCTTTTTTCTTTCAATGAAATTCTAACTAAAAGAAAGAGTTTGAGAATGCAATTATTTAAGAAACAATTCTTTCTTTCAACATGGAAATTGAAAGAAAATATTTTTGTATTTTTCAATAAGAACTCAAAACGAGACTAATAATTAATGCTCACAATAAATCCCTTTCCTTTTTCAAAACTTGAAACTAGAAAAAACAATTTGCTTCAAAAGAGATCTACAAGTTCTAGAAAAACACTCAAAACTACAAAAACTAATTTTGAGATCTAAAAACTTTTAAAAATCTAATTAAATAAAAGCTTCAATTCTTTTTCAGGATGTTTTTCTTAGTTGTTTAGTAAACTAAGGATTCATTTGTTCAGAATAATAAACCGATCAAAACACATCCAGATATGTTTTCTTTTGTAAAAAAGAAATTCAAAACTTATAACAAAGTTTGTTCAAAGATTTGCGAGGAGAAAACTAAATATATTTCTCATAAAGGATAGATTTCAAAAGCAAGTCAGACTCATCAAGAAGACAAAAAGGCACCAGGGGTGATCTAAGGTTTCTCAAGATTCTGATCTTTGAGTCACTACAAAGACCCAGTGAAAACCACTTTAGGCATGCAAAACTTCTAGAGATTATTGACAGGAAAAATGCAGATTTGGGTACACACTAAAAATCCTAAATGAAACCTAAACTTAACTGGAGGAAAATATTTTAGGTTTTTCAAAAAAAATTACAGGGTCCATAAGCTTCCAGAAGAAACAAGTGTGGTCCCGCACTGTTTACTAAAGGAAAAGTTCAGAGATGCCTGCACTGTCTGTAAAGAGAAAGTGAAGTCCCCTGAAAACTTTGAAAAAAACAAAAAATAATCCAGACTCTAAAAATTACCCAAGTTAGCATACATCAATCAAAAACCAGAAACGAAAACAATTTTCTCAAGTAAAAACAAAGGAAAACCAAAAAACCAAATTCAGATCCCCAGCGGAGTCGCCAATTTGTTGGCCGGATAAATCGATCTTGTGGAAAATGCTGATCTCCCTAGTATCAGAAGATAGTCTAGCAAAAAATAGAAAGAAAAAAAAAATCTATCTTTCTCTAGACATATGCAATTTATAAATAAATACTATAAAGGTGTTAAGACCCTACCTTAGATCCAATGCTTGTTTGTAGTAGTCATCCTTGAATCATTTGAAAGAGTTACCTTTGAGAACCTGCAATCACAAACAAGCAAACATTAAATAGCACCTGCATAGCAAATATCATAAATCATGTCCATTATGGTGATCAAGAAATCCATAAAATAAACCATGAATTAATAGCTTATTGAGAAAAACAAACTTATTTGTATTAACTTTGAAGTAGAAGAACCTTACAACCTTTTCAGCCTTGATGTTGAACAAGCTCTTCCTGGGGTCTGAAATAGGAATTTCCTTTACTTTGACAAGCCTTGCACTCTTCTAAATGAGATCATAGAGGTAGGTAATCTCTCCTCATAAAAACTCAACTAAGAAGACTAAGTTCCAACAACATTTCACCTCAAAAATATTTAGCTTCTAACCTCTCCAGTAACCACCCCAATGTTTCTTTTTATAGTGCAGAGGAGGAGGTTACAAGTCCACCTATGAAGGGATAGAATCCTCCTTCAAAGGGACAAGCTCCTCACATCAAGGGGTTAGCTTCTTAAAGTATGGGATGCATGAACCTTAAGAGAGAAAACTTGCCACCTCCAAGTTCCTTCCAGAAGCTTCTAGAAATGTCTGAAAGTGAGTTTCTAGAATATACTCGTGCCTTTTTAACTTTTCAAGGGTCTGCACCTTTAACATAGAGACAAAGCAGTCAGGTGCGCAAGAGACATGACCATTAGGTGCAGGACCGCAGGTAATACAAAGAGAAATTGCGGAACCAGAGTTTTAAAGACTTTGAGGGTTTTTCTCTTACTTTCAAGGCTTGATATGAGGAATTGATGCTTCAGACTTGCAAAGGGGGAAAGTATGATTGCTAATGAACTCACACAGATAGCAGAATGTCAAGGTGACAATTTTTAGTGCAACAGGACTTTTGTGAGAATTGCATTTATGGAAAACAGAAGAGAGTCAGATTTCTAAGAGTTGGGAAAGAAAAGAAGAGTGAAAAATTAGAGCTTGTGCATAAAGATGTATGGGGACCTGCTCAGGTATCATCTCTCGGTGGCTCTCATTATTATGTTACTTTTATTGATGATGCAACTAGAAAAACCTGGATTTATTGTATTAAGAATAAATCTGATGTATTTGATACTTTCAAGAAATGGAAAGCTTTGGTTGAGATTGAGACAGGAAAGAAATTGAAGTGTCTCAGATCAGACAATGGATGTGAATATTGTAGCAAAGAGTTTGATAGGTACTGTTCAGAGCATGGAATTTGCAGAGAGAAGATAGTTCTAAGAACACCACAAGAAAATGGTGTGTCAGACAGGATGAACAAAACAATCATGGAGCGTGCAAGGTGCATGAGATTGCATGGAGGATTGCCTTAACAATTTTTGCCAGATGCTGTAGATACTGCTGTTTATCTAATAAACAGAGGGCCTTCAAGTTCCTTGTATGGTGGTGTTTCAGAGGAAGTATGGGTAGGTAAAAAGGTAAACTACTCTTTTTTAAAGCCTTTTGGTTGTGAAGCCTTTTTCCATATTAATAAAGAAAATAGAACAAAGCTTGGGGCAAAGTCAAAGAAATGTACCTTTATTGGATATGGTGTTAATTATTTTGGTTATTTCTTATATGATTATGAAAATAACAAAATAATTAGGAGCAAAGATGTAATATTCAATGAAAAGGTCTTGTATAAGAATCAGTTGCAGGAAAAGAAACGAGAAAAAGAAAACAAGGAATACACAGTTCTTGATGAAATCACTGAAAAAGTAAAGGTACTTGAAAATAATAATAATCAACAACCACAACAACAATAGGCACCGGAAATACCTGAAAGTGGTGTTAGAAGATCTACCAGGATAAGTATACCCCCTAAACAATACTATCCCTCATTATATTATTTATTGTTGACTGATTCTGGTGAACCTGAATGTTATGAAGAAGCAATACAGGTTGAAAGCAGGAAGAAGTGGGAGGTAGCCATGGAAGAAGAGATGGACTCCTTAATGCATAACCAGCCTTGGGACTTAGTCAGGTTTCCTATAGGTAAAACTACATTGCAGAATAAATGGGTTTATAGGCTAAAGGAAGAAGATGGAGGAAAACAGAGGTACAAAGCTAGTCTTGTGGTGAAGGGGTTTGCACAGAAGAAGGTTATTGATTTTGATGAAATATTTTCTCCTATTGTTAAAATGACTTCAATCAGAACTATTTTAAGTCTAGTAGTAGTTGAAGATTTTCATCTTGAGCAGTTAGATGTAAATACACCCTTTCTCCATGGGGATTTGGAGGAAGAGATATATATGTAGCAGCCACAAGGATATGAGGTAAAAGGGAAGGAGAAACTAGTGTGCAGGTTGAAGAAGAGCTTGTATGGATTAAAACAAGCTCCAAGGCAGTGGTATCTAAAATTTCACAAGTTTATGTCTGAACAAGGTTATACTAGATGTCACTTTGATCATTGTGTTTATCTAAAAAAAGCAAAATGATGGCAGTTATATTATATTGTTATTATATGTGGATGACATGCTTGTTGCAGGGTCTAACATGCTAGAAATAAATGTGCTCAAAAGAAAATTGGAAAATTCATTTTCAATGAAGGATTTGGGAGTTGCAAAACAAATCCTTGGTATGAGAATAACTAGAGACAGGAAAAATCGCAAAATAACATTGTCTCAGAAAGAGTACATACAAAAGATGTTGAAAAGATTTAATATGCATAATGAAAAACTAGTTAGTACACCTTTTGCTAGCCATTTCAAACTTAGTAAGGAAATCTGCCCAAAGGCCCAAGAAGACAAGGATTATATGTCTAAAGTTCCATATAAATCAGTAGTTGGAAGCTTAATGTATGCAATGGTCTGCACAAGGCCTGATATTGCACATGCAGTGGGAGTTGTAAGTAGGTACATGAACAATCCAGGAAAGGAACATTGGATGGAAGTGAAATGGATTCTTAGATATTTGAAAGGTACCACAAATCAAGAATTATGCTTTGGTGGTTCAAACATTTCTCTATAGGGATATCTTGTTGCTGACATAGTCAGTGATAGAGATAATAGGAGGAGAACTACAGGATATGTATTTATTGTAGGTGGAACAGCTGTCAGTTGGGTTTCAAAAATCCAAAGTGTTGTTACACTTTCAACAACAAAAGTAGAGTATGTTGCTATTAAGAGGCTAGTAAAGAAATGATTTGGTTACAAAGGTTTATGGGTGAATTGGGTAAGGAGCATGATATGGGCACGTTATACAGTGATAGCCAAAGTTCCATTTATCTTGCAAAGAAATTAGCATTTCATTCCAGAACTAAATACATATAGCTCAAGTACCATTTCATACGATTAGTGTTGGAATATGGAGAGTTAAAGCTAGAAAAGATACACACTAGCCAAAATCCTGTAGACATGCTAACAAAAGTTGTAACTAGGGAGAAACTGAGAATATGCTCAGTTTCAATTGGCCTTCAAGGATGACGATGAAGATGAGAAACAACCAGGTCCAAAGAGGAGTCATTGTCCAGCAAATGAAGCAGCGGTGGAGTTGCTACAATCATTCTCCAGTGGGAGATTGTTGGGTGTGGAGCACGATTATTTAGAGGTCTTTGTTTCAGCCGGATGTATACCCAAGGAAGTTTGTACATCTCTCCATGCAGGGGGGACTTTTCCCCCTCGCGGGGGTCCGAAGGGGCTAATCCTCCTCGACTGGGGGTCTGGGGGCCAGCGATCCCCCGACGGGGGTTTCGGGGGCAGCACCCCCGAAGCTAAAAACAGATGTAAAATTGCCTTGTAAAAGTATAGTAATTTCTAGTCAATCTCGGTTGTTCATTAGGAAGATGATCTAATGGTAGAACTTATGTTTAGTTTATTGTTTTTTTCCCTAGAAGGCAACCCCTCTCTTTGTATGAGGGCATTGTATTGAGGCTGTGATATATAGTTGTGTATTCTCCGAGCGAGAAACAGAGAAGTGAGACTGTGAGAGAAAATAGAGGATATTACAATGGATCTGCTTTAAGTTGTGTCTCTTCATTTCACTGGATAATAGAAAGGAAGGACTAGCTGTTCAAGGTGGATGTAGCCAAAACTGGGTGAACCACGTATATCTGTGTCTCTCTAGTTTTATGCATTTTCTGTGTTTATATTTATGAAATATTCTATGTGTTCCATTGCTCTGTAATATATAATTTTCTAACAGTTGTATCTCATGAGGATGTTTTTTTTTTTTTTTTTTAATAAGGCTACTTCTATATTAGTACAAAAATATTTTACATTAAGGCCAAGACCTCATAGAGCTAGCCCAAAATTGTGGCATGATTACAAGCAAAGCAAATCTGTGTGCCAAAAACCAGTAGAGTATTGCTCTCAAGAACTGTAGAGAGCCTGTTCATGAGTAAAGAAAAAATACAGAAAGCCCCATAGTTGTACTTGGAATTGAGAATTGAACCTGAGCTATACGACAACCAAAAATTGGAATTGAGAATTAAACTAGAGCTATACGTCAACCCAGACAGTGGAAATAGACTTGGTAGCTGTGACCAGCTACACGACAACCCATAACTGAAAACAGAGGTAACTGTGACTGCAACCAAAATTGGAAACTGAAGGTTGGCAGAATGCCCCTTGTGCATGAAAAACTACCAATATGAGCTAATGCATTTGTCAACATAATTAGGACAGTGATGAGTGAACCTTCTCGTGCTGGAAAAAATCCAATAGAACCAAAAGGAACCAACCTGCTTAAGCATCAGGAGAGGGATCAGGCGGCTCCTCGGTGATGCGGCATCCATACTTGTAATCATCGTCGTCATCAGAGGAGCCCGACCGATTCTTCATGCTTTGAGAAGCCTTGCCTTTACCAAAGCCTGAAGCTTTGCTCTGATCGAGGTTTGCTTGGATGGGGCCTGGATTGTCTTCCGCCGGCCTGTCCGAAGTCGCTCTGAGGGAGCCAGCCCCTTGACTTGAATTGAGCTCGCTAAGCTCAATGGTGACCGTGGCCATAAAGGAAGAGGTGCCATGACTGCAGGGGAAACGTAATCGAGCGGCATTGGTCATGGATTGGAAGGAGCTCGGTGTTGGTATCTGTAATCCTCTGCCCCTACCCCGTCCACTCCGAGTAGCAGGGTACCTAACTGAGCGAAGATCCAGGCAGGAGGTTGAAGAGTCTGTCATGGAGGAGGCGGCCTAGCGCCCAATTTGCCTGCGAGAGCTGCCCCTTCTACAACTCATCCACTGTCATAGTTTCAGCATAGCTGGAGGGGCAGGATGAGCTTGGCTTCTTGGAAGACGAAGGAAGCAGAGAAGGAAAAGAACTAACTTGGCTTCAGTGCTCAAGGCAGCAAGTGGGTGGCGAGCATAAGAGCAGGGGAAACAGAGGATGGCTTGAGGGAAAAGCCAGAAGCTCCTCCAGCGAGCCAAGGCCTGGTTTGCTCCTGTGAGAGGCCGAAAACAAGCCGCTGCAATTGCAATGGAGGAGGAGCCAGAGCAAAGAGGATAAATGCGATTATGGTGAGTTGATAGCGCCATGATCAAGAAATTAACCGGCGTAAATGGATGTACTGGCATCATTAAAGTCTCATTAAGCTGGAGTAGAGGAGGAGTTATGACCAGAGCCGCGAGAGGATGTGTGGTGGTGCAGATCAACCACGCGCCCATCCAAACCACTGGCCACGTGCCTATGTTACCGTCAGACACCCGGATCCAGGATGGATAGATCTTGTTGCACCAGAAGAGTGTAGTCGCTTTTGAGTTGTGGATCATTGGAACAATTCAACGGACCAGAGAAGAAGGGGAGCTACTGATTGACCCCTTGATTAGCCAGTCTATCTACAACCTTGTTAGCTGTTCACCGGATGTGCTTGAAGGAAATGTTGCGAGGAGTTTTGAGCCATTCTTCGATTTGTTCCAGTCTACTAAGAAGCCTCCAACTCGAAGCTATCTTTGTAGCTGAGGATCCTGATTGTATCCGGATGGCAGCTTCTATGAGAATTTGAGAATCCCCTTCAACCTCTAAGGGGAGCAAGTTCTCTGTTTCTGTTGTACGTAACCCCTGCCATAAACCTTCAATCTCAGCTGCGTTGTTGGTGTCTCGACCCATCAAACCATGATACATATGCAGAACAGAACCCTCAGTGTTCCTGATGATGCCCCCATATCCAGCCGGCCCAGGATTGCCCTTAGCCGCTCCGTCGAAGTTCAGCTTGTAGGGATGGATGATCGGAGGAGACCAAGAGTGTGCAGACTCAGAGTGGATAGAATTATTAGCCTTGATAAGATCTATAGAGGTGAGATCTAAATTCCAGTTGGCAAGAATGAGGCGTTCCTGAGGGGAGACTGGCATGTCTGAGTCTTGCCATTGACTGAGGGCTAGAGTTTCTTGAAGATTCTGCTTGAGAAGGAGCCAGAGAGTGTCCGGAGATGAACTATGATTTTTGAAGATCCTGTTGTTTCTTTCCTTCTAGATGATCCAATAAATGAAGCCCGACAGGAGGTTCCAGAGAGCGTTGAGAAAAGGACTTTGGAAAGGTTTCCGTGGCCAGGTTCTGATAGTGTTTACGATATCTCCCTCTCTTCTGCCTGTTCTTTTGTTACACTGTGCTATTCTCTCCCACATTTGAGCTGCTAGAGGGCAAGTGTCCAAGAGATGATTAGTGTCCTCTGAGTGAAGATTGCAGTTGGAGCATCTAGAAGGCCCGATAAATCCTCGCTTTTGTAAGTTATCCCATGTGAGGATCCTTTTTTTGCTGAGAAGCCAAAGGAATGTGGAGACCTTAGGCCATATTTTTGGTTGCCAGACTTGATCCCATAGTTGATCTTTTATTATCTGAATGGGGTGATGCAGGATTTGATATGCTTCCTTGGTAGTGAACATACCCTTGGTAGTATATCCCCATCTCAAGCAGTCTTTTTGATCAAAAAATTTGATTTTCCTGAGATTGAGCTCTTGATCAATCTCATCACAGGTTTCCTCCTGTCAATTGGCCTGCCAAGTGTTTTCCGGTTTCCATAGATGAAAGCTTTGGGGAGATTGCTGCTGCCAGAATTGGTGAACATGGATTTGTTCATTTTGCTGCATGGTTGCTTGCCACTTGGGTTTGTTAAAGAGAGAGGCAAGTTTGGGAAGTTGTTGCCAGGAATCTTCCCAAAATCTCACAGTGGTGCCTGAATGAATTTCCCAGAAGCTGTGTGCTTGAACAAAAGCATTATGTATCTTGGCATCATTCCAAATTAGCGAGCCAGGAGTGGTTGGGCTGAAATGGATTAACTCCTCTTTTGAACTTCCTGGAGCATATTTGGCCTACCAGAGACGACCCCAGGGAGTGTGCGGTTTAGAGATCCAATTCCACCATATGCGCACCCCCATGATGTTGTTGTTGTGTAGGGGATCCCTCAGACCTAGTCCCCCTGCTGATTTCGGAAGACATACTTCCGTCCATTTGACCAGGGCCCATTTTCTATTGTGGCCTGATGAGCCCCAAAGGAAATTTCTTTGCAGATTGTGAATATTCCTGAGAACCCATTTCGGGGCAGCTAAAATTGAGAACAGATACAGAGGCATGGCTTGAAGAATAGATTTGATGAGGATGATCCTACTAGCAATGTTGAGGGAGCGGAAAGTCCAGGAAGAGAGCCTGGTTTCTAAGTTGTCAAGGAGGGTCCTCCAAGAGGCATGTTTGATAGCAGAGTCAAACAGGGGAGCTCCCAGATATTTCGACGGAAGCTTGGCTATAGAAAAACCCAGAATCCTGGCTATGTTCCTCTGAGTGAGAACGGGAGTGTGGAAGAAAAAGAGCTGGGATTTGGAGGCATTGATGGTAGTGCCAGAGGCTTCTGAAAAAAGATTGAGCAGGAGTTTGAAGGCAGAGGCTTCTTGTACTGATGGGTAGCCAAAAAGCATATTATCGTCAACAAACTGTTGGTGAGTGATAGGGGACTGGCCATGCAATGAAATTCCCTTTAAGGAATGTGAAGAAGAGGCAGAATGAAGAAGGCGGCTTAGCCCTTCAGCCATGAGAACAAAAATGAAAGGGGAAAGAGGATCTCCTTGACGAATACCTCGAGAAGGTTGAAAAGGAGGGGAGGGGGATCCATTGAGAAGGATGGAGAAGCAGGGGGGGAAATGAGATTCATTATCCATCGTGTCCAGGTAGCATTGAAGCCAAATGCAAGTAAGATGTGTTTGATATAGGTCCAGCTGAGTTTATCGAAAGCTTTGGAGAGATCTAGTTTGAGAATCATACCTGGTTTTTTCAATATCTTGAGTGAGTGGATCACTTCATGGCATAGAATGATGCCATATAGAATCTGGCACCCTTCTACATATCCTGTCTGTTCTGGCGAGATGAGAAGAGGGAGAAAAGGTTTGAGTCTGTTCACCACTACTTTAGATATAAGCTTATAGATGACATTGCATAATGCAATTGGTCTATATTTGTCAAGAGTCTTGGATTCTTCCACTTTAGGAATGAGTGCTATGAAGGTCGTATTTAGGGAAGGAAGAACCCAATGCATTGACCGAGATTCATCCACTAGCTCCCATACCTCTGTTTTAATAAGCTCCCAGAAAGCATGAAAGAAGTTGGCTGTGAATCCATCAGGTCCGGGCGCCTTACCATCCTTGAGTTGGGCCATTGCATCCTCCACTTCCTGCAAAGAGATAGGCTGGAGAAGCCTATTGTTGTGATCCTCATTAATGATTTTAGGAATGTGCTGCACTATATTTTGTATGGCTTGAGTTCTGCTACCCGACGGTTCTCTAAGAGTGTCTTGAAAGTATTCTTGGAATTCTTGTACTATGTCTTCATGCATCTCCAGGCGCTCCCCTTGTTGATTGTTGATGAAGGCGATGTTGTTGTGCATTCTCCTTTGAATGGTTGACCTGTGAAAGAACTTTGTATTTTTCTCCCCGTCCCTGAGCCATCTAATCCTGGATTTTTGACACCAGAGAGTCTCTTCTTGCTGCCTGCGAGTTTCAATCTGATTTTGGAGAATCTGCTCTTGTAGTGCATATTCCTCCTTTCAGCCCTCTGATATGATGCACTGTTGCAGCGTATTCATTTGCTGCTCCAGCGCTTTCCTTTGATCGAATATGTTGCCAAACTGAGTGCGATTCCAGGTTTTTAACACTTGCTTAAGGTATTTTAGCTTTTGTTGAAATTGAAACATCTTGGCTCCTGTAGGGGGAGTGAAGGATTTCCAGGCAGCTGTTACCACTTCTTTGAAGTTAGGATGGGAGAACCAAAAGGATTCGAAGCAGAATGGTCTGTTGCTCCTTGACTCTGGACGCGACCACTGAAGCATTATAGGCTAGTGATCTGAGCTTGCTTGAGGCAAAATGGAAGCGTGGAAATCTTTGCCTAGATGAATGGCATTATCCGATAGGAGGAAATGATCAAGTCTAGAGGCTATGTGCTGAGTTCCTCTTCATTTGTTGGTCCATGTAAACATACCATTTGAGGTCTGAAGATCCATGAGTTGATTCCTTGATATGAAGTCTTTAAAGCCAATGTTGTCTCCTTCCAGTCTTGCTCGGCCTCCGGATTTTTCCTCCAGCGCCATAATAATGTTGTAGTCACCACCACTTATCCATAGGGGATGGCTTCTGCCAGAGCTGAGAGCTGTGAGAGAGTTCAGCAAATCCAGCTTTTTTTGAAGATCTTGAGGAAAATACACATTAGTGAGAAGACCATGGATGTTGGTACCTATGAGGTGGAAGGTAGTTGAAATGAAGAAGTGAGAGGCATGGAAATCTTGAAGGGAAAGGATTTGAGGGTTCCATAAGATTGCCAGCCCTCCAGAAGTGCCTGATGCATCCACAGAGACTGAACGACAACCTGTCCAAACTTTGTTTAGAATTTTTTCTAGTGCAGTGCTATTGCCTTTGGTTTCTTGTAGAAAGACTAGTGAGGGCCTTTCTTGCTGAATCATGTTTTTTAGCATTCTATGTTTTGCAGGGCTGTTAAGCCCTCGCACATTCCATGAGATTAGCTTCATGAGGAACCATGGGGAAGAGATTTATAGAACTTGGTCAGCTTGGGGAATTCTCCAGAATCCACCAGCATTTCTCCAATAATGATAGTCCTTTGCAGATCCGTTTTGCGCCCTCGTTTTTTCGTGTCTTTCAAATTTTTTTTACCATCCCAAGGACTACCTGCTTGAATGCCGAGATATTTATTTTGTTGTGCTTTGATCAGAACTCCTTCAATTCTTTCGATCTCCTTGGGGGAATTTCACTGAAATCTTTCTATAGACACGCTGCTTCCAATTTGAGTAGGTCCAGATCTGCTAGATCTTCACCTTCTGGTTCTTCTTCCATGAGTGATAGTTTGTCCTGTTCCTCCTCATCTGACCTTTGATTGCTATTGTGGGCTAGGGAAGCGTCAACCTCCATGGCGGAGGATTGTATGGTTGTTTCAGAGGTGAAAATTTTGTCCGTAGAGGTTGAAGCTGGAGTGCGGATATGAGCTGACTTAGAAGGCGAGGCTGAAGGATGAGGGGGAGGCACAGGGGTGGAGGGGGAGGGATCTGAAGATGGGATGAGAGTAGGATCCTCTGTGAAGGTTGGAGAAGACAAGATTCCAAAGCTATTCTGAGTTTCAGGCTTCTTGGGCTCTTCTGGAGCTACTGGAGGTTTCTTGGTATGCTTTCTACGGCTAGGAACTCTCGTGAATCCTTCAGCGTCTTTACTTGTCTCTGATGCGGATGCTTTCGACTGAAGATTCAGAGGGAAATCCCTGAAAATATGGCCATGCTCGTGGCACCTTCTGCAACGAAAAGGAATGTGCTCGTAGTCTATAGTTTGTACCCATTCATAATCGTCATGAAATAAACTTACCGAATCTGTGAGTTCTTTGGCCAGATGCATGTGTACGCAGATCCTGGCATAGGAGGTGTATCTACAGTATTTGGATTCCTCAGCTACTTTGATGCAGGATCCTAGGCTATTACCAATGTCCTTTAATGTCTCTTCATTCCAATATTCCACTGGAAGAGAATACAGGTGTATCCATACCGGAGCCCAGGAGAAGTCCTCTTTGTTTGGATCGAACCTTGCTTTCCATTCTCGAAGATATAGGCCTGCAGAGTTGAAGAAATACGGCCCTCCTTCGAATATCTGAGTTTTGTCTTCTAGGCAGTTGAAGATAGAAGTTAAAAAACCTTTGGGTCCTAGCTACAGAGAGACTTGCCCCTTAGGTTTCCATTTGGAGGCTATCCAACCATGCAAGGCCTTTTCAGTTGGCCAAAATCCAAGGAACTTTCCTATAAGTGCATGATCACTCATGTATTGGATTTGGGCGTCGATTCGATCACTGGGAATATCTATTTTTATTCTCTCTACAGATTTAGGAATGCATGTTGTAGAGAATGCTTTTGGCCGTGACATCGAGTTGTTCTGGTATGTTCCTTTGTCTTTGGCTGCCGTCTGACCTGCAACAGCTTTTCCATTGTTGTTTTTATCAGGATCTAAGTGAGGGCCATCAGTTGGGTCAGGGCCTTGACCGACTGGAGCTTCTGCGCTTACTGACTTGTCAGAAGAGGGATCTGATGAGGGAGGGGGGGCAAAGCCCACCCCTCCGGACGACATGACCATGGTGAGGAGATCAGCGGTGTCGCAGGTCAGAGAAGCCGAGGACGCAAAGGGGAGGAGCGGCGGGATTTTTCAGAAACCCTAATAGGGGCAGCATCGATCACTGGTTTGATGAGCGCTCAATCATATCTCACGAGGATGTTAAGGTAGAACCTAATAAAATTAAATCCATTAGGAAAGGGAAAATCCCCACAACCCTAACGAATATTCAAAGATTTATTGGGCTGACAGGGTATTATCGCAAGTTTGTTAATAATTTGGGAGAATAATAATGGCTCTAACAAAATTGCTAAAGAAATATGCATTTTCTTGGACTCTATAAGAAACTAAGGCCTTTAAACATGTTAAAGAGGCAATGAGCCAAGCATTGGTCTTAGCTACACCAGAATTCACAAAAACGTTTATTATGTAATGTGATGCCTCAGGAAATGGAATTGGTATTTTTTAAATGCAAGAAGGATGACCCATTTCTTTTGAAAGTCGTCCAATCAAGGGAAAGTATTTACACAAAACTATTTATGAGAGAGAAATGTTGGAAATACTACATGCACTATAGAAATGGTGACCTTACCTAATGGGAAGACACTTCAAGGAAAAAATAGATTATGATATTCTAAATACCTTTTGGAACAAATATTACCTTTAGAACATTAGAAAAAGTGGGCCACATAAATGTTGGGTTATGACATTGAAATCATATACAAAAAATGGAATCAAAATGTTGTTGCAGATTGACTCTCAAGAAAGGATGATGATGTGGAAGCATTTCCCTATGCCATTTATATTATCCAACCTAATTGGGTAACTAAAGCAAGGGATGAATGGAAGAATCATGAAGAGGTGTGGACACTCATTCAAAAGTTGCAAAAAGATCTAAGTACATCTGATAAATTTATTTGGAAGCAAGATTCATTATGGTACAAATATCACTTATATCCCTATAAGAATTACCAAATCAAACAAAATATTTTTTCTGGAATTGTAACCCTCCCCCTTAGGAGGGTAGTCAAGATTTTTAAAAACTTACCACAGGGTCAAGAAGGAATTTTTTTGGGATGAACTTAACTCTTATATTCAGAAGTTTGTGGGAAAATGTTTGGTTGGTAAAAAAAATATTGTTGAGATAGTTAATACCCCAGGTATATTACAACCTTTAGCCATTCCAAGTCAACATTGGGAGGAGGTCTCAATGGATTTTATCACAAGTTTACCGAAGCCTTAATGAAAAAGTGCCATCATGGTGGTAGTTGATAGAATTACTAAGTATGCACACTTTTGTGAATTATCTCACCCTTTTAAAGCTAGCAAAGTTGTTAATGCATTTATGGACACATTTAAAAAGCTACATGGAAACCGAAAGGTTGTTGTAAGTGACAAAGATCCCCTTTTAACTAGACATTTTTGAACAAAATTATTTTCTTGTCTTGGTACTCAATTAGCTCACAGCTCATCTTATCATCCTCAATCCGAAGAGAAAACTAAGACAATGAACATATGTTTGGAAATATATCTTAGTTGCTTTGTATATTATAATGAAACCCAATAGATCAAGTGGTTACCTCTCACTAAATGGTGGTATAACACTTCATTCCATACTACAACAAAAATTACCGCATTTATGGCACTTTATATATCATCTACCATCTATCACATCATCTTTAAGAGAAAATTCTAAGGTTCAAGCAGTGGAACATCACATTGAACATAAATAACACATTCTCCAACTCTCAAAGGATAACCTCACTCTGGCACATAATCGAATGAAACAACAGGCATATCAGCATCGCAGCAAAGGAAGTTTGGATTTAGGTGGCTAGATATTTTTAAGGCTACAAAAATACAAAAAAATATCTTGCAAGGAAGATAAGAAGGATGTTAAACTATCACCCATGTATTATTGTCCTTACTAAGCATTTCAAAAGATTGGTACTATGAAATACAAATTGGAGCTACTTTCATCTTCTCGAATACAACCAATCGTCCATGTTTCATGGTTAAAGAAGTTTATTAGCAACAAGATCCTAGAACAAACAATATTGCAAAAATTTGACTAAAAAGGAAAAATCATATTGGAGCCTGAAGAAGTCATAGAAGTAAGAACCTGATAGCTATGAAATCGATCAATTTCAGAATATCTCATTAAATGGCATAATTTACCCACTGAAGATTCAAGCATTGAGGACAACACTTTTATTGAATGAGAGGGGCATGTGAGGTCCCTATATTACTAGTGTATCCACCTTATTTTTATTACTAGTGTAGCCCTGTATTGTTATTGTTGTGCCCATGTAGACCCCATGTTGTTATTGTTGTGCCTCATAGAAGCCCACTATTGTTCTTTTTGTTCCCTTACATTATTATTGTTATGTAGACTCTGATTATATTTTGACCCCTTAGACTCCTATATATACCAATTATATCTTTTCATTTTTATCATACAAGAACTATTCATTTATGTAATGTAAAGGAGGTTTCCCCCTCAAAGAGGCTAATTTTTAAGTTGTTGATCTATCTTTTTTTTTTTTGTGAGATGGTTGTATAACATAATTAATTTTTTCAATATTTTCCATATAGACTCCTAGATACATCCAAAGCAACGATGGATAAAATAATTAAACATGGGAAACATCATCTTGGCATGGCTGGTTACTCAAAATTGCCTAGAAAAATTGTAAGTATAAAAAAATTAATTTGCATCCAAATTATAAATTCTTACAATTTTAATTTAATATCACAGAAGAATCAAATTCCATGTTCTCATGCAAATTTTATGGGTCAAAATTCAAGGAGGCTCCCATGGAGGAAAACCTGAAGCTTGCTTTCAAGCATGGCTATCAATTTGTGGTTGAAAGTAGGACAAGCTTGCGGTCTACACAACCTTCTGACACACAAATTGACACTAAGGTAAATAAATGCATTGAAGAACATTTATAAATTATTACTTGTACAATCTATTATGGTTATTATTTTTTTCCATAACATAATGTGCTTAATTGTAAAAATAAGCCATGAAATATAGATACAACACATGAGCAGAGTGACAGTGGAGTGCTTCTTGAAACTGATGTTCAACTCGGTAATAGAGGTACTTCATGTGTTATAAAAACAATGTAGTATGGATTGCAATTAAAAAGATTTAAATGAAAATGGTTTATTAGTTATAACCTTTCTTATTTCTATTCTTGAGCATGTACAAGATGAGGCTAGAAAAGAGGAGAAACATATGGCTACGTTCGAAAGAAATTTGCATCCTTCCAAAACCAAAGCAGGTAAAGACACTCTATTAATATTTTTATTAATAAAACGCTAATAATAATAATAGCCTTGATTTTATTGGATCTATAAATAGAGAAATGTTCTTTTAATTTCTCTATAAACATAAAATGATGCTTTTATTCCTTTGATAGAAGTTCATTAGGTTTTATTTATATAAGCTAATTAAGTTGTACTTCGTTTACAAAATAGAAAGTTGGAATTTGGCTCACAACATCGATCTGGTTTGAACTTTTGTACAAACAAAGAATTCAATGTCATTTTACCACGATTTACATTATTTAAAAAAACAAAAATATATAAAATTACATCAGGTAAATACTTATTCTATCTCTGAATAACATCTGACTTAGCTCTAAGTGACTTCATATTTCTAATTATTCAATGATAGATCTATGACTTTCTTTGTTAGAGAAACAACTCGTTCTTTGTTATTTGTCACTACATAACATTGACATCACACACTGGCTTATGAATTCTCTAAATCCCTTTCACGTTTCTTTTGGGAATGGATGGTCTTGTCATTTTCAAGTTTGAAAATAAATAAAATGTTATGTCAAAACAATGATTGCATTTTCATTATCATGCTTAATAATTTTGGGAGTTGTTTCTTGTTGGGTAAGTGGTAATATTAAGTGGGGTAGTAACGAAGCAATATACTAATCCTTGTGTTGGTCATCCATGATCTTCATATTAGCCTGCTACAAAAAACATTTCAACCTTTGATCAAAGTCCCATGAGGACTCATTGACCTTCTGTTGGATCTCTTTGACCTCTGTTACTGAATAGGCTTGTGATTTAGACTTCTTAAATTCATTATTTAGCACTTCCTTTGTTTCCTTCAACGTCACATTGGGATGAGTTGAACAATACTTAATATACCAGCTCAATGCTCGATCTTGTAATGCTATGACCAACTGCACTTTATTCAAGTCATCATCTATAATTTTCTACCACTTCCACACAACATTTGCTACAAACCAAAGTTGTTCACAGTCTTTTATCCCCAAACCCTTAAATATAGGCATCTTCATAGTGTTCACCATATTTAATAGTGGAGGTGGAGGTGGAGGCATAGGTGTAGGTGTAGGTGTATGAGGTGGAGGTGATGGCAGAGGTGGAGTGGATGGATGTGGTATTCCTGCGATGCCCTGATTTACTGTCCACAGTGCACCTTGAGGTGTTTTCAGAATACTGCTTTCTTCGTCACTATCAGACACTCCCAACTGAGGATTGTACTCAACACCTGAATCTAGGTCTCTTCTAAATGTTTTTCCACTTCACGTAGTTCTTGTCAAATCTATTCTAAATATTAACTCAATGGCATAACTCTTTTCTCACACAATAGAATTTTAATCCAAGTTTTTAGGGACTTCAGATACTTATGTCTGGGTCCTTTGAAAAACCGGCGTTCAGCTTCACTATAGCTGACATATGTATCAATCACAAACTTAGTAATGAATCCTACTAAAATGATATCGATCTAGTAATCGAAAAACCTCACGATGTTGTTTTCTGAAGCTTCCAGACGCTTCACCAACTCTCGAGTCTACACAATAGGGTTATCCAATTTCCATGTGCCTTGACTATCTACCAATTTAGACAACCATTCATATAATTCACATGGAAAAGAACAGAAGAAGATTTTGTGTTCATTCGTATATAGGTATCTATTCAACCACTCTTCCTTCAACAGGCACGGATTCCTATTTTCGTGGGCTGCAAATTCATGCAGCTTCCGATATATCCACTTCTTGATCTCCTTCTTATTTTAGAACCATTTATTTGACATCACACATTCCTCAGACAGATCCCAGTCCCGGCTATAGAACTATTTGTTGGATTAAGGGGTTTTGGACCGAGGTTCAAAGTCAGCTACACCAACTAGCAAAATCCTACACTACCAACCCTTTCGGCAACAACCCATGTAGCACAAGTTGTAGTCTCATGCAAGGTAGTATTGGGGGATGACAGAACCAAGTTTCTACATCCAGAGGTTAGTGTGATGAGTTCTTGTTACTTCTAGGGATTTATTTAGACCTTTGCGAACTTGTTGTGCTATACAACAACCCCCCATTTCAAAATTTTTATCAAAAACTTTAATAGAAATGGGTCCCTTTTTTAAGACTTAGTTAAATTCAATAATTCAACAATAATCGCATGCTTGGATTTATTCACATAGCACATGGAAATCCTTATCAAAAGGTCCGATCTGATAGAAATAATATCCAAAACCTTTTGTTAAAACAAATGTAATATAATATGTCATATCTTTTTGAGAAGCTCTCATAAGCAAATCTCTGATGCGATAATGCAATCAGAGATCACAAATTGCAAGCTCAACAATGAAACATCCTAAAAGGTCTATGCCAAACCTTCGATGCGATCTTATAAAGGAAAGTGCACTATGAGATAAAACATTGTTAAACATATATTGGTGGGTTTTAAACTTTAAATCAATAATAAACGAAAACGCAATAGATTCGTTGATTATCATTTTGCCTTATTATACTACTTACCATTATCGCAATTGGGGCTACCAATGGAAAATGTTAAGCTTGACCACTGAACCTCCCAATCTGTGATATGTGATTTCTCGCTGATCGCTGATCGGGAAATTTACTAAAAGATTCGTTTTAAAGGACCATCACGTATATGTGCGATGCAACGTATAATTATTACATTTATTTATCACGATCGACAATTATCGAGGTCATTGATTTAACAATTAAGGTTGAGTCCTTTGAGGATTTCATTCGTGGTAATACTTGATTACATTTCAATAATCATGCTTGAATTACCATAACTCTTTTCATTTCACATTGGCTTTGAACGGGTTTATTTCTCTGTTACATTCTTTCATTGTTTGTGCAGAGCAAATCTGAGTTGATGAATCCAGAGAAAATGACGAAGAAGGTGAAGAAACCAAAGGCTCCTGTTGTAGCCAAAGAAGAACCAACGAAGAAGGTTTTGATATTTGATACTACCTGCCTCGGTCTAGGCCAAGCTTCATGGGAGAGTATATACAATTTGTTGGAAGCAGAGGATCCTGAAGAACTTAAGGTGGAAGCAACAGCAAATGGCACAAGTAAATCAGAGAATACTCTTAAGGAATTAGCCTGCTCATATCTTCATAGAATAGTAGATCACGCCAAAGTTTTACCCTATAATGACGTGGTCAGGTGGGTTATTGAGAGCATCGCAACCACAGACATAACTTTCTTCACAGTTGATGGAAGAATGTTTGGGTCATTCAGAGTAGAAGATATTAGACAAATGTACCATTTTCCTCAACCAGAGAAGCATTATAACAAAGCGTTTTTGGAGGCTTTCACCAAGGAGAACGCCATCGAATCCAACCCTATCAGAAAATGGAGGAATTTTCCAACCAAGCACAAGCATGAAACATCGAGTATGTACTTCGTAGATTCATTGGCCTCTCCTTATTGTTATGCTAGTGCAATTATGTGCAGACTCTTCGGAGTCCATGATTCTGCTAAATTTTCTATAGAGATGGTATCATTAATGGAGGTGCAATTAATGGCTTTATCATGGATTGGGAAACCATATTATCTGATAAATTGGCCAACCAGATACTTGACTATAGAAAATGCAGGGTTGTGTCTACCCGGTGATACCTTGGTTTTACATGAGTGCCTATATTATGGACACTATCTGTTTCAATTTTGAATATCCCATTCTAGGATGGAAATGGATTCCGCAAGACCCCAACCCCATTCACCTATATCATAAGGAACTGTGGAAAGCCCATTACAAAAACCACCTATATAGAATTTGTCGTGGTTTTATCCTTCCCGTGTATTATGCCATATTCAATAAGCCTACTCCTCAGTTATCCGAGGAAGCGTCAGTCAACCTAACTACAATTGGTAGTTGGTTTGGAGAAGAAAGATTCACCTACATGATACTTTTTGGCAGCCTTGCCACCCCACATGTCCTTCCCCTGTATACCCGTAATAAATTGCTGGCTAAAGAATTAGCACATCAAATAATAGTTGAAGGGATGTCAAGGACTCTTAGGGATTCTAAAAGGTACATGTGGCCGACATTTCCCCTTCGATGTGGTGCTTTTACCCTACATGATTTCAAACATGCAGAGAAGGAAGCTAAGAAAATAAAGCTATTAAAGCTCGCAACTATCCCAAAAAGGTAGTACGATCCTAGATCAGTTGCCTACAATGTTACTGCTCAGGCAAAAATCGCCAAATTTGGTCATGAGAATGATAGCTACGATGATTTCTTTGTTTCAGCAGAAGTATTTTCTCAAGTCAAACATTTGGCCAAAATCAAATTGGGAGCAAAAGGACTAGAGGAATTCTATAAGCTCAGGGAACAGAGATTGGAAACCCTACCTCTAGACTTATTAAATACAAGCTCTATGGTACAACCTCAAGGCCACAGTGAGGAGAAAATTACTGAGAAGAATCCTGAAGTTGAAAAGATCCCTGAGAAGAAGAAGACACTAAAAAGGGAGTAGAAGCAGGTAAGAACTAGTGAACCCCTTGATATGGATATTAATATTGATCCCAAGTTAATCAAGGAATGGGAACAGTTTGATTCAATCATCAGTAACCCTGATAAAACCCAAGGGTTCACTACACCAAAAGTGGCTACAGTGCAAAAACCAGAAGTCAACACAGTTCTGATTGTAGGAACAAGCGGCCCACCCAGGTTTCAGCAAGACATAGAGATTATTCCCGAAAATCCCACTGAGGAGATTGTACTGCAAATTGAAGAAATACCACCACTTGATGTCTTCTATAGTCCAAAGCATAGGGTTGTAGTCAAAAGATAGAGGAAGAAGAGGAAAATTGATCAAAGTCCTCTTTTGACTCCTTAGGCAGAGATGATGAACGTGGTATGGAAAGCAGAGGTCAATCCCTTTGAAGATTTAACAAAACTATCATAGTATGTGGGAGCTTATATAGCAGCGATAATGGGAAAGGCCTCAGAGGTTAGCCAAATGATGAGGGAAAAATACCAGGCAATCATCCAACTAGAGGCACAATTGGCAGGATAACAACAAAAGATAGATTAGCTTGAGTAGTAGTTGATAGAACAGAGGCAGCTAAATGAACAATTAAAAGAGTAGTTAAAACTATAAAATCAGAGGATTGATGAACAAACCCTCCAAACAACAAGAGTTGTCTCAAGAGTTGAGCAGACTATAGCTGTTGAGTGAGCAGGAGAAGAAATCAAATGAAGAACAAATTGCACAAATGAAAGACCAGATAGAACGGTTCAAAGGATATCCACAGTTAAATGAATTCAAAAAAAAGCCCTAGAAATGAGCAAGGATTTGTCCCAACAATTGGATATTCTATGTCATAATATATCATTGGCCACCCCCTTATGTGATATCTCTGCATCTATCATTGAAAAATGAGTGGATGCTAGGCTTGAATTAGATAAGGCAGATGAAAAATTAAACATTTTTCTATCATGGAAAGATTCAAAAGTAGGAAAAGGTGCCAATCTGCCAATGATACAAGAATCACATAAGGAAATCTTGTTTTCTGAATGGAGTCTCAATTAATGAAAGCTGAAAGAGCTACGTCCAGATGCAGAGCTGCAACAAATAATCTAGTTGAATTGATAAACAACAGTTTGTATATGTCTAATCTGATTACAGATTGCTCTCCAAGTAATCTCCCAAAGGTAAAATTGTTGGAACAACATTGGAAACAAGAGCTGATGCAAAGGGAAAAATTAATTGGAGGAATCCAAAGCCTAACATTAGAAACATTTTGGTTTTTCCTTGTCAAACCACACAGTCAGCAGATGGCAATGAAGTGCCTCTTGGATGCAATCAACTACATGGTCTCCGATCTCTCTGATGCCACCTATACAACTTAGCTACACTCCAGGATGAGTCAGCCACTGGAAATTTAGCCTATGCTTGCCATCTATCAACTGTAATCACAAGAGAAGAAGTCGATACAGTGAATCCATTTGACTGCCACAGTACTGCTATTTTCAGGATAAATCCCAGATTTATGTGTCTTTAGTTGTACCAGCGCAAAGCAATTTTCATTCATAGTTTGTTGTCATTATTAGTATTTAAAGACCCTTTCATGTTTTTAGAAAGGGTCCGCAATTTTGTATTAAGACTTATCTCGGAAATTGCACTATTGTACTTCTGATATATATATTTTTTATAAAAGACTGGACTATAGTTCTGCATTTTGACAAAGAGGTTCTTATGCGATTTGCACTATTGCATCTTTTGAAGGCATTTCCAAATTAGAAGGCAAAATTTGAATGTTGTTTACATCGGGAGAATCCAAATGCATGGTACTATTATCTCTACTTCTGTATTATTTCTTTATGTGAATGAGCATTTATCAACTTTTCTATTATTGATATGTATTTATGTTTTTTAAAAGCAATTCTTTAACTTATCACTTTTGAATATATATATATATATATATATATATATATATATATATATATGTTAGTTAGTGATATATTATGATCAATGCGATAATGTTTTTATTATTACTTTGTTTAATTAATTAAACAAAGTAATCATCATATGAATGCATATTTCTATTTTATGAATAAGTCATCTTTATGGTTATTTGTTAATAGAAACAATCAGGAATCGCGTTGTTAAAGAACACCCGGGATAGATTAGTTATCTTTGTATATTTTTTCACAGTAGAGTAATGCACTTATCCCCTTCGTTATACATTACAAACCAATCACCCATCAACTCATATATCATTGAGAAACTAGTCCCATTACATTCAGTTAGAGCCACCACACCAAACGGAAAAGGAGCTGCACTAAGGTATGGACCAGGTGGTTTCCCCCGATGTTGTTGTAGTTATTTTAGAGGCATCAACAAAACCGTAATCGTTAAAACCTAGAATATTCAGATAAAATATTCTAACTCTGTGCTGATTTCTTTAAACAATCATAACATCAAGTAAAATAACATATCTAACACTTCCGCACATCTATTAATTGTTTCTTATGATAAATGTAGAAAACAAAGTCAGTACAGAGGAAATGCATAAGTAAAGATTAACACACAAAGACACATAGATATTTCTCTAAAATAGTCTTTATTATATTTAGATCTCGTGTTACATACTCTTTCTTCCATATGCACAAAGCTATAGGAGCCTATGCACTCGGCTATGGACTTACCAAGGTCTTCGTGCACACAGCTGCAAGAGCCTTCCCCTTCACCTAAGTACAAAGTAGGTAATATAGACCCAAAAATTGCCTATATGTGTTCTTCACTATCTTCTCTTACTTCCCTATGAACTTCTATGACTCTTTTATATGATCTTCTTTTACAATACCATGGTCTACAAACCATGGGAAACTTAACTTCCAACAAACTAAGGGGATTTAACCTTCCTAAATCCCCTTTGACTCCTAACGACCTTCGCGCTCCGCTCCCATCTGAGATCCTTGTGGCTTAAAAAATCACATATGGCCTTTATGTTGCAGGGTAGTGAAACAATGGTGATATGCCCACATGAAGACAAATTTCCCATATCAAATATGGTTAAGAATATTAATTGTGTTTAGTTATGTCTTCTCTCTCTCTCTCTCTCTCTCTCTCTCTCTCTATATATATATATATATATATATATATATATATATATTCTATGTCTATCTCCTCCATGTATAATTTGTAACAAAGATGAAATTTAAAAATTGTTGACGTACATACTTTCTTACATTATGATTACACATATCTCTCTCTCTCTCTCTCTCTCTCTCTCTCTCTCTCTCTCTCTCTCTCTCTCTCTCTTATATATATATATATATATATATATTCTATGTCTATCTCCTCCATGTATAATTTGTAACAAAGATGAAATTTAAAAATTGTTGACGTACATACTTTCTTACATTATGATTACACATATCGCCCATATTGGGCTTTAGAGTGCCTCTTGGCACAATTATATGTATTTTAAAACTTTTCTTTATAAATACTAAGAAATGTGTGTATTGAAGTTAGTAGGGTATTAAAAAAACACTTAATTAAATATTTAATTTAATTTATTTATTTACTTATTTTTTATTCAAAATTATGAGTTTTTAACTAATAATTTGTATACGATAAATGTCTTAACATTACACTTTTTTGTCAATTGTTCTACAACTTATGGACCATACATTATTATAGTGTTAGAAGAATACAAGATTATTATGAAATTGTATTTGACATAAAACATATGATTTGCACAAGCAATAAAAGTAGTGACTACATGAGTGACACATTATCAAGCAACGAGAGAAGCGTCCTTCAACCACCCCTAGAAGGTTTCTGACCCTAATTCTCCAAACTAGGCCCCACCACTAAAACTGCTCTTATAAGTTGATTTCTCAAAATTTTATACCATGAAAGAAATGAGATGGATGAAGAAAAATATAATGATCCAATCTTGATCACTCTATACACCCAATCTTCTCCATGCCTTTTAATGGAACACAATGTATTGACCTGACTTCCAAGTTTACTTTATAGAGATGGCAATATCAAAATTCCTCTTCTTTCAACCACCTTAAAACTATTTTATGGGGTTACTATTGTCTTTAGCCCATGGAGAGATTTCTAATGATATAAATTTCATCAAAATACAAGCTCTAGACAAAAATTCATTCCCATGTGAATATTCATCTTCAAAGCTCATGTCAGCATCTAAACCATTGATATGTGGAAATCATTTTTCCTATTCATCACTATAATACAATGCTTCATCAACAATATGTGGAAGTCTTTGCCCGCATGTCATTCTCACATATAGTCACGTGCCCATCTAACACATCAACTTGCGACTCACATTAGGATTTGGGATATTGATAAATCCTCATTATAATGAATTTTCTAAATTTCTGCTAATTTAGATTTTAGATCTTTTGAGTCCATCCAGATTTGAGAAAATTCTTGGTCAACTAGGAAAAATTTGCCTTTAAATGAAATTGTGGATTTATGCTATCGAAAACATTCATCATCCTTTTCACATCCATGGGGCATACATCTAGCCTCCACCTCAACACCACTATGTCACTTTGATTCATGTCAGCTCAAGGCTCACCATCTCGAGTTGTTGGGCGCAACCCAACTTGGTCCAAGTTTTAGTTCAAAGAGTCTGCATTTTTAGAAGTGGATCGCGTAGAGCTAATGAAGTTATATTCATCACGTCATGTTTTAGGGGATTTAGGGTGGGTCAAAACCCCTTATTTTGTAACGAGTTTCGGGTATTAGTCATTCTTTTGTTAGATTCACGGTATGTCGACCATGGTTTTTGTCATGGTGTAACGTATGTAAGGAGATGTAATACTTTATAATTGAATCATGTCATCATAAGTGAACTGAATATTTGTATTTGCATCTGTAGTCTGTAGCTTTTGGGAAGGCTCCAAAGCTGAGTGCGTGGAGGCCTGGAAGAGTCTGCTACTGAGTGCACAGACCACTTGCAGATGGGTGCGTAGGTCGAGAAAGAGCATGTATTGAATATCATTATGAATAAATAAGAAGTTTTGGCGAAGTATTGTGTATCCTTATGTGTTCATTCTTTGTTTTTGTTATTATCGTTATGCATTCTTTTTATTCAATTGCATGAAAGAATACATGTTATACTGCAATCTTTTATTTGATATGATAAGGGTAATTCTATAAAGATAATCATCAACACAAAGTTATTTATGTATGTGAATTTTGTAGGAAGGTAGAAAACATAAGTAAGTACACGAACACAACAATGCACATATCCCTCCGGTTACATAAATCTGGTTCTGCAACCTCCCATAACCACTTCAACTAAGACTATGGTTTTCTTGCAGGTCGTTGCTGAAAGGGCTAGTGGTTGAGGGTTTTGTTGGTGCTCAGCACACTCTGAACCTTAGTCAAGCCCCCTTAAACCAAAAAATGGCTCCATTTTCAGAACAATGGTTTGCTTAAGCGATATGTTTAGGCACCTATTGAAGAAAGAAATCTGGGAGTGGGTCAAATAAAAAGAAAGAGAATTTGCAAAAAAAGAGAACAGAAACCATTGATTATCAACTGAAGATTGGTTGTAGAAGCATATATTTGAAGAGAAATACAAAATATGCTTTGGTTTGTTCAACATTCAATTATATGAGTGGGTATATAAGTTGACTGAGCATATGACTTGTTTCAAGAACGACAAACCTAAGGAGTGGAATCCTGAATTGATACGGCGACTCAAGAATGTTAGTAACATTATCTATATGGTTTTTGATTTCTAGATCGCTAGAATTTTTGGAGGATTTATCACTAAGTTTGCAATAGATGAGATCGTGTCCTATAATGAAGTTTAATGAAGATTTTTCAAGGGACCACGAGGTAAGTTCTTAAAATCTTGTAATCTCTGGATTAAGATGCTATTGTGCGAAATAGGGATTTTCCAAATGTAGTTAGATTGATGTTTGGGTGAAGAGGAAACAATCTTGAACCAGGGTCTACGTGAAGTGGAAAATGATACAAAACAAATCCGAATAATTTTATTGAAACTGACTATAGATCCCTGTTAGGAGGATTTGAGAGTGAAGAAGAAAGAAGTAAGCCTACAACCCCACAATATTACCCCACCCATCCTAAAGTCATGTCAAAGTCAGGAGATGAGAAGAATAAGGGTGTCTTTGGGACTCCCCATCCATCCACCCCCTTTACGCCCCATCCCCCTCACCATAATTCCCCTACACCCTAACCTCCACTCCCTCCACCTACTCTCCCGAGAAGAAACATGTTCAACAACATTAAGCTGCCTATTTTCAGAGGAGTAGGATCAGAGGATCCTTATCAGTTCTGGTTTGTAGCTGATGAAGTATGGACAATAAGATAGTTCACTAATGATGGTGTAAAGAAGGTGCATCTCATCACAACATTGTGAGAAAAAGTGCTAACTTGGTATATGAATTACTCTATGACTAGCCTGACTGCTTCGTTGGATGGAATTAAGAAATCATTGGTATCATAATTCAAGATGTCAAAATTAGAGTCGCAATGAATCACAGAGCTAAAATAAATCAAATAGGTAGCAAATGAATCTATGATTCAAGGTGTTGATAGGTCAAGTTAGCTTTGATATACCCACAAAATAGCATAAAGACTGGTTCATAACCATGCTACTACCACAAATTAGGTTACCATTGACATAACAAAAGATCACGACTCAAGTTGAAGCATTGGAGATTGCGACGAATCTGGAAGCTTTGCTAACTGGGAATAATCATGCAGGAGTAGAATGGATACAAAGTCAGCTAGCCAATCTGACCTCGGAATTACGGGACCTCAAGAAAGGTAAAGAGACTAGATCAGGAGTATGGTATACAAAATGAAAAGGATCAATGCCTCGTGTTCAGATATTATATTGAAAGTGGAGTTCCTAATTCAGTAAATCCAAGTCTATGGTGCGAGATTTGTAAAACAAGAGGCCAACATGACTCTAAAGACTGTTACCTATTACAGAATTATGTACAAACACCGAAGCGACTATTTTGTAACTTTTGTAGATCAGTAGGCCATGATGAGGAAATTTCCAAAGAGAGGACTTAATGATGGAACACATTGTTGATAGTTATAATTTGTAATTCGAAGCACAAACACATGAGGAGCAATGCTAGAAAGTTGTTCGAGGAGGATTTCAAGGACAAGGATGAGGACGAGGACAAGGAGTTGGTCGAGGACGTGGCCAGATTATCAGTTACAACTATGGACAGGTTAGACACTTCATAAGAGATTGTTAGAACCCTACGACAACCTGCACTTACAGTAAGTATTTTGATCATGTGATAGAAGAATGCCCCATCCTTATTATGAAGATGTAGGACAAAAGAAACCAGCAGCCTACCGCAAATGTCCAAATGATGACAACTGATCCAAGGGAAGATCAACCGTGCATCGGTATTGTAACAAGAAGTAGAGCTATGACTAGAAATGATAAATCCAATGGAAAAAAGGAAGCTGAACCAACATGGGTAAGAAAAACTACTAAAAAATCTCTAACATTTGATATTCTAGAAGAAAATCAAGCATTCATTGAAGCGAGGTGAAACTTTATGGATGTTGGGGCATCAACCTCTAACGTACATCCAATTCAGAAGGATAACTATGAGATAATATCAGTTGCGGAAGAAGATGTGGATCTGAATATTTTGAAGTTTTTTCTACAGACTCACATGAAGCTATTAAGAAGTAAGAAGGTCATAGAGGGATTGTAGGAATTGATAGATTCTTGTGCTCCTAAATAGGTACCACAAAGTGAGAAGCGCGTAGTGAATAATCTTCATACACACAAGAAGTGGGTTGGAAAGGAAATGAGGCTTACAACGCAGATTGAGGAATATGACATGGATCAGGTTATCTTGGATCTAGGATTTGATGCTAATGTCTTGTTGAAGCAGACCTGGGAATTGATGGGTACACCAAAGCTGCAATGGTAAACTATCCAGTTGAAGATGGTGAATCAACAGAAGATCGCCCCTCTAGGAAGATTGTCAGGAAGCATAGTAGACATTGATGGAGTGCACACTATCACTGACTTTGAAGTGATTGAGATTGTGGATGATAGTAATCCCTACCTTGCGTTGCTTGGATTGGATTGGGCATTTGATAACATGATTATAATTAACTTGAAGAAAAGGCAAATGATATTTGAAAGCAATAATATGAGAGTTATTGTGCCATTAGATCCATTGCAGGGAGCGAGATATACTGAACCTGTCAAAGGAGAATACAACATGTATGAGATCGACAACATTTATCATATAACAATAAAAGAAAAAGAATGGATCTACCCTAATGCGGATGGAAAAATGACTTGGGAGCAAGATAGTTCCTGCACTTCGGATTTAGAAGAGGAATTGGAAAATTGGCACAAAAGGTTGCAATGAAGTGTCTACAAGGCGATGTGCAAGGACCACTAAAGTAGTGTGTTGTATGAAAACTGAGGTATGTGACTTACCTTTATATGATGGTTTGGGTTATTTAAATACTTTCTTTAGATATTATGAAAGGTGGGTAACAAAATGTTAGATAATGTTAGCTCTGGATCAAGCATTGAGGGCTAATACTACTAGATGGTGGGGTACTCACAAGAAGAATATAGGATATTTGAAAAATTGTAGAAGTTTGATGTGGGTAAGATTCAGAAAAATAGAAACAAAGCTCGCATACAAGTATGATGGCTGAAATGATCCTAGAGACCACATACAACTCTGTATGGCAGCTTGGGGAGAAATTTCACGAGAAGAATGGGTACATGACTTCATCCATACCTTGGAGACAATCCGTCAGAATTGATATTTGGAAACTGAGCTTTGACATGGTACTACTAGTTGGGAAGAGATGGTTGATGGATTCATAATGACATTTATATTTGAAGATGATTATCCACATATATATGCAACCTTGAATATAGTTAAGGAGAAGATTTTTGAAAATGAAGTTCCAGTTATCTGGAAACCTGATTGGGCTGTGCAAATCCATAATGTAATGGAATGTTATAATCTCACTGCGGAAGAGGGTGAATATCCTTGCAACATTCACACTAAAGAATCAGAAGGTCATTGCAAATTAAATGGACCTGAGATAGAGATGCCTGATATAATGAAGCCATTGAAGATGAGGAAGGTGAATATAGGATCAAATGTTGAACCAAAGTATGCAACAATAGGAGATTATTGGGATGAAGACACAGTGAGCAAGATAACAAATCTCTTGCATGAATATCAAGAGTTGTTCCCTACTACGTTTTCATATATGAAGCTCATATTAGGAGAGTTGGGAGTCATGAGGTTTCCTTTGAAGTCGAATGTGAAGCCTATGAAGCAGAGACCTTATAGACTGAATCCAAAATACAAGGAGAAGGTGAAAAAATAATTATACAAAATTTTAAAAGCTAGGATAATTGAACCTGTCAAAGAGTTTGAATGGGTAAGTCCCATGGTGGTTCAAGAAAAGGAGGAAAAAGGGGAAATCCAAATTTGTGTCGAATTAAGGAAATTGAATGATGTATGCCTACATGACCCCTTCTCTACACCATTTACAAATGAAGTATTGGACAATGTAGGAGGACAGGGGGTTTATTCATTCACAAATGGCTTTTTAGGATACCATCAAATCAGAATTGCACTAGAGGATAGACATAAAATGACTTTTGCAATAGAGTGGGGCTCTTATTAGTACACAATGATTCCTTTTGGATTAAAGAATACACCTGCTATATTTTCTAGAGTTGTAATTATGGCTTTCAAAGAATATATACACAATTTCGAGAAGTATACTTCGACTACTGGACAATCTTTGGTCTGTTAAAGAAGAATGTGGCAAGCCTAGGGTTGATGTTGAATATGTGTAGATAGCACTAGATCTCATTGAACTTGAATAAGTGCATCTTTTATGCACCATCTGGTATATTGTTTGGACATGTATTCTGTAAACAGGGATTAATGGTGGATTCCGCGAAGATCACAGTTATTGTGAACCTTCCAGCACCAAAAGGAATAAGAAAATTGCACATGACATTGGGACATACTAGCTAATACAAGAAGTTTATAAAGGGGTATGGGCAAATAACTGCATCGATGGAGAAATTGTTGAAGAAATACATGACTTTTTAATGGAGTGAATAGTGCTAGAAGATATTAGATGTACTGAAAGAGAAGATGGTAATTGCACCCATTCTAATTTTCTGGGACTGGAAGAAGGAGTTCCATGTACATGTTGATGCATTTTGCATTACATTGGGTGTAGTGCTAGTGTAGCCAGGAGCAAGAGAAATTGATCATCCTATAGAATTTGTAAGCTGGAAGTTGTCTAACGTGGAAAATAACTATAGCAAGATAGAAAGAGAGGGATTAGCTATGGTTTATGCATTACAAAATTTCAGGCACTACTTGTTGGGGTGCATTTCAAAATGTTCATTGATCACTCCACGCTAAAATATTTGGTGAATAAACCTATTTTAGGAGGAAAGATTTGTAGATGTTTGTTATTATTCCAAGAGTATGACTTTGAAGTTATAGTAAAGCCAGGAAAATTGAATGCTAGACCCAATAATCTATCAAGAATATATACAAGAGAAGAGCCCACAAATATCAAAGATAAAATGCCTCATGCACAACTATTCACAGTTAGAGTTGCAGATGATCACTTCGTAGATATTATTCAGTTTATGACTACAGGAACATGATGAATTTTGAAGTAATTGTGAAAAAGAAAAGGCGACTGCACCACAAGGAAGGGTTCATCGAAGTTGACCAGAAATATGATCGTTGGAAGGAAAAAGCTACCATTAAAATGGAAATTGTTGTTAAGGGACATAGGAAAAGAGCATTTACGAAGCACAGCTGGCTGTATCTAGCCCCATACCAGCATTAAATGAGAAAATATTGAAGCAATCATGAGGATGAAATTTATTTATTTTTTTATAAAAACCACATTCCATGCCACATTTGACACTTCGATGTCTAGAGAAATTGAAAAAAAGGAAGAAAGGTATTGTATGTCTGAGACGATTTTGAAGAACTTGTTGGAATATTTGCAAAGAAAGGATTAGCAAGTATTATGGAGGCACAAGGTGCAAAGGTACCCATGTCCCCAAGACCCTAAAGGTCGCCAAGACAGCAGGTGCCCACAAAACCATAGCCACAGAAGAAGCAGGAGAAGATAACAGTTGAGGTCTCTGGGGTGGAAATTAGAACATCTCCGAGGAAGAAAACAAAGATAGAAGTCTTCACAAAGAACAAAGAAGATAAGGGAAAGAAGCCCATGTAGAAAGGGAAGAAGCTGATACAGAAAATGGTGCCTCAACAGATCAATGATAGTGAAGAGGAGGTCGAGTTCCAACACATGCAAATAGAAGACGAAGAGATTCCTGCTGTTCTCCTATTGTACATGCGACCAAGAAAACCAATGCCAAGCCGGTTAAGGAGCCCAAGGAAGGAAATTTGAACGTGTTCACTTCATTGCTACTGGAGGAAGTGCCATTTGTGGGTGAAGTGTTCGAGGGGATCCCCCAACTGAAAAAGGAAGACTAGGAATTCAACGATCAAAGAAATTACCCTCAATTTGAATCGAGTAGATATATGAAGCAGGTTTGATACCCATATAGTGGAGTCATGGGGCTAGAACAGTTATAGTGGGCTACAAGATTACAAGGAGAGGGCCTCCTAAACGTGTTGAATGTGCCACACTTTAGTCGAAGCACAACTAGTACAATCTGTGTGCGACAGCTCCTCGCACTGGTACATGACAGATGCATTTTGCTGGGGACAAAGATTCACATTGAGGAGATGCTAATCAGAAAAATCATAGCGTTTCCTCATTAGGGAAAGGACCCCACAAAAGAGTTTTTGGGAAAGAATAAGGATAAGGATATGGCACAGATTACGAAGGAAAATTTTGACTTACTGAATAAGTCGTGAGGATAGGACATTAATTGCATTAATGACCAAGGAGTCCGTTTTCCTACACACATCTTGGTAGGAAAGATAATGAGGAAGTGTAGGGCCAATGGGGTGCCTGCAGTCGTAGTATCTTTAGTTGCGTAGTGTATCACAAGATTCCAATTTAACTAGGATGCCTATATGTGTAAAGAATGTTTGATAGACCACAGGGAAGCACAGGAAGAAGGGAAGTCATTCCACTATGTTTGGCTATTAATACTCATTGTACTGATAGCATGGAAGGAACCAGAAGACTCACAATTTCCATCGGTCGAGGTGGATGTTTGAGAGGCAGTAAGGTATGCCTCCCTCTGGTTTACTAAGGAGCCGACGTGCACAACAAAAAATAGGATTTTCTGTGTGGTGATGGCAATGGATCTACACATGGTGGTGAATCAACATCCAAGGTTGTCACCTAGTTTGTATAAGAAATATTGTCACATTGTAGATTTCAAAGAAGACTTCCACAGAGCTTATGTGAAAGAGATGAAGGAACCAACTAAGACATGGAACCCATTACCATATTTAACAACTGAAGATGATTTTATCACCATATTACAATAGTGGTCAAAAGAATGGATGACTCCATTGGGTGGATCAATTGGAATAGAGAAGGGTCCCTATAGGATGTAGGTACAAGAAGAAAGGATGCAGAGGTGGTGTGGTGCAAGTAAATTCTTGGTACGGACACAAACAATTCCTCTAGCTCGAGAGAGAGGGTCTAGCCAAGATAAAAAATCTATGGAAAACTTCATTAATCTAGAATCAAGTAAGAGGGCCTACCTCTTAGAACCCTATTCTGCTTGGTGATGATCCTGCTTCCTTACTCTAGCTACTTTTTGTTTCCTTGCTTTGAATACGTGAAACAAGAAAACTAACAACAAAAACAAACGTGATAGCATACAAATTGCATTCAACCTAATTAACAGGTTAAGGAACATTATGCCATCAAATGTAAGATAACACTTTAATGTAGGAAATCAATCAATAGTTGTATTCATATAAGTTCAGAAAGAGATTACAACCAATGCCTTGTTGTTGCTGGTCTCCTCTGACGTATCCGGGTTCCCACACTTCTGCTAGAATCTCATGGATAGCACCAACAATGGAAGTTTCAAAGGCTTCTTCCCTTTACTCTCAAACCAAACCAAACACACTGTTCTCCCTCAAACATAAACCAGAGATCTACAAGCTATAGATGTCTTGCTGATTATTCAAGCTCCAAAACTACTAAGACTGAAAACTACATCCAAAAAAACTAGTTTATCTTGGGAAAGGAGGGGCTTATATAGCTTTTATGAAGGGGAATTGGTTCCTCTTATCATGGGAGAGGCCTTATCTCTTAGGTTTTTTCCATCCTAATAGGGGAAAGGAACCCAAACTGACTTCCTCAGCTCCATCTAGCCCAATCATTTACTGAACATTCATTACAAAGCTTCTAGACTTGGAAGCTTCAACTCCATATTTAAAAAACTTGCCGAAAGAAGATCAGTGTGACTAAGACAAGGTTTAATAGCACTGATCAACGCTAGTACCAATGTTAAACTTTGCAGATCAGTGCGGGGGATGAACTGGTCATTAGCTTCGATCTTGTAAATTGTGGTAAAAGGAAGATTCTTGGGAAATGATACAAAAGGGAAATGTTCTACTCATGAAGAGGGACATAATGGGAGTTGCTTCATGATGGGAAAACACATGAGGGTCAGTGTAGAGGTCCTCCAGGATCATGGAATAGGGAGTATATGGATAGTGACAAAATGTTATGTAACATATGCCCCCTAAAGCGCGAAGGCCAAACTAGAGTGAGGGGTGAATTGCCTTACAAGTAGATGCGGGGAACCAGAGTCCATCATTAGAAAAATTGTAAGAAAGCATACATGTACATATCTAAAATCTGATAGTTATGCCTAATAAACATGAGAGGGGGCATATAAAAATACATGAATCCATGGTATAGGTGCAACTATCCATCAAGAAAAATATCACATCCATGGATTCTCGACATGGATGCAAAGATCCGACTAGAGGGATCATATGAAATAGATCCATGGCATGGGTGCATCCATCCATCTAAAGAATCATGTATATAATCATGAATGACTCATTACTCCTTGCAACCCGGACTTTTGTAATCTAAGCCCAGGGTCCTGCGCTCCAACATGACCTGATCAAAGTACAAATTCTAACATATGAATAAATGTGTTGAAGTTGAGCATGTTAGAAAGTCGCTTGATTACCGGTCAATGATGTGAACCGTTAACAAGTGCGAGAGAAACCACCAATAATGACAATGGCTCTCAAGGTACCAACAGCACAATTCATGGGGTGTGAATAAGGAACTGAAGACTTCGTGAAATCATTCGATCGAAGGCCAATGATGAGAATATGTCATCGAGTGTGAAGAGCTTGCCATTGAGGCATGAAAGCTCTAAGGTATTGGAAAGGAGTTTCTAGATCAACTTCCTGGATAATGAGCTGAAGTCGACAGGAAGTGATTGACCAAAGGAAGGTCATAATGAATCCTTCATTATTGACATGAAACAGGAACACAATGAATGCGAGTAATCCAAGATGATCAAACAACGTACAAGTAGGAAGACTTCTCTTGAACATATGGATGACACGACTCCGGAGTTTGGCAACATTTGACATCATAGGATCAAAGGTCACGGTGACGTGACAGAGATCATATGAGAGGTTTAAAATGGATAACCCAAAACCCAAGGAGGAAAGTGACAGAGTGAGGATGTCCCAAAACTGACACGAACAATAGATGAGTGCCAATGTTCAAGAGCGGCAGGTTGCCTCAAGTGAATACGACTAATGAAATACTTCCAATTTTCCCTCACCATTTTCGGCGAGTACCCCAATTATTTTTACACAATCTTGACGAGGATAACATATGCTTGTAATATGAGTCCATCCTTCAGATGAATCTAACCTAGTAAGAATAATGATCCCTAGGAAGGAGAAGCTCATGTTCATCATGGTGATGAAGCTGAAGTCGTATAATGTTTTAATGAGTTTGAAAAAGGTGTAACTCAGTATATTTTTGATGTTTAGAGAGTTTGAAAAAGACATGGAAAAGAAAAATATGCATGGTCCCTTTTCATACATTTGTGTCTCTCGAGCCCGAAAAGGTAGAAAATAATACTTGAGAGAACCACTTGATTATTTCAGTCAAGGAGTACCTTCTTCGTAAATAGTTTATCCCAGCCCGAAAAAAGGGGTGAATTTATACTGGGTAAACAACATTTCACAACCTTTAACATGTTCAAAAATGACAAGAGATCGGCAATCTTTTCCTATTTTAAGAGTGAGAAAAGAGCTGAAAGCAGACCCCCCATTTTTATTCTCTTTAACGAGTCAAAAAAGGGATAAAATACTCAACAATCTCTTCATCCTTTACAAGTTAGAAAAGAGCTTAAAGGTGACTCGTGCTGGAGGAACGAGTGGTATAAAGGGTAGAAACTGGTTCCAGCAATGGAGGAACTGCTCAAAACATGTAATGGTCAAGAGGGTGACTAATAAAACCACTCATTGTCGTGGTTCCTCAGGAAAGGAAAAAACAACCAATTGAAAGCATATGATCTGCCAAACAGATGGTGGCGATGGAATAAAACAACCAAGGTTCATCTAGCAGAAACCATCTGATTAAAATGGCAATCACGAGATGTAAATCGGGCATGGGTTCATTTTTACACAAGCTTGAACCATGGAGAACTATGCTTGGATTTAGTTTCATGTTTACACAATATTGAAACAAAAAACTATGCTTGAGATAAGTTTGCATGCCCTCAGAATAATGACCTAATTCAAGGTACATGCCCCCCTAAGCTTCATTTCATTCAACTAGGTGAATGGAATGAAGGTTCATTTTTGAGATCCAGGAAAGAATCGACTGGGATTTTACGATATCTTAATCAAATACTCGATTTGGAAAAGGGAGGTGCTTCATTTTTTAATGAGGTTGACACAGTAAAAGAACTATCCTCAAGACCCTTGTTTCATTTTTTAATGAACTTGACACAAGACAAGGAACTATGTTCACACTCCTTGATTAATTTTTTAACGAGGTTGTCACAAGACAAGGAACCATCCTCATGACTCCTTGTTTCATTTTGTAATGAGGTTGAGACAAGACCAGGAACTATCCTCACGACGCTTGTTCATGACCCATAAGAGAACATGGCTCCCAAGAGGTCTTCAATAGACGAAATAACTACACTCTGGGAGGAATACATATCATTTAGTACCAAAGACAAATCGAGTTCCAATGCCCCTAGTACATTTTTAGGATATTTTGACACATAGGAAATAGTTAAGTATAACTTGGTCTAGTAGCGTTAGGTAAAGTGTGTTTCTTTACTATGTAAATTTGTAACTTACAATGTGACGATCACGATATGTTCTATGTTGGGCTATGTTATATTCTTTCCACAACTAGCCACCCTAGTGAAATTGGGGGTTAGAGGGTGTGCAGCCCCTCCTTCATTGTGTTGACTGCGTAGCGGGGGGGTCATAGGGGGGGCGGCAGCCCCCCAAATATGGGAAGTTTGAAGGGGGTGGTTAGCCCCCCCTATACGGGGGGTTTGAGGGGGGCAGTTAGCTCCCCTCTACGAGGTCTGGGGTAGTGCTCCGGGAAAATGTTTTTTGGACCCTATATTAGGTTGGTGAACCTACCTATGGTTTTGTGCATGGTTTTCACACATGGTTTTGGGTGCGATGGTTTTTGGTCCATGGTATTGGATGCTTCAGCATGTATATATATGTATTGTAAGATTGAAAGGAACATAATGAAAAATCAATCTGGTAGTCCCGGTTTTGGGATCCTGTTGTTGGGAAAAGTATCTATTCAGAACGCCCCTATTCCACTCTAAGGTGTGATAGTGCCTTAGCAACAAACAAGGAAAACTACTTGAGTATTCTTCTTTATGAAATGTAAATGAGGAGAA
Source organism: Pinus tabuliformis (assembly GCA_031772625.1). Lineage (NCBI taxonomy): Eukaryota > Viridiplantae > Streptophyta > Pinopsida > Pinales > Pinaceae > Pinus > Pinus tabuliformis. The sequence continues at coordinate 331,594,006 of CM062811.1, forward strand.
AGGATGTAACTAACCTGTGTCTTTCGCTAGTTTGTTGATCCAATCGCTCCTCTCTTCAATAGCTCCCAGCTCCCAGCTCCCTTACCGACCCAGCTTCACCGAATTCCTGCAAGATCACAAGAGAGAGAAACTACACGAAGATATAGATATACATTCATAAAAAGCTCAGGATCAGATTAAGCTAAACATGCAAATATAACAAAACATCATTGATACACAGCATGTAGGAGAAACTCAAATAGTTTATTGATATGATAATAAAGTCCAAGAGGAGATACAACCAAGTGAGTCCTGATCCAGCATCTACCTCCCAGCAAAGGAATCCCTTCCTCTCCTCCAACAAAGCATAAATCACCCAATGTAATAATCTCAATCTCAAACCAATAACAATTCTCTGCAAAGTACAAAATTCCAGCCTCTGGATCTCTGGGATGAGGGATCCATATATAGATGTAAGCAGAGAGGATGAGTCAGCTTATGTTTTGACTTGTGGCTTCTCTCTGTCAGTTCTTGCTTCCACTTGGAGACTGAAAGCCTCTTACTCATTACTTGGTCGAATTCAGTGAGGCAAGTGTCATTGGAGAAGATTCTGGAAGCTTCCATGGTCTTTCCACCTCGTTGAATGACTCTGCCACTTGTCATTTCCCGCTCAACGCACCTGGGTAGTGCATTCAAGTGCGTTGCAACGCACCTAGACAGTGTACTGGGGTGCTTTGCAACGCAGGCAGCTAGTGGAGCACTTGAATTGATCCTGATTTGACTAGTTCTGAGTGGTTTTTGGTGGAGAACTTCTGGGAGAAGCTGTCATTGGTTGACCTTGTTCCTTTAGGAGCTGTAACAACATATTTAGGGACTTTGGATCCCTTGGATTATGGACATTTCATGCTCAAAGCTGCAAGGTACAAAAATGTCTATAACAGTTGCCCCCTAAAGTATGAGGCCGTTTATCGGGTGAAATGCTTTATTAGGAGGATCCGAAGTTCTTTCAATGCTGGGAGGAGACCTGTAATAAGATACAATACAATACATTATTTTTCATACTGTTTCATGATCTAGCTGAGGCGGGCATTCCCATGCTCAACTTTATAAATTCATTTTTACGTACATAGGACAGACAATCGTCTGATGGTAGACTGATGATTCTGATGAAATCATCATCCTTTTGGTAGGATGATTATCTGTTCTGCAGTGCTGTACATGTCAATGTCTTTATTTTTCCTGAATATATATCGCAGCCCGGATGGATGAAACTAGATCCGGGGTCTTCAATCTCGTCCGATCTTCACTCTAAGTACAAGTCGATCCATGTGAGAAATGTTTTGAAGTCGAACATGGAAAGACATCGCTTGATTACCAGTCAATGATGTAAACTGTTAACAAGCGCGAGAGGAATCACCGATAATGATAATGACCCTCAAGGTACTGCAGTACAATTCACGTGGTGTGAATAAAGGACTTGGCGTCGAACACCACGCAAAATCTTTCAGTCGAAGGTCATTGATGTATACCTGTCGCCGGAAGTGAGAAACTTGCCATTGAGGCATGCAAGCTTCAAAGTACTGAAGGGGGTGTTCCTAGATCAACTTCTTGGATAATGAGCTGATGTCGACAAGAAGCGATCCGTCAAAGGAGGGCCTTAATGTATCCCACATCAGTGACACGGAACGGAGCAAATTATTTTGATGGAGGTGAAAACGATTTGATGATATATGGTTCAGGGTGGCGGTCATGAAAGAATGAAGTATAATGTATGGTAGTGGATGGGACACGGTTGACTTCTCTGGATGACTTCTCTTGAACATATCGGTGACACTTATATGATGGATTGGTAGCATTTACCCCAAAGGTGGATGGTATGGCGAGACCATGGTGATGTGACCGGTGAATGAAACAACCCAACCCGACTCAGGCACGGAGTGGAAGTGTCATGTTCAAGAGCGACTTGCTACCAATAAAGGTTCTTTGAGTTTCTTCCCAATTTTTCCCCAGTCATTGCTGACCAGTACCTCTTTATTTTTGTCAAGCTTGAGGAGGATAACATATGCTTGTTCTATAATTTGCCCTTCGGGCAAACCCATCGCTATGTTTTAACGAGCCTAGCAATAGTGAAACTCGTTCTCGTCTAAAGACAAGTTTGTCGCTATTAATGTTTTTAACGAGTCTAACGACAAAGATAACTCGGTCCTTTTCATTTTTAGAGAGTCTAAAAAGGTACGTAAAGTTAACTCTGAAAGTCCTTTTTCATCATCTAATCCCTTAGGTCCGAAAAAGTATAAAACAATACAGAAGGGATGAATTTTCGATAGTTTTAACGAGCCGAACAAAACAAGCGCTCGATCTTTTTGTGCAATAATCCCTCAGGTCCAAAAAGATTAAAATCTAGAGGAGGGATAGCACTTCCGGTCGCTTTAACGAGCTGGAAGGCCAAAACTCGGCAATCTTTTCATATTTTACGAGTCAGATGAAAAGAGCTTAAAGAAGACTCGTCTTTTGAGGAACGAGTGATAAAATGGGTAGCAGCTGATTCCAGGTAAGGGTTGGAATTTTCCAAGCACGGCAGTGTCACAAGGATGGCTAGTGAAATCACTCTTCGCAGCTGTTCCTCAAAATGGGTAAACAATCATATGGAGGTGAATGATCGGCCAATGGAAAAGTGGAGGTGACGGTGCAAACACGACCAAGGCTTTAATGGTTGATAATGTTACATTCACGGTGGTTATTTACCGGAGGATAGTTCATTTTTTAACGAGCTTAAACGCGAGCTGAAACACTTGCTCGATCTTATGTTTATTTTTTAACGAGCATGAACTATGTGATAAAACTGCTCGATTATCCAGTCATATGATAAGAATGTCTCATGTAAGATGCCATTTTTTATGGAGCTTGCGCCTTACAAAGCTATGTCCCGCATCCTTTTGTTATGCAAGTTCGGAAACGACTAATCCTACGAGTTTAAAGGGTTAGACCTACAGGTTTAAAGGGAGGACCTAAAAATTTAAAAAAAAAATAGCCGCCCCTTGCTTGCACTCCAAAAGGTTTGCATGCCCCCAGGTATAAAACAGAGTTTCAAGGTTACCTCTACTTCACTTCCGCCAAAACAATTGTTTTACCGAGAGAGGCCTACCTCTTTCAGGTCACCCAAAGATTGTTCTATTAATCTTTCAAACAAAACACTTCTTCGGCGATGTCTACCGAGATAAACAAAGGTGAGCGACGATGCCCGCCAACTCACATGACTTTGACAAAAGAATCTTATTCTAGAACAACCCCTCTTCCAATCACGGACGGGGTACGGACTAGTCATATTCTCCCGCGGAAACCTACCCTATACCCAAAGTTTTCCTGCCGAAGCAGACCAGGACGCATGCCCCCTCGGTTCCAGTCATATCCCTCCGAATTACTCGCGCTCATCGGGAGGACGGACCGTGGGTTGAGACATTTCTTGCGTGAAGAGACCATTTAGGGATGGTATATGACTATTTGCGATGCGTGATCCGGGAAATGAAAGCTGGTCCACGAGCTTGACCACTCTTCCTTCGTGCGGAAAACACATTACTCTAAAGAGTGAGGAGACGATGGCTCCCATGCAATATATATAGTCTCGTCCAAGGAGTAGGTTATAATCCAAGGGTCCTTGAACGACCATCATGTTCATTTGAACGGTCTTCCCTTTCAATGTTATGGGCACATTGGGGAGGATCCCTAAAGGTCAACTGGTTCCTTTATCAAATCCTGTCAGATTTCTCATTTTAGGCAAAAGCGATGGCGAACCAAGCGCTTTCCAAGCAATAGAGGAAAGGATACTCACAGATGCCCCCTCATCAATGATGGTGCCAGCCATGACCATTCTATATATTTGTACGATAATTCTGAATGGTATGCTTGCTGGCAAACGGGGTTTGCCTAGTTGGTTCCAGTCGAAGGAGACAACTAGGTTGCTTGGTGGTGGGACCGAGTAGACGGCCGGGTATCACTCTGACGAACTTCCTTCCTACGATAAAGGAGTGGGTGGATTGCCCCCGTGTTCGTCGTAGTCTGTGTTGATGAAGAGAATTTGGACGGTGTCATCCTTATTCTCCTCAGTGATTGTATCATTTGAAGATAAAACCTCTTAAGGCAAGACCGGGTCAACTGTCGCCTCGACCTTTTGACTTTCGTCGGGTATGGATTCAGCTGGTTCAACTTCAATGACCGGCGCTTCAGCTGACCACTTGAGCGGGCCAGCTGGATTTTCAACTAACGAAGGACTTGGCAAGAGTTTTTTATATCCAGGAGGGAGTCGTAACAGTGAAACCGGACGATCATCCAAGACTCTTTTAGCCTCATCTAAGAAGGGACAACGGTGGATGGCGTGGTTGCCTTCGCACAGTCTACAGGGAGATCTAGCTCTCCCTTTTTGTCCTGGGACTTCACTTTCGCTAGTTGACAGTGTGCTTTCAACATGGCTATCAGAGGTTGACGCCACCGGATTGTGCAAACGGGGAGACCAGTCCCTTAGTATCCGAGGGATGCAGTGACAATCTCTGTGAAAGTGGTCTCCCTTGCAAATGACACATGGCGATTTAGGCCTGGTCAGTGCAGTGTGTGGATTTTCGTTAGACGACACTCGTTTGCCCCCAGTCGCTTTTGGCTCCTTCTTCTTCTTCTCTTTCTTCTTCTTTTCCTTCTTCTCCTTAGGGACTTGGTTTTTAGCTTTGCCAGTCCCGTCAAGCGAAGAGGAAGGAGGAGAGAAAGAATTATAGGAAGTAGAAGGCTGGTGGGTAACTCTGGACTGGTCTAACTGTTGATTCGACTGTTCAGGAATAGTGGTGTTCTGAACGACATTGGTTGAGAAGAGCCAGACCGGCAAACCTATTGTCAGTCCTGGAAGCGACAATGTGGCCATATGGGGTGCACCAACATCTCCCTAAGAGGAGAAGGGACTAGGATTTCCACCAAGGGGAATTCCTTGGTTGGTAGGCTCCATTTTCTCAACCTAAAGATCAACGCAGGAAAAAGGGTATGAATATTCTGTTTAAAATAAATTTTAACGACGCTTGGACACAACTTGCTTTTTCAATTTTAAAGAGTTGAGAAAAAGAAAAAGATGACTCTAGTCTCCTTCGATTTTTAATGAGCCTGAAGTGACAAGTGCTCAGATGGACCTTTTCCGTTAAGGAGTCTGAAAAGGAACGAAAGGGACTACTCTGGAGTTCTAGGTAGAGGGTGTGCCAAACCTTTCGCAAAACCGCATAATACTTTTTAAGGTACGGGCGGTCAATATTCCCGAATGCTGTGTTCAGTGCATTGCGATCAGTAGGGCGGCCAACACGGCTTCCTATGGATAAAGGTTTTATGCCTATAGGGGTCTCCCAATATATACTCGATGGTACGTGGGAGCACAATCCGTACTGGCACTTATCGTCTCTCAGGAGGAATCACCCAACCATCCGTGAGGCCGACAGTAACTAGGTTTTACGACGCCGGAACACGTCTCTAGCCTAGACCTCTATGTTGTGCGTTAAGTTACAAAGCGTTGTTAAGTTCATTCAATTTATTTTAGGTTGATCTTTCTTAGAAGTTTGCCTTTTTCGATCACCACGAGATGTATATACAATTCCTAAATGCAGTCTAAAGATGATAAGCAAGCATTTATCTCTTTTCAACAATGAAAATCCTAGCTACAAGGGGAAAAGAAAGACACAAACTTTTCTCAAAGAGCAAAGAGCACACTATAAATGCACTTTTCCTAAATCAAACCATACAAACTATCATTATGCAAATGCACAAATTCATGTATTTGTTTTCACTTCTTAATATTGATGCCTAAAAAGAAAGCTGTTGTACAAATTTGAATTTGATTTCAAGTGAAAACACAAACAAGTTTCTTTTTGAAATCAAAAAGACGATTATGACACTTTATGATTTTGAAGTAAACACTTGTTTCGACACTAGAAATTCACAAATTCAAACCAAAAGACAAAATTAAAAGCGCAATCAACTATCAACAGCAAACAAATTTACTCCTAAGATCAAAACGACACTTATGACAGGTCTAGATCTAAGGGCGACAGTATGACTAGTTTACTTTTGTAATGGGAAACTGCAAATGATGTAACAAATACACAAAAACAAATACAGTTTCTTTATACAACTGAGGCGGAATTCAGGCAGAGAAAAGGGGTTTTCAGATAGGTACACACACTGATAATAGGCTGCAAAAACAGAGATAAAACTGAACACAAGGATGCAAAGAACCACATCTGCACAGGGCAAAGGCTAATCAGCGCACCTGTTGCACAGAGAAACTGAATTGCAGTGCAGGTAGCCCTCTCGGGACCTGCGTTGAAATGCAAAGTCTCTTCACAGAGCCTGCGCTGAAGCAGAAACGAGAATTGTCTCCGGGTTCTGGGTCACGGTTTGCAGTTTGATGTAAGGTTTTTGGCCGGATAAAAGCTATCAATAAGGTACAATTAGAAGGATGATTTAAAGGAGGACTAAGAGCTATCACAAAGGGTAGTTAGAGCATTTGTGGATCAGCTTGTTCAGATCATAAACAGGCCCAGTGAGTGGACTAGAGTGGCAGATCTCTACTTTGCATTTGTAAATGGCAAATGCAATTCGATTCTCCACTCCTAAGTTTATGAGAAGAACAACAATAGAAACACAAATAAACTAACTAGATACGATCCCCAGTGGAGCCGCCAATTTGTTGTTGGGAAAAGTATGTATTCAGAACGCCCCTATCCCACTCTAAGGTGTGATAGTGCCTTAGCAACAAACAAGGAAAACTACTTGAGTATTCTTCTTTATGAAATGTAAATGAGGAGAAAGGATGTAACTAACCTGTGTCTTTCGCTAGTTTGTTGATCCAATCGCTCCTCTCTTCAATAGCTCCTAGCTCCCAGTTCCCTTACCGACCCAGCTTCACCGAATTCCTGCAAGATCACAAGAGAGAGAAACTACACGAAGATATAGATATACATTCATAAAAAGCTCAGGATCAGATTAAGCTAAACATGCAAATATAACAAAACATCATTGATACACAGCATGTAGGAGAAGCTCAAATAGTTTATTGATATGATAATAAAGTCCAAGAGGAGATACAACCAAGTGAGTCCCGATCCAGCATCTACCTTCCAGCAAAGGAATCCCTTCCTCTCCTCCAACAAAGCATAAATCACCCAATGTACTAATCTCAATCTCAAACCAACAACAATTCTCTGCAAAGTACAAAATTCCAGCCTCTGGATCTCTGGGATGAGGGATCCATATATAGATGTAAGCAGAGAGGATGAGTCAGCTTATGTTTTGACTTGTGGCTTCTCTCTGTCAGTTCTTGCTTCCACTTGGAGACTGAAAGCCTATTACTCATCACTTGGCCGAATTCAGTGAGGCAAGTGTCATTGGAGAAGATTCTGGAAGCTTCCATGGTCTTTCCACCTCGTTGAATGACTTTGCCACTTGTCATTTCCCGCTCAACGCACCTGGGTAGTGCATTCAAGTGCGTTGCAATGCACCTAGACAGTGTACTGGGGTGCTTTGCAACGCAGGCAGCTAGTGGAGCACTTGAATTGATCCTGATTTGACTAGTTCTGAGTGGTTTTTGGTGGAGAACTTCTGGGAGAAGCTGTCATTGGTTGACCTTGTTCCTTTAGGAGCTGTAACAACATCTTTAGGGACTTTGGATCCCTTGGATTATGGACATTTCATGCTCAAAGCTGCAAGGCACAAAAATGTCTATAACAGATCCAGGGGAAAATATCTATGTATATTTGTTTTATGTGTTATTCTCTTTGTTAGGATATTCCGACACATAGGAAATAGTTAAGTATAATTTGGTCTAGTATAGAGTTAGGTAAAGTGTGTTTCTTTACTATGTACATTTTGTACCTTACAATCCGACGGTCACGATATGTAGTGATCCGATGGTTCATTCTCTCCTCGGTATTACCGACACTTGATCCGTGGCTTAACACCCGATTGGTCCATGATCTCTATTTAAAGAGCATGGAGGGTCATTTGTAGGTTAACCGTTCATGAGAGAAGCTTATGTAAATTTTCATTCTTTTATTAATAAATTGCCTAAAGTGGCCACATTGGCTCAGGCCGTGGACTGTTTCCCTCTTTGAGGGTTTTAACCACGTCAAAAGTACTGGTGTATTGATCTTCGATCTATTTGTGAGCGGTGTCCTTTGGTGTTCTATCTAAGGAACTTACCCTGTAAATTCCTACATGGTATCAAAGCTATTTGAGGGCCGCGTCCGTTGGTGATCCAAATTTGAAGCCGGTAGAACTGCATCCGACTACCGTTTCCTAGATCTACTGTTTCTGACTTCTTTCGGGCCGAGAGGACTGCTCTGTTGTGTTGGGAGCATCTGTTCCAGTGAGGAGCCCCTTTTGTTTCACGCGAAAAGGTTTCCGGTAGCCCTAGCTGCGTCATTTTTAAGATCTGGAGGTATACAATGTTTATTTGCAGTTTATAGTTATTTTCTCTCTGTTTATTTCGGTTTCTATTTATTTAGCTTTTTTATATTAGCGGATCTATACCTTTCATTTCTGCGTATGCTCTTTCCCTTGCGACTCTATGTGATCTGGGAAAATCATAAACAGAAAGGAAGGATTTTTCTCATGCGTATGCTCTTTTCTGCTGTGCCTTAGTGTGATCTCGGAAAATCAGAAACATTGAGGAAAATATTTAGTTTTCGGCTAAAGCTAACTTCGAGCCGCAAGGTTCGTTTTTGAAAATATTTAGTTTCCAGCTAAAGCTAACTTTGAGCTGCAAGGTTTGTTTTTTTTTGTATGTCCGTGTTGGGTTTTGTGTTTTTTGTTTTGTAGGGAAAAAGAGCTTTCTCAAAGCAAGCACGCTACCCAAAGCATCAACCCCCCTCTCTCTCTCTCTCAAACTTTTTGTATAGCTCACTTGGTGCAAAGCTAATTTATGAGAGTAGAGGTCTTGGGTGCAAGTCTCCATTTTGTGGGGCAGATTTTTCATTTCCGCACATTCCCGCACTTCGTCGGCGACTTCATCAAATTTTCTTCAAAAAGCCATAACTTCTTCATCCGGAAGCTGTTTTCAGAACTGGTTTTTTTGAAACAGCCTAATTTTTCGAGATCTTTCCATTAAAACACTTATTTTCAGCATCTATAGCTTCAGTTCTTTTTTTAATGGAAAGTCCATGCCAAGTTATTCTTGACAGCACCAACTACTTCCAATGGTGGTCCTACATTGTGGATTTACTTAGAAGCAAAGGTCTTTACAGAATAGCCACAGGCCAAGAGACCAAACCGAAAGATGAAGACAAGGCAGCTAAATGGGAAAATAGGCAAGACCAAGCACGTGGGTTGATAGGGATGTCTATTTCTCCAGATCTTAGATTCCATATTGCAGAACTTGATACTCCTGATGAAGCAATGAAACAGATTACTAAAGTCTTTGGAATTAAAAATGAACTTAAAGCCCATCAACTTGAAAATGAATTGCTTACATTGGACCCAAATAATTTTTCTTGCATTGAAGATTTTTGTGCAAGTTCAAGACCCTTAGACTTCTCTTGGAAGGTGTTAAGGTTAAGAAAGAAGATAGTAGCCTTATCTACTCCATTCTTACTAAGTTGGGACCAGCCTATTCTGTGTTTGTTTCCACCTTCCATTCTACAAGAGAAGCCTTCATTTCTCAAGGACAAGCCTACAAGGCCCCTTCCTTTGATTCCTTTTGTGATTCTTTAATAAGAGAACAAGAAAAACTCTTACACCTTGGTCTTCTTCATCTTGGAAACTCTTCTAAGAAAGCGTTAGCCGCCCAGCAGCAACCAAATTCAAAGAATCCTAAGAAGTCGTATCCTAAAAGGAATGGTCCTAAACCAAACAAGGGTCCTAAGTAATTTCCGCCTCAAAATGAAAAATCATTTCAACAAAATGATAAGACAAATAAAAACAAATGGAAGAAGACTGATAGACATTGCAACTTTTGTAATCGAGATGGCCACTTAGAATCCAAATGCTTTAATAAGATGGAAGCCTTGGAAGCAGCAATGAAGAAGCATAACATCCATTTGGAGCAATCTTCAACTTCAACTTCATCTTCAGGAATGGCACTTTCTGCATGTGGTTGTCAAGTATCTCGGTCTGGCTATGCACTAAATGTATCTTCTTCTTCTCATTCTCATGAGTGGTTCATTGATTCTGGAGCTTCTTATCACATGGCCAAAAACAAAGACATGTTTTCTTCTTTAAATTATTGTAACACCAAAAATATATATGTTGGTGATGATAGATCTCTTAGTGTTGTAGGGACTGGAACTGTTCATTTAGACAATGGTCAGTTTAATGATGTATTATGTGTTCCAACCTTATCCTGCAACCTTCTATCTGTATATCAGATAACCCATTCAGGTGAAGGTAAAATCGTTGAATTTTCACCTCACGATGTTGTAATTAAGGACCTAAGAGATCCTAGACAGATTTTAGCTACTGGCATTGCTGATGATTCTACAAGGTTGTATAAGTTTCACAACTTTGGGTCATCAAATCTTCCCTCAGTATTTGTTGCTCATAATGATGAAGTGAGCAAACTTTGGCATGAGCGATTTGGTCACTTAAACTATCACTCTCTTCAGAATCTATGTAAAGAAAATATGGTGACAGGTCTTCCAATGGTATCTTGCAGAGATGGTGTTTGTTCCGGATGTGTACTCGGAAAACATCATCGGGACAGTTTTGAAAAACGTGCCTCTTGGCACGCCTCAACCCCTTTACAGCCCCTTTACAGCTCGTGCATAGTGATTTATGTGGTCCACTTCCAGTTGCTTCATTCTCTGGCTACAAGTATTTCTTAACTTTCATTGATGATTTCTCCAGATGCACTTGGGTATACTTCTTAAAACTCAAGAGTGAAGTATTTAACATGTTCTTGGCCTTTAAGGCCTTTGTTGAAAAACATTCTGGAAATCAAATTCTTAAGCTAAGATTTGATAATGGCGGAGAATATGTTAAAAACACATTCATCAACTTTTGCACTGAGAATGGAATTCAAATGCAACATACTGTTCCATATACTCCACAAAAAAATGGTGTAGCTGAAAGGAAGAAATCGCACCTTAAAGGAAATGGCTAATTGTATGCTTCAATCTAAAGGACTTAGTCTTAATTATTGGGCAGAAGCAATTAACTGTGCAAATTACATAATAAATCACACTCCTACTAAGGTTTTAAAGAATATCACTCCAGAAGAAGCATGGAGCTCAATTAAACCAGATGTAAGTCACTTTCGTGTTTTTGGAAGTGAAGCATGGGCCCATATTCCAGATGAGAAACATAAAGCTTTAGAACCTAAGAGTGAAAAATGTTTGTTTGATATTCTGAAGATGTCAAAGGATATAGACTTATTCCACTTAAGTCCAAAAATGTTATCATTAGAAGAGATGTAAAGTTTTCTGAAAATATATCGGCCTGCGAGCCTAGTTCGGTGGATGTGCCACCTCTCCCTATCTCTTCTACTTTTGAAAATATTTCTTCTTCAGATGATGATAGAGAGGATGAAAATCCTCCCCCACCTTCTCAGGATCCTCCTTCAGCTCCTCAGCTTCCGAAATGGATCCGTGCTACTCGGGATGCAGCAGGTGATCTTGTCGGTGATCCTACAGATCAACAACGTACACGTTCTCAGTTTGATAGAGCCTCTTCTTTACTGGCTCAAGCCTCAGTGAATTATGATCCTGACACCTTTGCAGAAGCTTCAGGCCATCCAGATTGGGAAGCAGCTATGAATGAAGAATATCATTCATTATTGGCAAATGATACATGGGATCTTGTTCCTCTACAAAAGGGACGAAAACTTGTTAGATGCAAATGGGTTTACAAAATCGAGTATGGACCAGATGGGAAAGTTGATAAACATAAAGCTTGTCTTGTTGCTAAGGGTTTTTCACAAGTTGAAGGCATTGACTATACTGAAACCTTCTCCCCTGTTGCCAAAATGAACTCTATCCACCTTGTTCTTTCCCTTGCTACCTCTTTCAAATGGGAAGTCCATCAGATGGATGTTAAATCCGCCTTCTTGCATGGGGACTTGCATGAAGAAATCTATATGGAACAACCTATTGGCTTTATACAAACAGACTCCAGCCTTGTATGTCGGCTTAAGAAATCCCTTTATGGTCTCAAGCAAGCTCCTCGAGCTTGGTATGCCAAAATGGATAACTTTCTTTTAGAAAATGACTTTTCTAGGTGTCACTCTAACAATACTGTCTACACCAAGAAAGTGGGCAAGTCTCTTATCATTATGGTTCTTATGTTGATGATCTTATCTTGACTGGTAGTGATCCCAACCTTATAAACCATGTGAAGTATAGCCTTAAAAGGAAGTTTGAAATGACAGACTTAGGACACTTACATTATTTTCTTGGTCTTCAAGTCTTGCAATCCAAGGAAGGTATTTCCCTTTCCCAATCCAAGTATGCATGTGATATTCTACGCCATTTTCACATGGAAGACTGTAAGCCAACCCCTTCTCCCTTTTAGTCTGCAGTCAAACTTTCAGTCACTTGTACTTCTCCTGAAGTTGATGCTACCTTATACCGTCAACTTGTTGGAAAACTTTTGTATCTAACCCATACTCATCCTGACCTTTGCTTTGTTGTTGGCCTTGTTGCTCGGTTTATGCAAAACCCACGTGAAAGTCATTGGAAAGCAGTTAAAAGAATACTTCGTTATGTTTGAGGTACAGTTCAGTTTGGGATTCATTACAGTGTCGGAGCATCACCTCTATTGGTTGGTTTCACTGATTCCGATTGGGCTGGTGACCCTGATGATCGGAATTCTACTGCAGGTTATGTGTTCACTCTTGGTTCAGGACCTATTACATGGGCTTCCAAGAAACAAGGTTCCATTTCTCTTTCTTCAATAGAAGCAGAGTATCGTGGTGCCGTAGAAGCTAGTAAGGAAGCCTTGTGGCTTCATCAGATCCTGTCAGAGTTTGGCTTTCAGCAGCAGCATCCGACTACACTTCGGTGTGATAATCAAAGTGCCATTCAACTATGCAAAGATCCAGTCCAACATCAAGGCAGCAAGCACATTGAACTGCACATGCACTTCATCAGAAAGCTCAGTCATGACCATGTTCTTGAAGTGCAATATTGTTCAACAGATGATCAAGTTGCAGACATCTTTACAAAGGCTCTCACAGAGGCGAAGTTCACTAAACTTCTATTTATGGTTGGAGTTCAGGAAGTTGTCACTAAGGGGGGATAGGCTCTAGTGCCTCCTTCCTTCTCCTATTGTGTCATATTTCTAAATCCTTCAATCCTATCCCAAGTTGTTCTTAAGGGGGGATGTTAGGATATTCCAAAACATAGGAAATAGTTAAGTATAACTTGGTCTAGTATAGAGTTAGGTAAAGTGTGTTTCTTTACTATATACATTTTGTAATTTACAATCCGACAGTCACGATATGTAGTGATCTGACGGTTCATTCTCTCCTCGGTATTACCGACACTTGATCCGTGGCTTAACACCCGATTGGTCCATGATCTCTATTTAAAGAGCATGGAGGGTCATTTGTAGGTTAACCGTTCATGAGAGAAGCTTATGTAAATTTTCATTCTTTTATTAATAAATTGCCTGAAGTGGCCACATTGGTTCATGCCGTGGATTGTTTCCCTCTTTGAGGGTTTTAACCACGTTAAAAGTACTGGTGTATTGATCTGTGATATATTTGTGAGTGGTATCCTTTGGCGTTCTGTCTGAGGAACTTACCCTGTAAATTCCTACACTCTTGCTATTGTTTATTTTTTGTGTTTTAGAATTTGTATGCAAGTAATTTATGTACGGGTTTAAAACCTACATTCTAGACATGAAGTGATCTATCGGTTCATTCTCTCCTCGATATTACCGACACTTTATCCATGGCTTAACACTTGATTGGTCCATGATCTCTATTTAAAGGGCATGGAGGGTCATTTGTAGGGTGACCGTTCGTGAGAGAAGCTTATGTAAATTTTCTTTCTTTTATTAATAAATTGCCTGAATTGGCCATGTTGGCTCAGACCATGGACTGTTTCCCTCTTTGAGGGTTTTAACCATGTCAAGAATACTAGTGTATTGATCTATGATCTGTTTGTGAGTGGTGTCCTTTGGTGTTCTATCTAAGGAACTTACCTTGCAAATTCCTACATGGTATCAGATCTATTTAAGGGCCGCATCAGTTGGTGATCCAAATCAGAAGCCAAATTAGGAGCATTTATTTCAGTGAGGAACCCCTTTCGTTTCATGCGAAAAGGTTTCTAGTAGCAAGTCAATTTTAATATCTGGAGGTATACAGTCTTTACTTGCATTTTTAGTTATTTATCTCTCTATTTATTTCAGTTTATTTATCTCTCTGCTTTTTATTACCAGATCTATACCTTTCATTTATGTGTATGCTCTTTGCCCCACAACTTTGTGCGATCTGGGAAAATCAAAAACAGAAAGGAATGATTTTTCTCATGCGCATGCTCTTTTCTGTCGTGCCTTAGTGTGATCTTGGAAAATCAGAAACATTGAGGAAAATATTTAGTTTTCGGAAAAATCTAACTTCAAGCCATAAGGTTTGGTTTTTTTTTAATGTTCGTGTTGGGTTGTGTGGTTTTTTGTTTTGTAGGAAAAAATGGTTTTTTCCAGTAAGCATGCACCCCAAAAAAAAAACCATCTTTTTTCCAAAAATTACTAACCTTTTAAACTAGCTCACTTGGTCCAAAGTTACTTTATGAGAATAAAAGTCTAGAGTTCAAGTCTTTCTTTTTGTTGAGTTACTTTTTCAAAAAGCACATGTAACTTATGTTTTAAAGTTACTTTATGTAAAAGTGTTCTCACCCATTATAAAACGTGAGTCACTTATAATTCTAAAGTCTCTTTATCTTTTATTTAAGTTACAATTTAGTGTGTAGCTTATAAAGTACTATTGTAAAAGTGACTTTCACTTATTTATAAAAGTGGGTCACATAAAATATTTTTTTTTAAAAGTGAGTTGATTAGACTAAGTTTGGAAAGGGAGGGGATTTTTTTCTTTTTAAATATAAATCATCATTCACTTCCGCACATTCACACACTTCGTCAGCATCTTCAACAACTTTTCTTCAAAAAGCCATAGCTTATTCATCTGCAGATACCATCTGTGTGATCATTAGTAGATGCAGAGACGGAACGTGTAGCCACATAATTCACAACGTTGCCATAAAAGGACCAGGATTCTAATTCGAGGCGAATCCTTGACTGGTAGACTCTGGAAATGTTGTTATTGGGATCGACCCTAAAGAATTACTAAGGAAGATAACTTTAACCAGGAATATTTTGTGGGAACTTAATTTTAGAAAACTGAAACAAAACTTTTCCTTTTCATGTTTTAAGAGTCGAGAAAAGGAAAAAAGGTGACTCTAGTCTCTTTCGGTTTGAATGAGCCCGAAAGGGCAAGTGCTCGGTGATATTTTAAATTTAAAGTTTCAAAAAGACCAAAATGACTACTCTGGATGATATAGGCAAACGAATTACCAGGTAACCATGAACTGCATAATACCTCCCAACGAACTGAGAAGTATAGGCAAAAGATCTCCCCAAATGTTGTGTTGGTTGTATCATCTTTACAAGGCGGCAGACTCGACTTCCAACGGATAAAGAATTGCAGACCTAGTGGGGTATCTCTTTATATACTCAATGGTACAAGGAGCACAAGTCCGTACTAGTGTTGTCTAGTGCCAAAGCGAATGACAATTACTAGGTTTAAAGATGCTGGAACATGTCTCTAGCCTAAACCTCTAAATATAAGCGTTAAGTTTCAATGCTTCCTTAGGTTAATTCAATAGATTTTAACGGTTTATCTTGAATTAGGTTTCAATTGCAAGGCCCTACTGCTGTCAACTAAAAAAAAAATTCTACATGCAGCTATATGAGAAAGGAAATCTTTGTCTTCGATGAAAGTTAACACTAATTGAGAGATAGAGAACACATAATCAATGAAACAATCAAAGAATAAAATATTTCACTAATAAATCTCCAAAATGCATTGAATCTTCCTATAGCATGCACTTCAACTAGTCCTTTTAATAGTAAAGAGAATTCATTTCTTTTCGAATACAAATGATGATGCGACTCTAGTCTTCAACAATGCTAGCTAATGTAACATATTGATTCAGAAAACTAGAATTGTGTATTTTTCAATGGAATGATAACATGAATCTTTCACAAACACTTCAATGAAAAAATTTCAAAATACTCAACATCAATCAAATGGAAAGCATGAAAATAGAATTCCTTCCAAACCAATGATGCAATGATTCAATCAAGAACAAGAAAAGCAATGTAATCTATGCTCGAAAAGAGACGCTTAATCAAGAGAAGAACAAGCAAAACTTTTCAAACTTGTTTAATTGAAATCAAAGCAATAAAAGGACTTAAAAAATGAAAATGCATGGAGCATCTAACCAATAACTTGACTTGTTGAGCACACAAACAGCTGAATGGATGATGACCTAGATGTCGTAGGGCCACAAACCATCAAAAGACTCAAAAAATCATGTAAAAGAAGGAAAACCAAACAAGCACACAAACCAAGCTAATGACGCTTTCTAGTCAGGGAGAACATAGGCAAAAAGAGCTAAGAGGCAGAAATTAAGAGGGCAAGACACATTGGTTATGATCCAGGAGAAACCTTGACCTTCACCTACAAGAATTGATGCGACTGCCTAACTGACAAAAAGCATTGATTGGCACACCTGGCTAGCTTATCAACTAGCATTTATAGGCTTGATCAACGTAATTGTTTGGCCTAAAAGAGCGTTGATCGAGGGATTCAAGAAAAAAAATTCAAACGCCAAAACCAAACCTGCCACTGTAAGTTTCAAACTCAGAGTAGTAAACCAGGCAAAGAAAAGAAAACTAAAGGGAAATGGTGATACTACAAAAGTTCTTACAAAACCGTGAAATGACAATTGATCAAACAAAAGGATTGGTCCCCAACAAAGTTGCCAATTTGAGGTGTAGGTAAATTCTCAGTGCGAACACAAAAATTAGTCTAGCTCGAGAGAGAGGGTATCGACACAAATAAACAATCTATGGAAAATGTACTTAGGCTAGAATCAAGTAAGAGGGCCTACCTCTTAGAAGGCTATTCTGCTTGGTAATAATTTTGCTTCCTCACTTGAGCTACTTTTCATTTCCTTCCCCTGAATACCTAAAACAAGAAAACAAACAACAAAAACAAGCGTGATAGCATACAAATTGTTAACAGGTCAAGGAACATTAAGCCATCAAATGTAAGATAACACTTATGGTAGGAAATTAATCAATAGTTGTATTCATATAAGTTCAAAAAGAGATTACAACTAATACCTTGACGTTGTTGGTCTCCTCCGACGTATCCCGGTTCCCACAACTCTGTTAGCATCTCATGGATAGCCCCAACAATAGAATTTTTAAGGCTTCTTCCCTTTAGTCTCAAACCAAACCAAACACACTATTCTCCATCAAACATAAACTAGAGACAGGGAAAATTTTAAGAACCCCCCCTAAATTTATAAATATAATAAATGGGCGAATCTCCATGGTATATAGGAAAAATGGAAGGCGATTTTATCAATAATATAATATGTATATATAATTTTTTGGCGAATCTCTCACCAGGCATGGCGAATATTTTACTCAATTATAAAATCTTGTAAGATCTTGGCGAGTCTTTCACTAAATAATAAAACTTTGTAAAGTCCTAGTGAATCTTAGCATAGGCTACATGATGGTTTAATTCCCCCATTTAAATAGGCTACATTCCAGGTGAATACCATGGGTCAATACCATGTGCCATTTTGGTGAATACCATGGGTCAATACCATGTGCCATTTTTATTTTTATTAATTCTAATATTAGGGTTAATAATGCTTTTTTGCATGGTATTAATAACAATCTATTCCATGGTATTTGTCCCATAGTATTTTGGCCATAGGTTTCACCTAAATATAACCCATTTCATTTTTTGAGTGTTCGTAAATATAAGGTGACTTATTTTATTAATTTACCATACCTCTTTTACAAATATGGTATTTGGCCCATAGGATTCACTTAAATAAAACCTCTTTCTTGAGCCTTCATAAATAGAACGAGGGTTATGGACTAAATATAAAAAGAGGTTTTATTTATTTACGATACGTCTAGTTTATTTATATTTTTATTTATTTACCATACCTTTTGAGTAAGTATAAAAAGACGTTTTATTTATTTACCATACCTCCACTTTACTTATATTTTTATTTGTTTACACCCTTACATGTATATAAGGTGACTTATGGAGTAAATATAAAAAATGTTTTATTTATTTACCATACCTCTCATTTATTTATATTTTTATTAATTTACCATACCTCTTTTATAAATATGGTATTTGGCCCATAGAATTCACTTAAATAAAACCTATTCTTGAAAATGGGCGAATGGATTCACTTAAATAAAACCTATTCTTGAAAATGGGCGAATGGAAGGTTGTAAGTCCTAATTTCAAGGGCTAAATTTACCTTTTTTACCCTCTCCCTTAAAATAAGGTGGGCTATTTGAGGTGATTTGTAAAAATGTACTATGATACAAAATATTCACCCACTAAAAATTTAAAACCCCTTAATTTCGCCAAAGGGCGAACATTCGCCCCTAAAATTATCCTTGACTAGAGATCTACAGGATATAGATGTCTTGCTAATTATTCGAGCCCCAAAAATACTAAGACTAAAAACTACATCCAAAAAAACTAGTTCAGCTTGGGAAAGGAGGGGATTCTATAGCTTTTATTGAGGGTAGTTGGTTCCTCTTATCATGGGAGAGGCCTTATCTCTTGGGTTTGTTCCATCCTAATAGGGGAAAGGAACCCAAACTGACTTCTTCGGCTCCATCCATCCCAACCATTTAACGAACTTTCATTACAAAGCTTCTAGACCTGGAATCCTCATCTCCATATTTAAAAAACCTGCCAAAAGAGGATCGGCATGACTGAGACAAGGCTCAGTAGCACTAATCAGTGCTAGTATCAGTGTTAAACTCTATAGATCAGTGTAGGGGATGAATTGGTCATTAGCGTCGGTCTTGTAAACTGTGGTAAAAGGAAGATTCTTGGGAAATGATACAAAAGGGAAATGCTCTGCTCATGAAGAGGGACATAATGGGAGTTTCTTCATGATGAGAAAACACATGAGGGTCACTGTAGAGGTCGTCCAGGATCATGGAACAAGGGGTACAGGGACAGTGACAAAATGTTGTGGAACATATGGAAACAAAGGAAACTGAGCAGGAGCATGAGGATCCCCTCAGTGATGTAGGAGTATCAGAGGAGTCTCCTTTAATTTTCAGAGGGTGAGACAAAACTATGGTAGGCAAGGGGAAAAATTAAAAGAAGGTTAATCCCAAGGGCGTAGAAACACTTCTACTCACTTATGGGGACATCGACGAAATCAGAGAAAAGGTCTAGGAGGTCATGATGGAGACCTAGGACAAAATTGATAACTGATATAGAATGATATTGACTGAGGTACAAAAAGGCATCGCAGAGCTGAAGGTGTTTTTGCAAGTAGAAAAACAACCAAAAACAATAACTCAATCACTACAGGGAGACTAAAGAATAGAAATGCAATTTGGTGTTAGAATTGTGTAGGTGCTAGCTGCGTAACTTCACTGGTACTCACTAGAGGACAAAGAGTGAGCTAAAGTATGGAAGTAGATTAGCATAAATATTGCCATTCTGCCAATTCAAATGCCACACAAGATCCATGAAAGTATAATAATTGAGCTAAAGGAGAGGGAGCAATGAACCTCAGCGAGACAATGCAGATAGAAAAGGAGAAATTTGTACTAAAGAAACAACTGGAGGAGTTAGCTAGACACATATATGATGCAATTCAAAAACATGAGCAATTGGAAAAATCCATCCAAGAGATTTGCAGCATGGTCCTGGATGTGAAGATTGGTGACGAGTAACCACTAGTAGAAAATGTTGTGAAGCTTAGCCTCACGATCAAGGAATCGAAGAACACATTGGTGAAGCTCATATTTGATTATGAAGTGCAAATATCAGAGCTACACATAATGTTGCAGCCATCAATGCCACAAGAATTACGAGAGAAGAGACAAAAATATTTAAAGGTAGTGTTGAAAAGAATCTTTGACATAGTGGAAAATCGCGGGAAGCTATTATATGAAATGATGCAGATTTGGACCTCATTATAAGAGGATCCAAACATCCACAAAATCGAGGAAGAATTACAGGTGAAGCAGAAGCAACGCGATGAGATCTTGGAAGTTGTAAAGACCTTACCAATCTTGCAAAGACTCACTAGGATTAATGAAGGGAAGAACCTCCAAAAGTAGATATACGAGCTTTAGAGGAAGGAGAAAATTTTACAAGCAAGGACTCAGCCATGGCAATATGAGGTTCTCAAACTGTCTCAGGTAGTGGATGAGAGGCTCAAAGAATTAAAGACAAGGGAGGCAAAGATACTGCAGATGGCTGCTGAGCCAACCATAGAGGTATTTGTAGAAGAGATGTGCAAACACAAGAAATAGATGGAAGTCCAGTAGTATAATGTAGTATAAAATGGAATTGCAACAAAGTTGAAGGGAACTGAGGTTGAGTGGCTCGGCATGAGTTACAGGTGAGTGTTGGGGGGCATGTTGGGCACAACCCAGCTTGGTCCAAGTTTTTGGTCAAAGACTCTAAATTTTGAGGAGTGGAGCGCATGGAAACGATGAAGTTATATTCATCACATGGTGTTTTACGGGCTTTAGGGAGGGTCAAAGCCCCTTATTTTGTAACGGGTTTTGAGTATTAGTCATTGTTTTGTTGGATCCATGGTATGTGGACCATGGTTTTTTTCATGATGAAATGTATATAAGGAGATTTAATACTTTGTAATCGAATCTTGTCATCATAACTGAATTGAATATTTGTATTTGCATTTGTAGTCTGTAGCTTTGGGGAAGGCTCCACAACTAAGTGTGCAGAGGCTTGAAAGAGTCTACAGTTGAGTGCGCAGACCACCTACAACTGAGTGTGTAGGTCGAAAAAGAGCATGTATTGAATATCATTATCAATAAAGAAGAATTTTTGGTGAAGTATTGTGTATCTTTTTATGTCCATTCTCTATTTTTGGTATTATCATTATGCATGCTTTAACTGAATTGTGTGAAAGAATAAATGTTATGTTGCTTTATGTTATTTGATGCAATAAGGGTAATTATGTAATGATAATCATCAACGCAAAGTTATTTATGTACATGAACTTGTAGGAAGGTAGAAAACGTAAGTAAGTACATGGACGTAACAACACGCATATCCCTTTGGTTGTAGAAACTTGGTTCTACAGCCTTCCATAACCACTTCGGGTGGGACTACGATCTACTTCTAGGTCATTGCCGAAAGGGCTAGTGGTTGATGGTTTTGTTGGTGTGCAACAAAATCTGAACTTGGGTTAAACCCTCTTAAACCAACACCAGTCAACAAAGTCAAATCTCCAGTCATTTGGAATATCTCAGTTTTTAGAATATCTCAATTCACAAACTCTAGATTTCTGGACTTTTACCTTCCACATCACTTGCCATGATAGGTGACAGATAAACCATCACATAAAATCCTTTGTACAACCATGCCACATCATTGTGACATGTTGACTACCATGACAACAATATCTAAACATACCACATCATTCAAAATTATCCTACATACTACATCAGTGCCAGACATCATCTTTCCACATCAACACTTAATTTCTCATAGGGTCTGACAATGCTAACATGGACTCCTTGTAACTTCCACAATGGATACTATTCTCACATCTAGATTTGGGTTTTTCAATAAATTCCTCCTTTTAATTTTTTTTCTTCTTGATGTTTCGAAATATACTCCTTGACCAATTCTGGTTGTCCATCTTTGAGACTTAACAAAACATAGTGTCGATATGTAGCTCTTGATAGATTAAGGATCCTTACTTCTACCAACTCTTGGTTTCATCATTTGTGGGTTTTGTCCTCTAGCATCCTGTATTGTGGAAAATCCATTTATGATTTTTTTCCAAACGTCTAAACTTTTAGATATCCATGTTGATTTCTCGTTTCTTCAATTTTTTAGCAATATACTAAATAAAATCCATATTACATCAATATATCCATGTTGTCCATTTTCAACATTATAAGTCTTAATTACAATTACAAAATTTGGGCTTTGTAAAAATGTGTCTTACACACTCACATCAAAGTATCAAAGGCATCCAATGTTAGTTTTGTTCTTCTTACATCCTTTATAATGTTTTGTCTTAAGAATCCTCTCTCACATGCAATTGTGTTTTCCAGAATATGCCATAATTTTGACATGTTTGAAAAACATGTATGTAACTCTATCAAGAAAAATATCCTCCAAGAATATTGTTTGGATGATCCCTTACAATTAACATGAATAACATCAACAAATTAATACAACTCTTTCAGACAGGAATAAATATGTAAATTTATTTTGTTCTCTTCTATCTCACATAATGTATGTTGCAAATGTTGAAAAAAAATTCCAAGCCATCACTTTGAATTCTCTTCTTTTCCATGAATATCCTATAAATAATGACAAGGGCTAAACAACCTTCTAGGGTTGAAAAATTCAATATAGGGTAATATCCATTCAAACTCTCTATGGGTTATTTAACATATTCTTTTGCATGTTGTTTGCAATTCTCTAGTGAACCATCTCTGAAAGTTTTCGGTGATTGTTTTTGTGTCCCAACATAATCAGTACATGCACATGGAATTCTTACAAATCGCAATTCATTCTTATCAACAAGTCCCTCTTTATTAAGAATTTCCAGATAGCCATATTTAGAGTCATCTAAAAATTATATCAATAACATGTTCCATTTGCAAATGTGTCACTTCTTAAAAACCATTTTTTGAAGTTTTTATAGTAGCATAAATTCTTTCCCCTAAACAAGGAATATTAACATACTCTTCATGGAATTTATTATTTAACTTGTGTAGTTCACTCATGAATCTTGAAGAATATGTAAACAAAATTGAACTAGAATGGTCCTTGTCTTGTCATACCATGGACCATTCCTTTCATTTTTTCAAAGTTAGTGTGAAAGGAATTAATACAAAAACTTGTCCTTATGAAAGCCATCTAAATCCATGGATTTGAAGAGTTTCAAGTTGCATAAGCTATTTTATACCAATAAGTTGACTATTTCTTTTACTAAAGTTTTACACCAATGAATATATCTTGTTTTCCAATTTATCAACAAATAATAGTTCATGTATTATTTTGGAAATATATGATATGGCCAAAGCTTCATGATGAACAATGCGATGTATATCTATAAGTTAATGTACACCAATTTTCAAAAAGGTAACAAAGCCATTTTGATTTCAAATCATTAATGAGGCACCATCTATGGAAACTATTATTAATCTTTCATTAAAAATGAATCTTGCTTCATTTAAATCAATGATTACTATTTGGTATGGAGCAGATTATGTCCTTGATTCATAGGTGTTATTTTAGCCACATTGGATCCCAGTTCGTAATGAGGTGGCAATGCCCCTTGTAGGATTGTCATCATGTGGGTATGGGGGGATGATGATGATTTTATGAGCCCCCCGGCCCCCCCCGCCCTTGGTAGGTGTTCGGGGGTAGCACCCCCGAAGCAAAAAATAGATGAAATTTTTCCTTGTAAGATATTGTGATTTCGTAGTCAATTTGGGTCATCCATTAGGCAAATGATATGATGGTATAATTTATGTTAATTCAAGGTTTTTTTTCCTTAGAAGGCAACCCTAGTTTTATATGAGGGAATTGTTTTGTTGTTATGCATTGTAATTATGTTCAAGAAAGAGAGAGTAGATTGTGTGAGAGAGAAGTCGAAGTTACAACAGATTTGTTGTAGGTTATATCCCTTCATTTTTCTAGATAATATAAAAAGGAATTATGGTTGTTTCTTCGTGGATGCATCACAAATTGGGTGAACCACGTATATTTGTGTCTCTCTTGTTTTATGAATTTCTGTATTTTTGTTTCCCCAATATTTTATGTGTTACCTTGCTCTATTATTTAATTTCTAACAAATTAAATCATATGTTGCTTTCCCTCTTCAATTTCAAACATTTATGAGCTTTAAAATTTGTGAAATTAGAGGCCCCAACCCTTTTGAACATAGAAATGTGGCATACACCATGAGGATTTTCTCTAGGTTATGATTTCTACTTTGGTGGAGAATCAATGAAAAAAGGGAAAACCAAACATTTTTGCAGTTATAACCTCTCTCCAATATGATTAAATATAGAAAAAAAGAATTCTTTTATAGCCATAGGATTTGCATATGATGTGGTCTTTATTATTTGACATGCTTAGTGTTTGTAGGGACATTGCAAATGTGGAAAGAGATCCACATTTTGAGAAAGATAAATATTTTTTCATAATCCAGTAAACTAATTTCATAGTTGACATGATTCTTTCCTTGTGTGCATCATTAATTCATGCTATTTTTTTTGTAATGGATTTGGATTTTCTTTCCTTTCCATATAACCATGGATATTTGAATTAACATGAAGAACTAGTGAATCATGTTGTAAGGTAGAAAAACTAATCCCAATTCCCCATGAGCGAACCACTCTATGTTTCATAGTATGTGCATTTCATCATTGTTTTTCCTTCATGATTTGCCTCTCTCAGCCACTTAACTTTCCATTCTTCATGAATCTCTCATTTTTATTTTTATTTTATTTTCTTTTGAGTGCTAGTTTATGCTCCTTAAAATTATTAATCACATTCTTCATTAGCCCCATATATCTAAATAACTATTTAGATGAAAATGATGCTTCTATGTACTTGATGACAAAACTTGTGATGTGTTAGACATTCCAAAAATATCTTTTGAGTGAATATTGATTATTTTTCCTCTCACAATAACCTATGGGTGGAAAATTTGATAGTAGAATTTGATAGAATAGATAAAATCAGAAAAAGTGTGAGAAGTTAAATGTAATTTTTTTAATCCCAATGGTCAAATATCTGATAGCAGTTCCTTTACCATCAAATATCTGACGAATGCAAGGGAATCATTGTATAATGGCCAATTCCACCATTAACGATTTTATTTATTTATTTATTTATTCTTTTCCACTGGACGTCGTCTAATATGGGACCACTTTACGTTGACTAGTTTAACTAATTATAATAAATATAAGATTAATATTATATTTATATATAATATTCTTAATATATAATTAATATATTTATTAATATATAAATTATATATCTATCTATCTATCTATCTATCTATCTATCTATCTATCTATATATATATATATATATATATATATATATATATGCTCGAATATCATATAACTTGGACATAATTTTTATATTCTTTGCGATTGTTTCAAAATGTTGTCAGCCTATTTTAAGGTTAATTTTTGAAGAATATCATCACTCAGAGTTTAGTGAAGAAAAATGTCACATAACATTCCTCAAGGAGGACAAGAAGACTTGGGATTGGCATTGGGGGCTTCAAAGGATAAAAAAATGTTATTTCCCTTGTAAAATATGCAAGGACTTAAAGATAAGAAAACTTCCAATAGCAACAACTAAAAGGCATTTTAAAGACTATGGACACGCTTAAGATGAGCATTAATATCATCCATTAGGAAGTTATTCATTATATGTCTTTGTATTGTAAGTTATTATTGTAAATGTTTATATGTGTATTGTATTTTATATTGTATGTCTTTGCATTGTAAATTGTATTATTGTTTTATTGTAAATATTTATATTCTTTCTAGAGATATTTGACCTATGTTGTCATCTTGATATGGAGAAATATTATTTGATTATTATGGTTAGGGTTAATTAAGAGGTTAGGTTGAGTTAGAGTTTAATTCATTTATGGACTTAGAAATAAGGGGTTATTATTTAAGGGTTTAGGGGCTTAGGGATTAGGGGTCAAGGGTTTAAGGGCTTAGCCAAATAGAGTTAAAGTGTTAGGGGTTAATGTAGGTTTAGGGTGTTACCTTAAATGTGTGTATTATATTACATTGAGGTGAATGTGTATTTTGGAAATATCTTCCCTTATTCCTTGTAATTTTCCTCAGTAGTCGGCTAAAATATTCCAGTTCTTCGTGCAAGAGTATTTTTTGAGTTTTATCGATGGAACTTACCTAATATACTTACTAGCCTTCATGGGTTTTAACATTGCTTATGATGGATGACATGGTCATTCCTTTCCAGAAAAAAGATAGGTGACTATGGATGAGTTGGAGATAAACGAAGTGGTGGAATGCAAAAACAACGTGAGGATACGAGTTGGAAGTAAACTTAAAGATGATGATACGAGTTGGAGATCAAAAAAATATCGTGTAGCCTCACGTAAATTGATTTTTACGTAGTACAATGACATCCAATGTATAAACGAAATCTCAAAGCGTTAAACGAGCTTGGATTTGAGAGTGCGAGGAAATCACTGAATTGAATGTAGACAAGTGCAATCCCCCACTCTTTCAGTTATTCATCGGTTAGATTCTTTATTGGTTCAATGAATTTGATCAACTTGACTTTCTTCTGATGTATTATTCTGTATTATTGATGCTAATACTAGAGCTTCACTTCCAAATAAGATTTTTAATATTTTTCTTGAGGCCGGTTAGTTATTGTGTTGAGTTTGGCAAGCTACGGATTTATTGCTTATTTTGTTAAATTTATTAAACAAAGTAATTACAACTATATAGGAATATATAGTGACTAAATAGTGATTTAAAAGGCTTTCACATCATCTTGTATAGTATATTGTTTAAGATAACCATCATTAACAACCAAATCCAATAACTACCCCTAAGGGTCAAATGTGTTCAAGTTTTCTAGACTTTCTTTTCATTCAATTATAATATAAGAGTTTTGATCTGGTGGTTTCAATTATTACAATACAATATATATATCCTATAGCACACTTGAACCATCATTCCAATTGTAGCTCCTTAACAAAAATACTAAACCATGAGAAAACTACCATGCACTAGAAAACTTTTTTTAGCAAAACAATAACCTTAAAACCACTAAAAACGGACGCAAAAAAATGCCCAATTTTTTTTGTGGGCACTCCCGTAAACCTTGTTGGGGGTTTTGCCCCCCTCTGACCCGCTTATGTTCCTAGTTCATATAATTCATGTAAATAATATAACACATACCAAACAACATTATGATTGATAATTGTTAAGGGACGTTCAAAAATAAATTTCACAACCTTTTTAGCACATGACTAAATAAGCTTTGCTTTAGCCCACTTGTTTATATATTTGATTGTAGTAATAATATACTTAGCACCTATTCATTTTACTCATACAATGAATGGACTAACAAAATCAATGGTCATAGACCTTATGTCCTTGTACTTGCAACCATTTTCTATTCATATAAAGAGAGCAAAGTTGCCTCACCTTTTATCTAGGTTTTCTCTCCAAGGGTTTCTCGGGATATATTTCATGTAATTTATGGTTTGTGAGTTTTTATTTCATTGTTCTATATTTTCTGCATAATTATAATTTGCATGCATATGCAATAAATAGTAATTTACAGATCCATAAACCTAAAGAGAAATAACCCTTCATGGTGTATATTTTGGCTTTTTATGTATAAATCATGAGATCCACTGTGATGAATTTTCTAGTGGAGTATCCATGATATTTTATATATCACCTAACCTAGGGGGTTTGAATCAAGGACATATTTCAATAGTACTACGAATATTCCCATGAAAATTCTTAACAATTGGTTGAACTAACACTTTTGGCTACTCGATTGAAAACCTTGTGGGAAAACCCTTGGGATCTTCGTTGCATTTTGTGGATGGTACCTAATGTAAACCCATCAATTTTATTAAAATGACTCACCTCATAAGAACATTGAGTGAGGTAGGCGAAAAAGGCAACGAGATTAGGGAATTGACCCCGAGACCTCCTGCATGAAGCTCAATGCACTGAAACACTTCAATTAGCACATCTCTCTCTCTCTCCCCCCACATACACACAAAAGGTATAATATCTAGTTAAGACCCACTTATACCAATTTGATTGTTGGACATATGTTAAGGTCTTTTCATGGCAAAGAAAAAATAATTTTGGGAAGTCTAATCCTTACTGAGGTTGAAATCTCACATTGTGATATGTTTGCTTTTAATGAATTGATCATTAATAGACTATATAGGATTGGTCCTTTAATTACTGATCTAAATTTGTGGATTGAATAATTTAAAATTTACCCTACTTATAGTTCTCAAAATGAAGAAAAGTACCCAAAACATTTCTCCCAAAATATATTAATTTTTTTCATAAATTAATTATATTATTATAGAATTTAGACTTCTGTGATCCATAATATGTTTGTGAGAATAATTTCAACAAAATCACATAAAAAATCATTTGTCGATGCATTTCGAACCAACCAGTGTGGTTCATCGTCAGGACAAGTTGAAGATCCAATCTGAGCGATAAGTTAACTTATCGCTCAGATTGGATCTTCAACCTGACGATGAACCACACTGGTTGGTTCGAAACGCGTCGACAAATGATTTTTTATGTGATTTTGCCGAAATTATTCTCACAAACTTATTATATTATTATTAATTTTCCTTGATAGAGGTGAAAATTATCATCTTAAGTGATTCGGCGAGGCCTCATTGTCCTCCCATAGATGCTAATTTGCGTGATGAAACATGCCCAATATGCTTGCCTTGGCAATGAATTGTCGAGGTTTTTGAAGATAGCTAGGGATAAAATTGTTTGAGCGATGGGTGGCATGCATTGTTGGTTATGGAAGGGTATGGGACTAATACTTGTGGGAGTTTATGTGCATTTGTTTTACAAGGTAAAAAACCATGTTGAAAATGTTACTAGGTTTGGTCTTTGTAATTATCATTATACTTGTATCAATATGTATTTTATGTAAGAGAAAAAAGAAAAAAAATATTATCATTACTATTTTTTATTAATCGAAGAATGTTCTTCATGCTCATAGGGTTTATTGAGTCAAATATATAAATTTGAGTCAAAGTCCCATTTGGCCTCCCTGTAAGAAAAGGAAAAATATTTTCTCGTTGGTTGGGTGGAAAATCAATGTCTCACCTTTAGTTTCGCCTTTACTTTTGTTATAATAGCTTGTATTAACTTATGGTGGTGAAGCTAAATATTTCCTTGTGAAATATAGTGCATGGATTTGAAAGATGTTGTAGTGTTGCATAATGTTGGAGCATGTCTATTTTGGTTGGAAATTTTGAATTGCCTATGGCTCTTACTATAAATTTGTGCCATGCATGTATGAGTTAAATTCCTAAAGACTTCTATTATTATTCATGAAGTGCATTATTTGTTTAATGGCTCCCGATCATAGTTTGAAATGCCCCCTTTCCTTTGTAGAAATGAGAGGTTAAATTATTAAAACTCCTTTCTAAAGGAATAGGTTATTCATGTGTTGTCTCTAAGCTTGCAAAGTATATAATTGCCTATGCATACATGAAAATAAAAATAATGTAAGAAAAAGAGACCAAAATCCTAATATAAAACAATTTGGCCATTAAACCTTAATTTACAATCGATACATCATGAGAGATAGCCCTAGTTTCACATATATATATATATATATATAGCAGAGGCGTGATGGGCCGAGGACATGAAAAAGCATAGAAAGGATAGCGTGGGGCATATATAAATATATGTGCCCACGCGCCTATATAAGCCTTCCATATGAGACTGAAGGTTGGGACGAGTGTGGCTACGGAGGTCTCGGAAAAGGCTATATCATGCAAACACATATAAAAACCTTGTTTTTCTTTTGACAAGCGCACAAAAGTGAAGGCAAAAAAAAAAAACTGAGTCCTTGAGCAGTTCTAGACTCGTTGAAGGTCATGAGAAGCTTCCACCATTAGATGGACCTTGGAAGTATTAACCCAAAGATTTTGAGGGGAGGTTCTTCTTGGAACTTCTGGGATTTAGTTGCCAGGATGATGTGGCTCATGGAACCAAATTATAAGACTGAGTCTATACATATTAAAGAAGTTGGATGCCTACATGTAATTCTTTTAACAACTGTAATTAGCTGAAACCGTCCACTATACACATGGAAAAAAATTTAATCGTGGAATCTGATGGAAGGGATAAAATCGAAAAAATTGTCGGAAGTTAAATGTGTAATTTTTTAAATCCCAACCGTCGTCGAATATCTCGGGGAGTTCATATAGCATTGAATATCTGGCGTTTGCTCCAATATCAAATGAATGCCCGGGAATAGTTGTCTACCAGCCCATTCCACCATTAATGACTTATTTTCATTCGACAACACGTAATTTGAGACCACTTTACATTGAGTTTAATTAATTATAATAATTATAATATTATAATTATACTTATATATAATATATATTAATATTAATATTAATATCGCTATTATATGTATTAATGTAATAATATAATTAGGCTGAGATGTACTCTGGAACCTTATAAAAGTAGATGTGTAGATGTAATTTAAGTATATAGACAATTTTAAATATCAACTTAAAAAAAAAAATGGTGACCCGGGATGAGTGCAAACATTTAACTGTTGCTCAATTAATAATATAAAGTTAAAGTAATAAAAATAATAATATTCAATTTGTTATATTTTGATTTTGTTATTAACGTATGAATATGGTTTGTTACAATACCATGGCTTATCAATACTGCATGCCCAAAAACCATAAAATATTTCACAACCAAAATATTTTATAACAATTTAAAAAGATTCTTAACCATGGATATTCAACCCCACTTTAGGATGGATATTATTAACTTGTAAAAAAGGTAAAAATAAGGGGCAGTTACAATACCATGGGCCAATACCATGCCTTATCAAAGCCACATGCCCAAAAAGCATAACTTATTTCACAATCAAAATATTTTATAACAATACAAAAATATTCTTAACTATGGATATTCATTCCCACTTTACCATTGATATTATTAACTTGTAAATAGATTGTGTTACAATACCATGGGCCAATATCATGGCTTATCAATATCATATGCCCAAAAAACATAACTTATTTCACAATAAAATTATTTTATAATGATATAACACAATTCTTAATTATGGATATTCACCCCCACTTTTCCATTGATATTATGAAGTTGTGAATAAGATTTGTTACAATATTTTGATTATTTTAATTTTATTTTTTAATATTTTTTAATTGAAGCTACAGTTATAATTAATTTTGAGATATATCTAAACCCTCTATCTATGTCACAAGGTTCTTCCAACTTTAAACTTGAAGTTCGAATTTTAGCGAACCTTAAAAAAAAAATGAGGTAACCTCATCGAAGCTCATAGCCATTGACCAAGTCCATAGATCAAAACTCATAACTCCATGTCACAACTCAAGCTTGTAATAATTTGAGATAACCTCATGGAAGCTCATAGCCATTCACTAATTCCATAGATCAAAACTCATAACTTCATGTCACAATTCAAGCTTGTAATTTATCCTTGTAGTTTCCACGACCTTGACAACATTTTTGATGTTTACTGATGTTGATTTCTTACTATTTTATCCTATAATTCATTTTAAATTAATATATGTCTATATCAATATAAACAAGCCTCGTGGTGAACCTCATCTGCCTCATCAAAAAATTCAAAATTAAACTGAATCTAATCATTTTGGAACTTGAAATTGAACCCAAACCATGTGACATTGCCCTCTATTCTCACCACTACCAAAAATGTTCACATAGAAATTAAATTAAGGTTTTAATAAAATTCAAAATGAGAATACTTTTATATTTGAATATCTAAAATTTATATAATACAAATAGTATTAGTAATAACCAACATAGATCCATCTTAACTAAGGATCCAAGTGATGATATCAAGCAAATTGAATGAAAGAGAGGGGGAGGGGGAGAGAGGGAGGGAGATAGTGACAAAGTTGGAGGGTAGAGAGAGAGAGAGAGAGAGAGTGAGAGTGATGGGGGGAGACAGAGAGAGGGAGGTGGGAGAGGGAGGTGGGAGAGAGAGGATGGAAGAGATAGAGGAGGGGAGAGAGAGGGAGGAAAGAAAAAAGACTTAGAGAGATAGAGGTGGAGAGATAGAGTGAGTGACAAGGGAGATATGGAGAGAGAGTGAGGGAGAGAGGACAAGAGGGATCAAAGAGAAGAGGAGAGGAGAGAGATAGGGATAGAAGGGAAAGAGAGAGAGAGGGAGGCACAAAGATAGAGGGGAGAGAGAGAAGAGGAGAGGGAGGGAGATAGTGATATAGTTTGAGAGAGAGAGAGAGAGAGAGAGAGAGAGATGGGAGGTGAGAGACAAACGAAGGTGGGAGAGAAAGGGAGAGAGAAGAATCAAGAGAGAGGAGAGAGAGATAGATTTGGAGGGGGAGAGAGAGGGAAGGAAGAAGAAAAACATGGGGGGGGGGGAAGGTAGAGAGAGAGAGGGAATAAGAAAGAGACACATATATAAAAATATAGATATTATATAGTATTATATAACCAACCTAGATCCATCTTAACCTGAATCTATCAAGTTTCGAGAGGGATCAAATCTATCGAGGTGAAAAACTTTCCTCAAATTTTGCACTCAAAGAAAAGGATTGCACCACGAGAGATTGGATCCCTCTGGGCCCTTGATAGATCAGGGGTTAAGATGGATCTAGGTTAATTATATATATATATATATATATATATATATATATATATATATATAAGACCAAATCTCTCTCTCTCTCTCTCTCTCTCTCTCTCTCTCTCTCTCTCTATATATATATATATATATATATATATATATATAAGACCAAATATCATATAACTTCAACATAGTTGTTATATTACTTGCGATTGTTTCGAAAGGTTGTAGGCCTATTTTGAGGTTAATTTTTGAAGAAAACCATTAGTGAAAGTTTGATGAGGAAAAACTTCACATAACATTCCTCAAGAAGGCCAAGGAGATGTGGGATCAGCATCGGGGGCTTCAGAGGATCAAAAACGTTATTTCCCTTCGAAACATGCTAGGGCTTGAAGATATGGAGACTTTTAATAAAAACAATGAAAAGGCATTGTAGAGACTATGGAAACGTTGAAGACATACATGAATATCATCCATTAGTAAGTTATTCATTATATTTCTTTGTATTGTATATTGTTTTTGTAAATGTTTACATGTATATTGTATTTTAAATTATATGTCTTTGTATTGTAAATTGTATTGCATTTCAATTTTAAATGTTTATATTCTTTTGTGAGATATTTGACCTATGTTGTCATCTTGATGTGGAGAAGTATTATTTGATTATTATGGTTAGGGTCGATTAAGGGGTTAGGTCAAGTTAGGGGTTAATTAGTTTATTTGCCTAGGGATAAGGCGTTATTGTTTAAGGGTTTATGAGTTAGGGCTTAAGGGATTAGGGGTTAGAGGTTTAAGGGTTTAGGGGAACATCGTTAAGTTGTTAGTGGGTAAATGTATATCTAGGGGGTTTATTAAAAAAATTAAATTTATAAGCCACAATTTATTAAAATGTTATTTTATTAACCACAATGTATTTCGCTCATAAAAGAGACTCTTCCTCATTTTTAAAGGAAAAAATAAATAATTAAAAAAAAAAAAAAAAAAAAAAAAAAATAAATAAAAAAATAAAAAAATAAATAAAAAAATAAAAAAATAAAATAAAATAAAAAAAAATATCAGACATAGGCCTTTTGCTTGGTGTTTCAAATTTTTTTAGGTGAAAATGAATTTTTTAAGCGCAAATGATATAGAGTGAAGAATTCTCTAAATAAAGTCTCTTTTTGTGACAGGTAAAGGGTATTATTTGTTTTAAATTGTGAGAAAACTTGAAGTAATATCAAAGCTATATAGTTCTAGGAAAATGGTAGATTAATGAAATGTTTGATAAATCATTAATGATTATTTTTTCCAAATTTATCTTACTTATTATCACACATGCATGGTAGAACATTTCATTTTGAATGTGCTTTGAAGTAGCTGATGAAATGTTTATATCTTATAACATTCACTTACCACTAAGTAGTGAGTTTTTGACATTTTGGTCAAATAAATAAAGTAGTCAAAAATGAAGAATACCCCATTTTGTGTGGAAGGAGAGATTGACACTATGCCTTAGTACAAAAGGGATTCCTATGAAAAATGTCTTTACTAGATTCCCTACCTCTTGCCTAAAGAGAAAAGGGGATCCTATCCAATTTTCTTACATAGGTTATTGATATCAAAGTTTCTAAGTGAAAACATATGATGCAAATACAAAATAAAATGTAACTAATAAGTTAGATCAAAAAACACATTGTTGCCTTGTTTTTGATAAGCTAACCTAGATAATATGAGACCTACCTATTTATGAGCAATGATGCCAAAAATATGAAATTAGGAATAAAATGGTATATAAAGAATTATTAGAGACAAAAACAAGAACAAAAAATAAATACTAAGAAAGACTCATCTTACTGTATCACATTACTAGAGTCATCTAGCCACCAACTAACTTTAGTAGTAACTTACATTGTGAGAATACCTTTCATATAAGATTAAATGTCCACATCCTCTATAGAAATAACTTTTTTTTGATTAAAAAAGGATTAAAAAATATAATATAAGATCCACCCTCCACTTGTCATAATAGAACATTTGATAGGAGCTAGGGATAAAATATATTTTTTGTCCTTTCCCCTCTCATTCTCTTGTCTTATGGAAGCCATTATGAACAATATTTAGTAATTACCTTGAGGTTTTTGTGCTTGAACTTAATTGGTATTTCCTAGATTCATTGGTGTTATTGTTTGAGTCTTGTAGTTTGAGTACATTTGTAAATGTGATGGAATGAAAAGGGTTTGATGATTCTTAGGTGTTTGTTCCTAATTTTTTTCAACATAATCTTAAACATCTTGTTAAATTGCACAAACTTCAAGATCACATTGATTTGTTGTATTTGTTTCTTGCTCTCATCCAAGCTTATGGTTGATCACCCATCCTCTTAAAACTTTTGGTCTCTAAGTTAAATCAAGAAAGAATATGACATTATAATGATGAATGCAAAATGATATCAATATGCTTTTAATTATGTTTGTGACTATATATCTCAGAAAGTGTCTTTGTTCCTACATGTCAAGAAAAGTAACATCTTTCCTATATTTTTTCAACATATTCTTAAATATCTTGATAAATTAAACAAGCATCTTCACTAATTTATTTTCTTTGTTTCCCGTTCTCACCTAATTATTTGTCTTTGCATTTGTATTTGTTGTCTTTTTTTCATATATTATATTTGTAAACATTTTTATCGACATTTAAATATTTTCTATATATACTAATATTACTATATTGATTGTAATTATATAGTATTGCCCCCCTAAGGCATTGCTTGATGAGGAAGAGGTAGTTTTAGTACTAGCACTTATTCAAGAAAATGGAACAAATACTGAGGATCAATATAATTGAGACAACGTTAATTTTGATATTGACCTTGTGTCAGATGAATGACTTGAAGAAGTCAAACCAAATGTAGAAGAGCATGTTCTAGATGATGATATAGATGATGGTGTTGATGTTGATTTTGCAAATCCTTTGAACATGAATTCTGAACTGGGTGATACAAATGATGAGTTGGATGAGGGAGAAGATTAATGATATCAAAATTTTTAAATTCGTAAGGTATGTATTTATATGTTTTTAGTTGGTTTGTTCTCTTTCATTCACCTTAATTTTTTATTTTCCTAGTTTTTATGTTTGATTGTTAATATGTTTCATTCAAATATATTATAGTAGATAGATTCGGTATTGGGTAATTGAGAGTGATGTGAGGGGCAGGGGGTGTAACAACCCCGGGTTAAAGTTTCATGTAATAAAGGATAATAAAGAAAAAATAAGACCAAGGTCATGGGACACATATTCTAAGTGGAATGTTGGGAAAAAGCTTTAGTGGGAATCACTTGTGGTTCAACAATGGCTATGGAGATTGGCAAAGGCATTAGCAAAGGAAAATAAGAAATAAATGTAATTTAATTATCAAAATAAATGAAAATAGAAGAAAACTAAGCTAAAGAGACACACATTTACATCAAAGGGAAATTAAATGAAAAATAAAGAAAAATGAAGAAAAAGGAGACCTCACCAATAAAAAGGCACTGAGGAAACATTTCACACATTTTTGGCTTAGATTTTTTCAGTTTAGTTTTGGCTCTCATTCACTCTGACACACCTAGAGGATTGTTGGAGCACTTTAACATTCACTTGGATTTGGAGAAAGGCAAGTAAGAAAGCAAGGGAAGGAAAGTGGACAAGCAAAGGAAAAGCAAAGGGAAGAAAAGAGAAGGTTGGATCAACAACTTCAAAAGGAAGAGCTTGTAGGTAACATGATGGATGGGTGATTTTCTTGCTAGGATGTGAATGCGTGGTACATGAATTGGGTTATTTGGTTCATTTGTTGTCATTGGCATGATTTTTTCCGGGTTTAACAGTGGTTTCGACCTTCCATTTCCATTTCCTAGATATCCATGGTTTGATGGGATTCATTATTGGTTGAGATTTCGATTGCTAGAAGGTTTTGGAACTGGATGAGGTGGTCTCAGGTAAATCCCAAGGGTTGGGGGTGTTTATGATTTTCCATAGGAAGCCCTCGACATGTGGGTGGAGACAGGAAAATTTCTCAAGGTATTGTGATGGAATTCTGAGGCATGCAAGCTTCGTTTGGTTTTGTGATCACAGGACCAATTTAGGTGAGATCAAGGTAGCTTGAGGGTAGAGGTGGTTTAACCTCTAGAGTACTTATTTT
This sequence comes from Pinus tabuliformis, assembly GCA_031772625.1. NCBI lineage: Eukaryota > Viridiplantae > Streptophyta > Pinopsida > Pinales > Pinaceae > Pinus > Pinus tabuliformis. Next base: position 331,630,821 of record CM062811.1, read on the forward strand.
ATTATGAATTGGTTTATCCCATGAGATCCCACATTCATGCTTGGATATGGCATGAGGGTGATTGGCTAAAATAAAGATTTTGTTCAGCTCAATTTATGGTTGGGTGGTATGTGGAAGTCCCTCACTTGGTTGGTTTTAGGATGTGCCAATACAAGCTATTTTACTCATTATGATTATGAGAACATGTATTAGTTATTAAGTGATATTATATCTTATTTTTCATGGTTTCTATGCTAGTTATAAGCATGGTTCTATGATGTGCTCTAGTTATGGCTCTTGTTCCTAATTTGATAGTTGATTGAATGGTTGATGAATGCATGGCCTAAAAAGTGTTGTTGCAACTACTTATGTTAGGTCCCTATAATACTAAGGTAGCCCCTTTTTATTGTTTTTGTGCCCATGTAGTCCCCATACTGTTATTATTGTACCTCGTAGAAGCCCACTATTATTATTGTTGTGCCCTTACTTTATTATTGTTATGTAATCTCTGATTATATTTTGCCCCCTTTGCCTCCTATATATAGAAAGGAGGTTTTTTTCATTTAAATAATCCAAGAATTTTCCATTTATGTAATGTAAATGAGGTTTCACCCTCCAAGAGGATAATTTTTAAGTCGTTGATCTATATATTCATGACCTAGTCGCATAACATTTGGTATCATAGCTTTGGATTCTAGGGTTTCGTTGTTTCAAATAGGTTATCGTGGAATTTTCATTATAAATTTGTCTCTACGAAGATTAAGAAGTTGAAATTACAATCACATGGAGACACAATCTTGATGAACTTCATGTACAAATTTCATATCTTTTCTTGCTATATCTTCGGAGATCTTATCCAAGGAAGTTAAGGTTTTTGCAGGCTCCAAAATTCCATCACAAATAGGTGACCCAAGGAGAATCATCATAAATTTCGTTCTGAGTATCGGAGTTGAATTTCGTAAAAATTGACGGAAAGAGGACGAAATTTAGTTTTTCGGGTATTATTTTTAGGGGAAAATGTCAAAATAGTGACATGTGGTGCTCTATACAAGTTCACTTTGTTGAAAAAGTCTATAATTAGGTCATCATGGAAGATTGTGTATAACAATTTTTTAAAGAGTCCAATCTTGTTTTGATTTGTTGGGTTGGAAACAAGACTCATAGGGCTACTATAGGGTATAATTTTAGATCTTGTAGATTAAAAATTCCATATAGATAATAGCTACAATATCTAGCTCCTAAAAAGCAAGAAAAAAATGTGTACTTTTTAAAGTTTACATAACTTTTGTTTGAAAAATAGTTTGAAGTGATTCAAAGGGCATAGTGAAGCATATATATCATTGTTTGATTTAAAAATTCCTCGAAAAAAATATGGAAACACCTAGTAGGTAACCAGAAAGCTATTCTATGACACATGAAGAAGAGGAAGAAATGCAACATGATATATCAAAATTACGAGAACAAGTGCAACAAATTTCGCTTTTGCAAAGAGTAACCAAAAATGAAATGGAAAACAAGATGGATGGTTTGAAGAATGATTTAAGATAAAACATTGAAGGTTTGAAAGATGGAATGGAAGATACTATGGATGGTATAGAATTAAAAATGAAAGAAAACATGGAATATTTGAAGAATTGTTTAAAAGCAAACTTGGAAGGTTTGACAACGTTGCTACAAGAAATTCTTCCTAATGGTGAAAAGGTATTGCTTGAAACTCGTGATGAGAATAAAAGAAATGTTAATCATGATTTAATAAACTCTAATGTTGGATTGAAGATGCAACATATTCCAAAGATCAATATGAGGAAGTTTGATGGCAAAGATCTGGTAATGGAGAAATATTTAACAACATGGATACTACAAATGGATAAATATTTTTATCTCCATAATGTGAAACACAGACAAAAGGTACACATTTCAACTTTGTATTTAGAATGCAATTAGATTGTATGGTATAGATGGATTTATTATCATAAACCACTTGTTAGTTTATTAATATTTATAGAGGAAATGATAGCACATTATGAGGATACAAAGAGCAACACCTTCTTTAGCCAATTGATAAATCTCAAACAAAAGGGTTCAATGGCGGAGCACATTGAGTGATTACAACAATTGAATATGGGGGTAAATGATATACCAGAGGAGCATAGGATTGATGTTTTCATAGGGACTTTAAAGGATAACATCCAACATGAGGTTCGGCTTTGGGAACTTGATTGATTTAAGAAGGCATTCAGGTTGGCAAGAAAAATTGAAAGTAAAATTGTTACAACAAGGAAACCTACCACTCATAACTATAAATATGGAAGTGTTACTACTCCTAGCCTTCCAAAACCTACAAGGTTGGCACCACAACAATTGGAAGAAAAAATATTAAAATGCCTTTGTTATAGTTGTGATAGAAAATACACTAAAGGTAATAAGTGTGCAAAATAAGAAGAAAAGGAACAAGAAACTTCAAAAGAAGAGGATATACACTAGGAACCAACCCTAGAGAAAGAAGAAATGAATCCGACCATATCTTGTAATGCATTGGAAAGAATCACCACTCCTCAAACTCTCAAGTTAGAAGGACATATCAAGAAGAAAAAGGTATTAGTGTTGATTGATTCAGGTAGTACCTATAATTTTATTCATTGTAAGATAGCCAAGGAATTGAATTGCCTCTTGTATCCAGCACCAGAGTGTCAAGTGATTGTTGCAAATGGAGGAACTATAAATTTATCTAGAAAGTGCCATAATATAAAGCTAACCATGGGGGGATATGTATTGAATAGTTCAATGCTTTCCATTCCAATGGGTGGTGTTGACGTTCTACTACGATTCCAATGGTTACAATCTTTGGGTACGATAACTTTTAATTTTCAAGAAATTTTCTTGAAATTTTTTTGGGAAGGGAAGGAAGTTGAATTAAGGGGTATTCAAAGGAAAGAAGGAAATATAATAAACTCTAATGGAATGGAAAATCTTCTAAAGCAATAGCAATGGGGCTTAATTTCACAATTATCCTCACTAGAGGTTCAAACATCGAAATCATCTATTTCTCGAGATCTCCAAAAACCCTTGGAAAATCATTCTAAGGTATTTGAGACTCCCAAAGGCATCCCAACTATTTGCGATCATTATCATGCTATTCATTTGGTTCCAGGAAGTGTTCCTCCAAAAATCAAGTCTTATAGATATCCCTCTGCCCCAAAGAGTGAAATTGGATGTATGGTTGCAGAAATGCTAGTGGCTATATAATTCAACCTAGTCAAAGTTCTTTCTCTGCTCCAGTAGTATTAGTTCACAAGAAGGATGAATCATGGCACATGTGTCCATATTATAGGGAGCTCAAAAATCTCACTATTAAAGATAATTTTCTCATTCCTGTCATTGATGAATTATTGGATGAATTACATGGAGCAATTTACTTCACCAAGTTGGATCTTCGTTCAGGATATCATCAAATTAGAATGAAAAATGAAGACATTCTAAAAACACCATTTAGAGCTCATGAGGGTCATTATGAATTTTTGGTCATGCCTTGTGGCCTTACAAATGAGCCTTCTACATTTCAAGGTTTGATGAATTCCATTTTCAAACCCTTCCTTAGAAAATTTGTGTTAGTATTTTTTGATGATATACTAATCTACAACAAGTCTTGGAAGGATCATGTTCAACATGTTGACAGGGTGATCAAACTATTGGAGGAGAAACAATTATATGCAAAAACATCAAAATGTTTTTTTTGAGTACAGGAGGTGGAATATCTCGGTCATATTGTATCTCAGAGGGTGTTAAGGTAGACAATAGCGAAATTAAAACCATTAAAAAATGGAAAGTCCCCACAACCATAAAGCATATTTGAGGATTTATTGGTTTAACGAGGTATTATTTCTATTTTGGTAAGAATTATGGGAGAATAGAAGCACCTCTAACAACATTACTGAATAAAGATGCATTTTCATGGACTCTAGAAGAAACTAAGGCCTTTGAACATCTTAAAGAGGCAATGTGCCAAGCACTGGTATTATTTACGCCAAACTTCACAAACATCTTTACTGTGGAATGTGATGCCTCGGGAAATGGAATTAGTGTTGTTTTAATGGAATAGGGAAGACCCATTACTTTTGAAATCCGTCCAATCAAGGTAAAGAATTTACACAAAACTATTTATGAGAAGGAAATGTTGGCAATACTACATGCACTAAATCAATGGCGATCTTACCTAATGGAAAGACACTTCAGGGAAAAAATAGATAATGATAGTCTTAAATGCTTTTTGGAACAGATATTATCTTCAGAAGAGCAAGATAAATGGGTTAGATAGATGGTGGGTTATGACTTTGAAATCATCTACAAAAAAGGGAAGAAAAATGTTGTTGCAAATGCACTCTCAAAAAAGGATGAGGATATGTATGGATTGCATTGCGTCATTTCTATTATCCTACCAAATTGGATAACCAAAGCAAGCAATGAATGGAATAATGGTGAAGAAGTGTGGACACTCATTCAAAATTTTTAGCAACATCCTACTACATATGATTCATTTAGCTGGAAAAATGATTCATTATGGTACAAATATCACTTATATCTTTGTAAGAATGCCGAACTCAAACAAAAGATTCTTTTGAAATTTCACACCTCTCCCTTAGGAGCGACTCAATATTTTTAAAAACTTACCAAAGGGTCAAGAAGGATTTTTTTTGCGATGGCCTTAACTATGGTATTGAAAAGTTTGTGGCGGAATGTTTGGTTTGCCAACAAAATAACGTTGAGACAATTAAGACCATGGGTTTGTTACAACCTTTATCCATTCCAAGTCAATGTTGGGAGGAAGTTTCAGTGGATTTTATCACAGGTTTACCCAAGTCCAAAGGAAAAGGTGTCATCATGGTGGCAGTTAATAGACTTACCAAGTATGCACACTTTTGTGCATTATCTCATTCATTTAAATTTAGTACAGTTTTTACTGCATCTATGGAAAAAATTCAAAAGCTACATGGAAACCCAAAGATTATTGTAAGTGACTGAGATCCCATTTTGACTGGAAATTTTTGGACGCAATAATTTTTTTACCTAGGTACTCAATTAGCTCATAGCTCATCTCATCATCCTTAATTTTATGGGAAAACTGAGATAGTGAAAAATTGTTTTGAAGGATATCTTCGTTTCTTTGTATCTAAAAAACAAATAAAATGGGTCAAGTGGTTACCTATGGTTGACTGGTGGTATAACACTTCCTTCCATACTACAGCAAGAATGACCCCATTTATCACTTTATGGATATCATCCACCTTAAATCACATCATCTTTAAGAGAAAATTCTAAGGTTCAGGTAGTGGAAGATCACATCGAGCATCAAAAACATGTTCTCCAACTCTTAAAGGATAACCTCACTTTAGCACAGAACCGAATGAAACAACAGGTAGATCAACATCGTAGAGAAATAAGTTTTAATGTAGGTGGCTGGGTATTTTTACGGCTATAGACATACAAATAAATGTCCCTCAAGCAGGCTAAGAAGGATAATAAATTATCACCAAAGTATTATGATCCTTACAAGGTTTTGAAAAATATTGGTACTACAACATACAAACTAGAGCTTCCTGCATCTTCCCAAGTGCACCCAGTTTTCCATGTTTCATTCTTAAAAAAAGTTATAGTTGACATGCTTTGAGTTCAAAAAATATTGCCAGAAATTGATGAGGAAGGAAAAATCATATTGGAAATTGAAGAAATCACGGAAACAAGAACTCTTGTTACAAAATCAATCAATTCAGAGAATCTGATCAATTGGAAAATCTTACCCACTAAAGATTCCACATGGGAGGATGAGAATTTTATAACAAAGCATCTAGAACTACTCAAGCGTAGAGGAAAACACTTTTTTTAAGGACAACAACATGTTAGGTCACTATAATACTACCGTAGCCCCTTATTGTTATTGTTGTGCCCATGTAGTCCCCATATTGTTATTATTGTACCCCATAGAAGCCCACTATTATTATTGTTGTGACATAACATTATTATTGTTATGTAGGCTCTGATTACATTGTGACCTCTTAGACTCCTATATATAAAAAGGAGGTTTTTTCATTTGAATCATCCAATAATTGTTCATTTATGTAATGTAAAGGAGGTTCCCCCTCGAATAGGATAATTTTTAAGTCATCGTTTATCTATTTGTTAGATGGTTGCATAACAACTTGAGAGGGCATAAGACCTTACTAGTGATTCTCATATGGAGTTCATAAGTGTATGATCATATATGCATTCATGACTTGTAACTTATATATTTACCATATGTTTGACGAAATGTCTATTGTGTGCTAGGCCTATTCTAGTCAATATATTGTTTAAGTTTTGAATGGATAGCCTTTTTCATCATGCTATTTATGTTGCTAAAAAGTTACAGGTAGTTCTTGGTAGCAGTCTGGAGGCTTTTCTAAAAAATCAGCATAGATCTTGTGACCGCAGGCACGAAACAAAGATTTTTCCACTATAATCACATGCAAGAAGGCTTGTAGGTGTGGTTGGAGCCTCATAACTACACACACAGTGTGCTAAGGGTATGGCTGGGAGGTAAATTTAGTGAAAATGAGTTCCAACGCAGGGATTGGTCAGCTGGGGTGGTTGTTGGGCTCGTGCGTTGTATGTAGTCCTTGATGGATGTCAGTAAGTTTTCCGTTTCTGGGCCCCACTTCCATAACTAGAACTTGGAGGTTGGGTCATGTCATAATAGGACTCAACTCACATTTACCATGGAGAGATTTTTAAAGTGGCTAAATGTGAGGTGGGGGGTTACAAGAGGCCACATGAGCTTCCACCTTCACATGGCTGGCCTTGTCTAGTATAGAATCTATTATTCTTGAAACAAATAGAAGGTCATTTATTTTTATACTATCATCCCCAATTTTAACTTTGGTGGGTCTAATAGTTTTCAAGGTTTTCCATTTACTAATTAGTGGAAATTATTCTTTGACCCCGAAAAGAGTGATTGTGAATGGGGCCAAAGACAAACCTAAGTTCAAATGACTAATTCGTAGAGTTCATAAATGACAAACCATTGTTCAAATAAAAATGACATGACAAACCTACATTCAAATCATCATCATCATCATCATCACAATCATTGTCATCCCCATATTTTTCATCATCATCATTATGAAAATCATCATCATCACCATAATATTTGTCATCTTCATCAACATACACTTCGTCATCCTCATCATCATCATTATCATAATCTTTTTCATCAACATCATCATTAACATCATTGTCATCACCATAATCATCGTTGTCATCATCATCATCAATATTGTCATCGTTGTCATCATCATCATCATCATTGTCATCATTTTCATCATCTTATTCAATATCATCATCATCATCATCAACAACAACAACATCATCATCATCATCATTTTCGTTGTGATCATCATCATAGATAATGGTGCTAATAATATTATTATTCCTCTTTACATAATGGGATCAACAAGCTTATAATGTACTTCATAGTCCAGAGGTTGAGAAAAATCTTTACCCTTTCATTTGGGAAAACTTCGCACCCTTCATAGTGCAAAGGTCCTTCTAATGTCATTGTTTGTTGTTATTAAGCTTTTAATGTGTTTGTGTTTTTTGTTCCTAATCAAATTTTCTTTATAATTATGTTTACGTCAGTTTATGTAGGTTCATGATTGACTTTCATATGATCTTATGTTGAATTTTCACTTTAAGTATGTTGTACATTGTCCAAGCTTCTAAATAGACCTTCAAAAACTTGTGAATGTATTATTTGAATGCTACAATGAACATATTAGAAAACATTGTAGGGGAATCCTTAAGTCAAAAATGCATCACATTGTATAAATCCCATTTTGTAGCAAAAGTGTCTTCTTCTTCTACTTGATAGTATCCTAATAGCACATTGATGAAAGAATACGTTTCTTCGTGCTACATGTCCAAGCACCTAAACATTGAATGTGATCAAGAAAATGTGTTATAAAAAAGAACTATTTAATCCCTTGACATCCACATATACACATATCCTTTCTCTTGTTTTCTTATCCATAATTACAATAGGGGTAATCAACTAGCAATATTCTATAATAAAAATATTTCAACAAATAACATCTTGTCTATTTCCTCCTTTAATTTCTTCCTCACTCAGTAATACATCTTGTAGGACCACTTCTTGATAAGTTTTATGTTTCGTTCAACTTGATTTTCCTCTCCTCTAACTCTTTTGATTCCATTCATCTCTATAAAATCCATGGAAAAGTCCTCATATTCTCTAAAAAAGGTTTCAACTTATGAAATGATATTCACATCCTAGTAATCTCTCATTGACACGATGTTGGTATTCTTCATAGTACCATATTTCATTTATTTATCTTGAGGATGATTGATTTTTTTACTCACCTTCATCATCCCCAACCTCCTTAACAACTCTCTTTAACCATTCCCTTAAATGTAAGTCGGTGCAACTCCTCACAATATCTTATAACCCTATAATTATATCACCTAATCACCTAACCATATATACTAATGAAATATTTATATTTAATATCGTTTAAAAATTACTAATATATAACATCCCACATAGCCTTTATCCATAATAACCCAACCTAGATCCATCTTAACCTGGATCTATTAAGCACTAAGAGGGATCTAATCTCTCAAGGTACAAACCTATTTTTTGAGTGCAAAATTTAAGGAAAGGTTTTCACCTCGAGATATTTGATCCCTCTTAACACTTAATAGATCTGGGTTAAGATGGATCTATGTCGGTTATATAATACTATATACTATCTATATTTGTATATATGTGTCTCTTTCTTATTCCCTCTCTCTATCTCAGCCCCCAAACATACACACACTCTCTCCATATCTAGCTACCTTTTTCTCTCTCTCTCTCTCACGCCTCCCCTTCTCTCCTTCTATCTCTCCTCCTTCCCTCTCTCCTCTCTCCTTCAATCTCTCTTCCTCACTCCCTTGTCACTCCCTTGATAATATCCTCATAACCCATTGATGAAAAATAATGTAAACTTTGAAATGGGAACTATAAACTCAAAATGAGAACTCTGCTGAAAAAACCCCGAAAAAACATGAAAAACAATGCTAAAAACGAAAAGTGTGTATACTAGAATGATGGTTTTTTTTTTTTTAGGGTCAAGTTTGAACATGTTTTAAAAATGACAGTGAGAACGAATTTTTTGTGCAAAATTGTGCAAAAAACAACCTGAAAATGAAAAGTGCTAATAATGGAACTATGGATTTTTTTTTTAGGTCAATTTCCTACATTTTAAAAAAATGCCAGTAAAACCAAATTTTTATGTGCAAAAATTGTGCAAGAAACACCCTCAAAACGAAAAGTGTTGATGCTATAATAACATTTTTTTTTTGGGTAAATTTTCAACATTTTGAAATAATGGTGTAAAAGATTTTGTTATGACTCCGAAAAACATTAAAATTTCAAAAAAATAATGAAAACATAAAATTAAAAATAAAAACAATGAAAAAACACAAAAAAAAGTAAAAAAATACCAAAACGTAAATAAAAATATATATTGAAAACAAAACATAAAATTAAAACAAAGAATCAATCATTAATAATAATAATAATAATAAAAATAAAAATTAACCTATAAAATATAAGAATTAAAAAATTAAAAAAATTTAAAGAATAAATAATAAGAAAAACATATTTTCAAAAAAATATCATTTTTTTTAATGTGGCAAACCATAAAAAAATTTGGAGAAAAATAAAAATAAAAATACTATAAAATTAAGTAAAAATAGGAAATTTAAAAAAAGCATTAAGAAAAACTAAAAAACTAAAAAAAAATATAAAACAAACTAGATTAACAAAAATAGAAAAATAACAAAAAAAGGAAAAAAAATAAAAAACTACAAAAATTAAGATTAAAAACATTTTCAAAAAACCTTAAAAAACAAAAATATGCTCAAAATTAAAAATAAAATAAAAACCCGGATAACAATTAAAATTAAAAAAAAATACATATTTTCAAATTAGAAAGTACAATCGAGTTTAAAATTTAAAGAAACACAATATATTTTGATTTGAAAAAACAAAAGAAAAAAACATTTCAAATTTTATATTAAAAAATTTAAAATTTAGAATTTGGATTTAAAAAATAAAATAAAAACAAAAAATCATTAAAATTAAAAAAAGCTAAATACATTTTTGATATTTTTTAAAATAACATTTAATATATATATATATATATATATATTACAAATATATATAAAATTAAAAAAAAAAAAACATTTAATATATATATATATATATATATATATATATATATTTAACAAAATTTAATTCTTACTTAAAAAAACAATTTTATCGGCCACAACCCCCACGAGTGGTCAAGTGGTGGCTATTTGATTCCAAGAACTGAGTAGCCACTTTACGGCCACCCTCACGGGCGGATGAGCGGTAGCTATCCGATTCTCGGAATCGGATAGCCACCACTCAGCCACCTGTGGGGGTGGTCGGGTGGTGGTTATCTGATTCTCGGAATCAGATAGCCACCTGAGAATCAGATAACCACCACCCAACCACCCCCACAAGCAGTTGAGGCCATCGCCCAACCACCCGTGGGGGTGGCCGAGCGGCCGAGCGGTGGCTATCCAATTCTGAGAATTAGATAACCACCACCCGGCCACCCCCATAGGCGGTTGAGTGGTGGCTGTTAGCTCTGCTATAGTTTGCAATATTTGATGGATTAAATCAGGTCAGATAGTGCTCGTTTGGGTTGCAAAGGGTTTGCAACTGTCTATTGGATCCTTCCTCTTTCATTTTCATTATGCCCTTATAACTCCCCACACCTCTGTTTCCTCCTTCCCCTTAAATCCTCCTTATGCTTTTTAAACCCCTTTTATCCCTATTTTACACCTGCTTTTGGCATAAAACCCATGTTTACCTAGCTCCCGGGTGTTTATATTTTAAAACCTTATAAAACCCTCAAAACCATGTATAAACCCATTATGTGTTTAGTCCCCGAGCGCTTAAGTCTTAACACTTATAACCCACATGACCATATTCATAAAGCGGCGGGGTCTTTTCACCCATCACATCAATCCAAAGCACGCTTTTAAATCTCGGTTGTCTGATCATCCTGCCTTATCATCCAACGGTGTTCGCAAGCCCTCACCCCATAAACCACTCGTTCGTTAGTCCGCGGGAAAGTGGTTTCCCCCACCAACCTACCTGCCATGCGTCGTCATATTACCGCATCGTACCGCCTTGTACGTAAACCACCGAGCCCGGGTAAGCGGTGTAGGGAAACCGCTTACCGCTACCATACCCTCCCACCGCTCATTAATGCGCTCGCATCTTTGCTGCCCGTCAATTGTCGGATCTCCCCGATCATGATCCGATGGTCCACGATCCTCCTTTTCAAATTTCTTCCCGATGGCTTCCGTAATCCAATCTTCACTATTTGTTTATGCGATCCAATGGCTGCTATTGATCCCTGTGCCTTTGTGTCTTCCATCGCCTCCCACCATCAGATCTAGGCCGTCCATTTTGTCATCCCATGGTCAGAATTCATTCGTAGGACATCGTCCATTTTCATGTATTTTTCAGTGTTTTTGGCCTATTTTGTGCGCGCGAAGAAGGAAGAGATGATCCGGTACTCAGTGCATTAAATCCTTAGCTACCTACATTCATGTAACAACACAACCAAGGATAGGAAGAACAATCCTCGAGCAGTTCAATGCCTGCAACAGTTATTGAAATTCATTCAAACAATATTCTACCTGTTCAAGAAGGACATCAAAGTACCAGAAAGGCCGATTTTGTTCATTAAAATGCACAGTTTGTAGCAGAAACCCATATATAAGTATAAATGTGGTTGGTGGCCAGTTAAGACACCTCCACGTATAGGCTAGCAGAGACTTTTTGTAAACAAACTCTATATATACTCAGGAAAAAGATGTAATTAGGTTGATGAGTGTTATTTTTGCTGTAAGGTTCAACTTCTGGAGATTGTAACTGTTGTGATACCTGCAGCATCTAGTCTTCATTTTCAGCTAATGCAAGCTTCTTTTGTTGTTAATTTCTCACTGTCCACTTCTTCTTCTTTGTTCTAGGTTGTGCTTGTATGCATTTTTCATGTGTTGTTAATGTTTAGCATTAGAGGGGCTATCATCCAACCTCTATGTTAGGATTTAGCATGTATCATTGAATTTGTTTGCAGGTTTCTGTTATTTTAATGCCAGAGAGCTGTCATCTTGTCTGTGTATTAGAAAACAGATTTGCAGACCTTTTAACTGGTTGCAGCTGGCCATCACAGGGTCCTGTGCATATGCTGTTATGATCAGTGTTCTCCATCATCACATTTTCTTTAAAACCGTGAGTAATTGGTGGTTGAAGGCCTTGTAGTCTGGGGGTGTTCACCCATGTCTGGGGTCAAGCACAGTAGAAGTGGTTATCTGGCTTGAATATGCAACATTTCTTTCATTCATCCACCATTTATCCAACATTTTTGTTGAGTTTGTAATGTTCCCGAGCATATCTGATATGCAACTGAGGCAAGTTTCTTGGGGTGATAACATTAATTGGCGCCGTTGCCGGGGAGAGGAGAATCGAGGCTCAGCTTCCCTGGGAAAACGACACAGCTTCAAGCTTTGATGATAGACAAGGCTTGAACACATTTTTTGGTTGTAATCATCTATCTGGCGACTCCATTGGAGGGAGACCATCATTTGGCAACTCCACATTGAAATTCTGGCTCAATTTGTGAGACACAGTCGAAGAAATCCTCAGAAATCACCAGTTGAATCAGTGCCTGATCCTGAGAGGACTGTAAAATCGAAGAAATCTTCACAGAAAGGGGCATCAGGATTAGGTAAACCTAAGAAATCTTATTCATCTTTGAAAGATAAAGTTATTGCCAAATATTTACAGTTTGAAGATTTAGAGCACAGCATTGTCAATAAGGAAAAACCTTTATAGATTAGTTCAACCCCTTGTGTAGTTAGTTCCCCTTTGAATCTCAGCGCAAAGAAAACATCCCATTTAGTGAAAAACATCCCTTTATCTTTGCCATCCATCACATTACTCCCTACCATTCGATCTGCTAGTATTCTTCCAAATATTCCAATCATGGTTTGACAACAAGCACCTACGAGGATAGAAAGAATTGTAGCTGCCAAATATGGACCATTGGTATTGCCTGTGCTTTTAAATCCTATGCCTGTGGGAGAATATCAAAATATATGCCTAAATTTACTGGAACAGAGGGAGTAACAGCAGAAAAACACCTAGAAGTTTTTTATAGTTATGCTGATAATTTAGATATAAGTGAAAATGATGTGTGGATGAGAGTTTTTGTCCAGAGCCTTAATGGAGAGGCTAGGAAGTGGTTCAGAGAATTACCCTAGAGATCTATAACAGATATTGAAGCATTAGATGATGTATTTTTGAAGCAATGGGGAGATAAAAAAGACTTGTTGTATTATCATACTGAGTTTGGTAATCTGAAGAGGGAAAATGGTGAATCTTTGCCTGATTTTAATAAAAGGTTCAATCGAATGTATTGTAAGATACTAGCTGAGGTAAAGCCTACTCCCACCTCTTCCAAGCTCACTTATGCCAATGCTTTTGACTTTGATTTCTGCCTGTTATTGAGGGAAAGGAGATGTGCTACACTAGCAGACATGCAGGATGGAGCCCAAGAAGTAGAGTCTAATATCATGGTTGCAGAGAAACTAAAAAATCAAGCTGACAGAAGGAGGCAGAGAGGTCAGGCTTCTACTTCTTCTACTTCATCTTCAGAGCCTAAATTAGATAAAATGACCAAGATGATAGAGTCATTGGCTGCTGAAATTTCTAAGCTAAAGGTTGAGCAGAATTCAGCAAAACCAACGCAACAGAATACATTTGCTCCAAGAAATCCTATTCGATTTAGAAGAGAAAATGAGTAGTTACAGATTATGCAGAGGGGTGAAGAATCAAAAGAAGAGAAAAAAGTTAAAGCTCCTTTCCAAAATGTAGTCATGGAGGAGGAACAATTTGAAGAGGATGAAGATGAAATTCACTATATGGAAGATCCAGGTAGCGCTGCATTTTTGACATTGGCTGTGTATGAACAATCATTGCTGCAGGAACATGACAGTCAAGAATGAGACAAAGAATCTGTTCTACAAACTGAATAGTAGTAGAGATATAATCTAAGATCCAATGCAAAAAATGTCAAAGAAAATTCTGCCCAAAGAGCTGTTGTCCAAACAGAGTCACAAAATATCAGGTAGAAAAGACTAGCAACTGATCCAGTCATCCTCAAAGCTCTAGTTCAAGAGGTAAAAGGTTCTGATAAGATTTCATCTTATTTCAACTCAGAGTCAGAAGTTCAGAAATTGAAAATATCTGTGCCTTTGGTTGAATTGGTAAAGAGTGAAGTGTTTAGAAAGCCTATCCTTGAAGCCCTTGAGCTAGAAACCAAACAAACCTCCACTGACTCTGTCAATTTGCAAGATGACAAGCTTGCCATTGTGCTTAGCCCTATGATTGAACCTGTTGATAATAATTCTCCATCTTTTTATGTCTCATTGACCATTCATGAAAAAATCCTCCACAATTGCCTACTAGACACAGGGGCCAGCCACAATTTAATGCCTAAAGCTGTCATGGAAGAGTTAGGCCTTGATATCACTAGACCCTATCATGATTTATTTTCTTTTGATTCAAGGAAGGTGAAATGTCTAGGATTGATTAAGGATCTGGCCATTACCTTAACTCAGCTCCCCATGAAGAGTATGATGATGGATATTGTGGTAGCAGATATCCCTCCTAAGTTTGGCATGCTTCTTTCGAGAGGGTGGATTAAGAGGCTAGGTGGGACACTACAAAATGATCTATCTTATGCAACTATCCCAGTTTTTGGAGGAGAAAGCAGAAGGTTATATAGAGAAGCACAATTGGAATACATTATTAGTGACAAGAAGAATCCTACAAATCATCCTATATATGCAGTGGACACCAATTTTGGAGCATGTATTCTCCAAATAGAAGAATCTCAGAAGACCGTAATGCAGATCAGAAAACCAACATTTCAGGTCGAGAAAGAGCAAGGAAGTCATATTTTGGAGTTTTTCTTTGATGGAGCATGTTCTAGGGAGACTGCAGGAGCAGGGGTGGTGCTAGTGTCTATAGAGAAAGAAAGCATTCAACTGTCTTTTAAGTTGGTTTTTCAAGTCACAAACAACATAGCAGAATATGAAACTTTGTTGTTGGGCCTTAATACAACAAAAGACAGAGGAATCAAGAATCTGAAGGTGTTTGGAGATGTTGATTTGATAATTCAACAAGTAAATAAAACATTTCGACCAAAGCACCCAAGGTTAAGAGCATACAGAGATGAGGTATGGAGAATCCGAGATTCTTTTGATTATTTATGTATTTCATATATTCCTAAAGCCAAAAATCAACTTGCTGATTCCCTTGTTGTTTCTGCTAGTCTATTCATACCTCTTTTGCCTCCCAGACTAGTGTATGAAGTTCAAATGAAATATAGACCTTCCTTGCCTGATAATGTCTAGCATTGGAAAGTTTTTAATGAAGATGATGAGTTAAATAGGTTCCTGCAAGTCATTGATGAGTTTTCTGAAATGAAAATTGACCAAGAAAATGATGTATTGTTAGAAGACCCCCAGTCCCAGCTTAGAAATATAATTGGTAAAGACATCATTGTCCAGCTTCCTAGTAATCATATTCTTAAGGGCCTAATTCCTCTTGAAAGACTGTTTGACCAAAATGATGTGCCTTACAAGGCTGCTCAGAAAAAAGACCAATCTGCAGTCTGTAAGCATGATATAGGAAGTCTAGGTCAACCTAAATATGTAAATTTGTCCACTCATTTGTCTACTAATCAAAGTGCTGAATACTGCAATTTAATGAGGCAATTTGCTGATGTGTTTGCCTAGGAGTATAGTGACCTAAAAACATATGATAAGAACATAATTTAGCACAAAATCCCTCTGGAGAAAGACACCGTTCCTTTGAAATAGAAGCTGAGACCAATAAATCCTATGCTTTTTCCTCTAATTGAAAAAGAAATTAAAAAATTGTTGGCTTCCAAGATCATAGTCCCTCTCAGATACTCAAAATGGGTAGCTAATCTAGTGGTGGTGAGGAAGAAGAGTGGAGAAATCAGACTGTATGTTGATTTTAGAAATTTAAACAAATGCTCCAAGAAATACAACTATCCTCTGCCAAAGATGGAACATTTGCTGCAAAAAGTCTCAGGAGCCAAAGTAATGTCTTTCTTGGATGGTTTTTCAGGCTTTAATCAGATTGATGTGCATCCATATGATCAAGAAAAGACTGCATTCACCACTCCTTGGGGCACTTTTATGTATGCCAAAATGCCATTTGGATTGATGAATGTTGGAGCCACCTTTCAGAGAGCTATGGATATAGCATTTGTTGGAGAGAAGGACAAATTTGTCCTCAACTACCTTGATGATATAATAGTTTACTCCAGTAGCCATCAAAATCATTTACAACATTTGAAAAAAGTATTCTTGAAGTGCAGAAGGTTTGGAATTTCAGTCAATCCCAAAAAATCTCAATTTGCTTTAAATGAAGGCAAGCTATTAGGACATATTGTATCTGCTGCAGGTGTTCAGATTGACCCAGAAAGAGTCAAAGAAATTCAGACTTTGTCTGTCCCTAGATCAAAGAAGTATATTCAGTCTTTTTTGGGAAAAATTAATTTTGTCAGGAGGTTTGTTCCAAATTTTGCAGAATTGGTTAAGCATGTGACCTCCATGTTGAAGAAAGGATCAGAGGTTAAGTGGACTGATGCAGCAAGAAAATCATTTGATTCCATCAAAAAATCTATTATGGAGGCTCCCACATTAATAAGTCCAGATTACAGCATATTTTCTTTTGCCTCTGAAGACACCATTACAACAGTTTTATTGCAGGCAGATGAAGAAGGTTCAGAACATCCAGTGGAATTTTTCAACAAGAAGTTGAGGGATGCTGAACTGAGGTATGATATTTTTGAAAAACAGGCATATGCTCTTATTAAATCCTTAAGGGCTTTCAAAGCTTATATCTTGCATTCAAAAATAATTGCATATGTGCCTTTTGCTTCAATAAAAGATGTCTTGACTCAAACTGATGCTAATGGAAGAAGGGCAAAATGGATTGCAAAGATGATAGAATTTAACATAGAGCTGAAGCCCACTAAATTGGTAAGAGGTCTGGGTCTTGCCAAGTTATTAACTGAAGAAAATTGCAGGTCTTTAGATATCGATTTCTTGTGCACTATAAATGAAATACAGACAGATATAGAAGAACAAGCAGCTGAAACAAAGGGAAAGCAATCAGTGGCCGAGAGTCTAGCTTCTTGTAATTGGTATGCTGAAATAATTAATTTTTTGCTAAAGCTAGAAATCCCTTCAGGCTTAAGCACAAGTTAATCTAGAACTTTAAAACTTAGAGCAGCAAAATTTTTCATTATGGAAAATCTTCTCTACTGGAGGGATCCATCTGGAATATTTTTAAGGTGTCTGGACAAGGAACAGTCAAAAGAATTTGTGCAGCAGTTTCATAACAGTGTGTATGGAGGACACCATTATTGGAAAACCACAACACATAAAATTCCCAGAGCTGGGTACTATTGGATCACTTTATTTTCTGATGTATTTGTTTTTGTTAAATCTTGTGACAGGTGCCAAATATTTGAAGGAAAGCAGTAGTTGAAATCCCTGCCCCTAAAACCAATAATTGCAAAAGGACCTTTTTAGTAGTGGGGCTTGGATTTTATTGGAGAAATCAATCCACATTCTAGTAGCCAGCATAGATGGATATTAGTAGCCACTGATTATTTCACTAAGTGGATTGAAGCAGTCCCTACCAGGAAGGCTGATCATAATGTGGTCGTGAAGTTATTAATTGAAAATATCTTCAGTAGATTTGGTTGTCCACATAAACTAATCACAGATAATGCGGCACCTTTCAGGGCAAAAGAACTAGTGGAAATATGTGATTCAATGGGTATCAAACTTGTTCATTCCACCTCATATTACCCACAAGGAAATGGTCTAGAAGAATCTTCAAATAAAAGCCTGATAAGGATAATTAAGAAGCTACTGGAAGACAATAAAAAGAATAGGGATTCCAAGCTCAAGTATGCACTGTGGGCTGATAGAGTGACTGTTAAAAATCCACAAGCAATTCTCCTTTCAAGCTGGTATATGTCACTGATGTTGTATTCCCAATTCAATTAATTCTCCCTGTGTAAAAATTCATTCAAGAAGAACAGGATGAGGAAGAATGCATGGCAAAGAGGATCACTGATCTAGTAGAAATACATCAGATTAGCGAACAGATGATTGAAAAAGATGCAGCACATCAGAAAAAGATCAAGGATGCCTTTGACAAGAAGGCAAAAACAAATAGTTTTCAGATTGGTGACTTGGTTTTGAAATGGGATGCACTAAGGAGAAGAAAGGCAATCATGGGAAATTTGATGCTTTTTGGACAGGGCCTTTTATCATTTCACAGGTTCAAGCGAGCAACACCTTCATACTGAAAAGTATGGGAGGAGAGAGAGTCTTTGATGGTCCAGTTAATGGGCGGTTTTTGAAGGTTTATGTTGTTTAAGGTCTTTCACCTTAAGGGTTGTAAATATTGTGTTTTTATCAATTTTAGTATAGATGCAGTAGACTCCATGCCCAATGGAACACTAGGAATTTTGGCTAATGTGTTTTTAGCTGGAAAGGCGGTGGTCTGCAGGTTCTTAAGACCTCACGGGGAGGATCTCATCCCCAGAAGGAGCCACTGTTAGCTATGCTACATTTTGAAACATTTGATGGATTAAATCAGGTCAGACAGTGCTGGTTTGGGTTGCAAAGGGTTTGCAACTGTCTATTGGATCCTTCCTCCTTCATTTTCATTATGCCTTTATAACTCCCCACACCTTTATTTCCTCCTTCCCCTTAAATCCTCCTTATGCTCTTCAAACCCCTTTTATCCTTGTTTTACACCCGCTTTTGGCATAAAACCCATGTTTACCTAGCTCCCGGGTGTTTATGTTTTAAAACCTTATAAAACCCTCAAAACCCTGTATAAACCCATTATGTGCTTAGTCCCCGGGTGCTTTAGTCTTAACACTTATAACCCACATGACCATATTCATAAAGCCGCGGGGTCTTTTCACCGATCACATCAATCCAAATCATGCTTTAAAATCTCAATCGTCTGATCATCCTGCCTTATCATCCAACGGTGTTCGCAAGCACTCACCCCGTAAACCGCTTGTTCGTTAGTCTGTGGGAAAGTGGTTTCCCCCACCGACCTACCTGCCATGCATCGTCATATTACTGCATCGCACCGCCCTGTACGTAAACCGCCGAGCCCGGATAAGCGATGCGAGGAAACCGCTTACCGCCACCATACCCTCCCCCCGCTCATTAATGCGCTCGCATCTTTGCTATCTGTCAACCGTTGGATCTCCCCGATCATGATCCGACGGTCCGCGATCCTACTTTTCGAATTTCTTCCCGATGGCTTCTGTAATCCAATCTTCACTGTCTGTTTACGCGATCTTATGGCTGTTATTGATCCCTGCACCTCTGTGTCTTCCATCTCCTCCCACCATCAGATCTAGGCCGTCTATTTTGTCATCCAATGGTCAGTATTCATTCATAGGCCATCGTCCATTTTCATGAATTTTTCAGTGTTTTCGGCCTGTTTTGTGCGCGCAAAGAAGGAAGAGATGATCCGATACTCACGGCATTAAATCCTCAGCTACCTGCATTCATGTAACAGCACAACAGAGGATAGGAAGGACGATCGTTGAGTAGTTCAATGCCTGCAGCAGTTATTGAAATTCATTCAAACAATATTCTACCTGTTCAAGAAGGACATCAAAGTACTAGAAAGGTCGATTTTGTTCATTAAAATGCACAGTTTGCAATAGAAACCCATATCTAATTGTAAATGTGGTTGGTGGCCAGTTAAGACACCTCCACGTATAGGCTAGCAGAGATTTTTTGTAAACAAACTCTATATATACTCAGGAAAAAGATGTAATTAGGTTGATGAGTGTTATTTTTTGCTGTAAGGTTCAACTTCTGGAGATTGTAACTACTATGATACCTGTAGTATCTGGTCTTCATTTTCAGCTAGCAAGCTTCTTTTGTTGTTAATTTCTCACTGTCCACTTCTTCTTCTTTTTTCCAGGCTATGCTTGTATGCATTTTTCATGTGCTATTAATGTTTAGCATTAGAGGGGCTGTCATCCCACCTCTGTGTTAAGATTTAGCATGTATCATTGAATTTGTTTGCAGGTTTTTGTTATTTTAATGCCAGAGAACTGTCATCTTGTTTGTGTATTAGAAAACAGATTTACAGACCTTTTAACTGGTTGCAACTGGCCATCACAGGGTCTTGTGCATTTGCTGTTGTGATCAGTGTTCTCCATCATCACATTTTCTTTAAAACTGTGAGTAATTGGTGGTTAAAGGCCTTGCAGTCTGGGGGTTTTCACCCATGTCTGGGGTCAAGCACAATAGAAGTGGTTATCTTGCTTGAATATGCAACATTTCTTTCATTCATCCACCATTTATCCAACATTTTTATTGAGTTTGTAATGTTCCTGAGCATCTCTGATATACAACTGAGGAGAGTTTCTTGGGGTGATAACAGTGGCTATCCGATTTCGAGAATCGGATAGCCACTGCCCAATCGTCCATGGCAGTGGCCGGGAAGTGGCTATTTGATTCTCAGAATCAAATAGCCACCGCCCGGCTGCTCGTAGGGGTGGTGGACGATAAAAGTGTTTTTTTTTTAATAAAAAATAAATTTTGTTTTTTTTTTTAAATACAATAAACATATTTAACAAAATTTATTTTTTATTTAAAAAAACAATTTTATGGGCCATCGCCCCCACGAGCAGTGGCTATTTGATTTCGAGAATCAAATAGCCACTTCCTAGCCATCCCCACAGGTGGTTGGGCGATGGCTATCTGATTCTCGGAATTGGATAGCCACCACTCAGCCACCTGTGGGGGTGGCCAGAATTTTGTTGAATATGTTTATTGTATTTAAAAAAACAAAATTTACTTTTTATTCTAAAAAAACAATTTTATCGGCCCCTTCCCCCATGAGCGGCCAAGCGGTGGCTATTTGATTATGAAAATCGAATAGCCACTTCCTAGCCACCCCCATGGGCGGTTGGGCGGTGGCTATCCGATTCTCAGAACCGGATAGCCACTACTCAGCCACCTGTGGGATGGCCGGGTGGTGGTTATCTGATTGTCAGGATTGGATAGCCACCACTCGGCTGCCCATGCAGGTGGCTGAGCAGTGGCTATCCGATTCTGAGAATTGGATATCCAGCACCAGGGCGGTCAAGGGGTGTTTATCCGATTCCGAGAATGGGATAGCCACTGCTTGACCGCTGATGGGGTGGTTATTCGATTCTCGGAATCTAATATCCATTGCTCGACTACCCATGGCGGTGGCTATCTGATTCTGGAAATCGAATAGCCATCACCCGGATGCCCGTGGGGGTGGCTATCCAATTCTCGAAATTGAATAGCCATCGCCCGGTTGCCCATGGGGGTGGCTATTCGATTCTCAGAATCGAATAGCCATCGCCCAACCACTCATGGGGGTGGCTATCTGATTCTCAGAATTAGATGGCCACCTCTTAGCCGCTCATGAGGGTGGTTGGGCGGTGGCTATCCGATTTCGAGAATCGGATAGCCACCCCCACAGGCAGTCGGGTGGTGGTTATCCGATTCCAAGAATCGGATAGCCACCGCCTGACCACCCATGGTGGTGGCTACCCAATTCTTGAAATCAAATAACCATCACCCGGCCACCCTTGGGGGTGTGGCCCTAGGTGGTGGTGTCCTTGTAATTGGTATCTACAAATATCCAACGGAAATCATACTATGTGAAGATGAAATTGAAAGGAAATCAACATATTTTACCTCCTTTGTCGATTTGGAAAGAACTATTGATGACTTCTCATCATCTATTGTTGGTGATTCGCTAGTTGTCTCGGCACATTGCCCAACTTCCTTTCTGACATACCCAAGTCCTACCTAACGGGGTAATTCTTATACTTTGATGGGGTTGATAATACCTTGCACATTGATGCCCAAGACCTTTCCTTAATACCCCATTCTCTTCAATAGTTTGGAGCCAATTCTTGTGGTATGATTTTCAAAAACGACGAAATCATCATCAGGAAATATACATGAAGATGGAGAACTAATTTTTACCTCACATGGGTCATGTTGCAGCTTTTCCAAGGCCTCGTCCTTTTCTTGCAGCAGTCATAGAAAACTATGTTTCTCCTCTATCTCTTCTTGTAGACGCATCTTCAACTCAATGTTCTCTATTTGAATATTATGTTTGTTGTGCTTTAGTTCTTCCATGGCCTAATCTGTGGCTTGCAACTGAAGCTGCAATTGCTCCTTTTCCTCTGTCTCTTTTTGTAGATTTTCATACATTATCTCTACCCTTTTGGAAATTTTCAGCATGGTCTTGTACATCACTTTTTCATCCTTTGTCACTACACATTCCATAATTTGTTCATGTTGTAATTCACATCAACGCAAAGGCCATTCTGATACTACTTGATCTAGGTCTAGGTGTGACAAAGGACCCTTCCAAGACCTTTTACTTTTGTGATTTGTTATATTGTATTTTTAAAAGAACATAAATGAATACATGTGCATGCTGTAAAGAAGGGGAACATGTCAATCATCAACACATGAAAACATAAGCCGTTGATAATGGAGTTCGTCCAGGAGGGACTATGTCGCTAGGCCTCGGTGTCAAGATGGTGTAGGCTGCTGCATTAAGTGCTATCAATAGTAATGATGTACATAAGAGGTGTTGTCATTATCATACTAGGAAAAGGCCCTCATGTAGGAGTGGTGCCAAAATATGTTCCACTACAGGAACTCTCAGTCAAAAGACTCCTATCAGTATGACTCAAAACTCCTGCACGATGAGCATCTTGCCAACATGGCATAAAATGGATCTCAAAGAAAAAATTCATGGTGACACATGAGTATCCCATCAACATACAACAAAGGGTTCTCAAAACACAACATGACAAATCATGACAATAAGTACATCACACAGATGATTCCCCATCACATCAAGCAGGAATCATGAAAATGAGTAAGAAACAAGATCCCACATCAAACATCAAGCAAGGACCTGTGCAACACAATGCATAGCAAAAGAAGTACATGAACATTGCATATACCTCACAACCAAGGGCCATCTGAAGAAGTGGATGTCAAATTGTTGAAGTTGCTCGGACCATCGATCTCAAAGCATCAATCACATGGAAATGGTTGCTCGCACATGAATGATGACACCTTCATTCCACTTAAAAAGTGGCTGAAGAATAGAATGAGAGAATAAGAATTTTGAATGCACCATCAGATTTGTGACGTCGAATTGTGCAAAATCGACTGTCCAATTTTTGGATTCTGAGAAATTGAGAATCTGGGGCTCAAGGAATCTTTTATATTCCTCCTAGATTCCTCAAAGATTCTTCTCCATGGATTGACAAAAGATCTACAACTCCAAAGGTGAATCTGACCTCGCCATTGTGATCTCTGTGAAAAACCATGAAAAACCACTGTAAACTTGACTATATTCCGACAAGGAGAAAAATTACCTCCTCAGGAAAATTGCAAGGATCATGGTTCCGCTCCCTATTTTTGTAGCAGTCATGATTCCACCTGCATACTAAAAAATGAATGAAAGTGCATACCTTCGATGGAGACACAGACAATTCCATTGCATTCGTGGTGTTGAGAAGTGCTAAAACCATATAAAATTTGTCAAAATCTGACAAAGTGAAATTTCACCCCTCCTGCAAAATGCTGCTTCGAACTGTGTGCCAAGATTCTACCTCATCTATATCGAAATTCATGCCTGATCCTAGTTCCCCCATCTCCCCTTGAACTATGTGCAAATGAGGTTTAAATAAAACAATGCGGGCAGATTGTACAAGAAAATCTGTTTGGTAGATTGGTTAAAATCTCGCATTATGAGGAGGAGGTCGGGTGGTCAAACCCCGACCCCTCCAAATTTACATGCCTTTTGTTTTTTTTTTTTTAAACCACAATGTATTGGTTTCAGGGGTCGGGTCCACATTGGGCAGCCCGCCCCATAACCCCACAACGATTGAATGGCATGTTGATTTATTGTTTGGAGGTCGTTTAAGTGGGGCATTAAAGGATGGTAGATGGGGCTGCCCAATGGGGGGCCGACCCACGTGGGCCAGGTGGGTTCAATCCCCATCGGCCCCACTTAACTGTTATGTGTTTAAAGTTTTGGTGGATGGTTGGTTGGGGCATGGCAGGGTTGGTGGCCCACCACCCAAAACTTGATTTTTTTTAAATCACTATGCCATTGGAAAAATTCTGAATTTAAGGCGAAGGATTCATTTTAACTGGCGCAAAAATTTGCCCGGAATTTGGCTAGAGTTGGATAGATTTTTTCTGTCGAAAACTTTCAAATTGTGACCTCCTTAAGCCCACCCAATCAGCAAAAGTCAACCCATCTTTGACTGCTTCTAAAATTCGAATACGGACTCCGTTTGATGAACCGTTCACACTACCACGATTAGGACGACGAGATCTACACTTTGGCGCTAGTTTGAGCGTAATATAAAAAAATTTATTTTTGATCTTCCTTGAGTCCTCTTTGTCCTGTGTGTGTCTCTAGAGCCACCTAGATAAATAAAAAGAACTGACATCTTATGATTTTTTTAGCCTTAAGGGCATATCGAACCACTGCTAAAACTACAACTAGATTTACACCTTTCCAATTGGTGTATGGTCTAGAAGCCACTCTACCCATTGAGTGTTAGATCCCATCATTGAAGCTAACTATCGAACTATTTCCTAGTACTTCGCCTAAATAAGAACGGTTGCTTTACTTAGAATGTCTTGGCAAGACTCACCAAATTACCACATTGGTAACTGAGACTCAAAAATGATGACTTAAAGCCCAATATGATAAAACTTTGACCCATTGTTCATATGTGGAAGGTGACTTGGCCTTATTGTATGATCAAGTTAACGATAAATTAAGAGTTGAAAAGTTCGACCCATGTAGCATGGACCCTATATTGTCAAAAATGTATTACAAAAGGGTGCATATGAGTTAGTTGATTATGATGGAAATCAGTTGTCAAAGACCCGCATGGGCTCTACCTAAAAAATTATTATGCTTGATCTTGTGTAGATACTTTGTACAATAGTGTGTGTTTCATTAGTGTGTTTTCTTTTTGTGTGATTGTTTGCATTTTTTCAAACATTTTTCCCCCTGCTTACCACGTGTTCCACCTGGTTTGTAGATGTCGACGAACCCTCTTCCTTACTTTGGTTTCATTTATGGCACTTGTTGTAGTACACAAAATCGGTCTTCTGCTGTGTGGGCACTCTTTGCTCCAAATGATGAGTTAGTCATTTTACCAGGTATATTTCTAGGGCACACAACTAACAATATAGTAGAATATAGTGTGGTTATCGAACTATTGTCTGAAGCTATTTCACTTGGTATTAGAGCATTGGTTGTTAAACTTGATTCACAACTCATTATATTACAATTAAACATGCATTATTTCATCATAACCCCAACATTTTAAGAATGTCTTTGCATGTTCTTCTGTTGGAAAGAAATTTTACACATTCCAAGACATTTAAATACATTAACATATGCATTAGCTAACCATGTTTTAAATCAAAATTTGCAACATATGTAAAAGGAAAAACAATGATACGATAGGAACATTAGGTACATAAGATAAAACATGTATATATATAGATCACCATATAGAGTTTGAAAAATTATTTTTACGTCGAAAATCAAAATTTGTGTTATGAGACACATGGCTCCTCGAGCCTAGATAAGTGAAAAAATAATACTAGAGACATGTCTATTTTCCAACATGATATAGCTCTAACAACTTGGCCCAACAACTCACATAGTCTAGCTGATATCCTCGTGGAATGCGTCTAATACAGAAGTGGCACCTCATCAATAGTAGGATAATCTTGAATTCCTCTAGTCAAGGCCTCCATATTATGCTCCACCTCCACCGTAGGATTGACTCCCTCAAAATATGGTGCATCCTCAAGCTGTGATGCCTCTCTCCTCACTATCGAAGAAACCCCTACAGGTCTCTCTGGTCCCACATCTGCAAAATATCAAAAGTCTTGATCTGAATTCACATAATTAAAAAACATTAAAAAATCTTGGAATACTTTAAATTTTTTTTGTACCTTAGTCATTCCATTGCACTCGAGGTGCCAGTGGGAGATCATGGTCTCCTTAGAAATCTATCCCAGGATAGGCCCAATCATCCACCATGATGAGATGCTGACGTAGCCATACAAAGAACACAAGTGGAAAGGACATTTGTTTCCCACCTCCATGATGAGGTATCAACTCTCCCCATCACAGTAAATGTGGATTCCTAGGTTTGGGAGCTTCAACCTCCACCCAATGATATCTAAATAGCGAAACCTTCTCTAGAAAGGACATCACCAAAATTGATCCGTAGCCAAATTGTTTGAGTTTACTTGTCTTGCACTTGTTGAGCTAGTATTT
Source organism: Pinus tabuliformis (assembly GCA_031772625.1). Classification (NCBI taxonomy): domain Eukaryota; kingdom Viridiplantae; phylum Streptophyta; class Pinopsida; order Pinales; family Pinaceae; genus Pinus; species Pinus tabuliformis. The sequence goes on from CM062811.1 coordinate 331,657,426, forward strand.
CATATTGACCAATAGTCCTTCACACCAGTTGAACACAGTCGAACTGAGGCAATCCACTACATACTATAATTGGGATTTTCTTGCCTCATGTAGAGCTTGGACCCCAGCCATTCAAAATATGGTCTGGATAATTGTTCGTAATGGTAGATTTATGATGGTTTTTATGTCTACCTTCCTAACTTTTGTCTTGCAGGAACTATGGAAATGTCTAGCTATTAGCATGTTAGTGCTTTCTCCTCTAGCATGAGGTCTAGACAATTGAACACATTGTCCTCTCCTGGACAACCCAGTGATGAAGTATATGTCTGTAACTTCTATGTCAAGCTCTTGGTCCCTATTATAAACATATGATGGTCTACATCCCACCATCCTATCTAGTGTTGCAATAACTCCACTTGGGCTCTGATCCCAGGGGAATGTAAGAATTTAATGAATCCACATGCATGAAGATCCATTATGCAATTATGATCCTGTGATGCTTGATGATCTTCCACTTCATGGCCTCTTTCTTTCCACTAAATAGCCATTTTATCCAACAAATAGCCTGTAAAATATCATTGAACAAGGTTTTAATTATATTCCATGGAGGAAAATTTGCAAAACAATTAGTAATTGTGGAGATCTATTGAAAATTTTTATTATATGGAACAAATTCATCTATATCTATTTTTTGCCGCACTTCCAACATGATGGCACCATTAAGCTTCGGGAGGGAAGCATGATCCCAATGGGTAAAATTTGAGTTGGCTTCCCTTGACTCAAATTTTTTTCAGAACCTCCTAAATACCTATTCTATGGGTTAATTGAAATTACTATAAATTGTAGAGGAAGGACATATCTCTTACCTGTGATAGACAGTTCGCTAAACGATACCCTGGATCGATCACACTCCTCGCTTGAAGATCGGGCTAATTTAGTGCAAAATGTGCTCTATAGTTCACAAAATTACAAATGGTAAATTTATTTCTACTTTTGGAGTTTATATAGACTTTTAAAACTATATTTTCCATTTAGGACATATTTTTACCTATATTTATATATTTTTCTCGAACTGGGTAACATTTGTTCACATGTGTAGCAACAGGTTATTACTAATTAGCGATGGTAATTGATTTTGGATGAAATATTTAGTTTTATTTGATCACTTTTCAAACTTGTAAAAAATAAACGAAAAAGAAACCCATTGGAGTCGTCTTTCCAATCTTTTATGACTCTCAAAATATGAAAACATTTCCAAGAACTTATATTTTTGAACTTGTAAAAGTAAATGAAAAAACATCTACTCAATATAAGTCTAACCCTTTTCTAGACTGACATAGACTAGTTACGAAAGAGGAATACCTTAGTCGAACATGGCTAAGAGATTCTCTTGAGTAATTTTTTCTACCTTTTCTGGCTTAAGAGACTATCTATGAAAAGGGACATCTAGAGTTTTCTTTTTGCCTCTTTTTCAAACTCTCTAAACATGAAAAATACATCAACTTACCCCTCTATCAGACTCGTAAAACTAAAATGACAAAGGACTTGTCACCATGATGAGAGTAAGATACTCCTTCCTAGGGCTCGTTAAAACTACTAGGATGGATTCATCCAAAGGATGAACTTATACAACAAGCATATGATATCCTCTTTAAGCTTGAGATTAAATTAAGGTACTCACTAGAAAAAGTGGGAAAAAATGGAAAGAAACATATATCCTTTATTTTCTATAAAAGGAAGCATGTCGCTCTTGAACATGACACTTATATGTCTCATTTCAAGTTTGGGTTATCCTCACTTCATTCCTTGCCTCGCTGGGTTTTGGGAATCCATTTGCCTCTCATCTAATTACATCCTATTGTCACCATGACCTATGATCATATTTTGAGTCAAATGCTGCCAAATTTTGGAGTCATGTCACCTATATGTTCAATAGAAGTCCCATCTGCAATTCAAACCCCTTATACATTCTTTGACTTTTTTGCAACAATCCTCAATCACACTTGCCAACTATGCAAAATCCTATGTTTCATGTCAATGATGTGGGAAACATTATGGCCCTCCTTTGATGGATCACTTCCTATCGACCTCGACTCATTATTGAGGAAGATGGTCTAGAAACTCCGTTTCAGCAGCTTGGAGATTGCATGCCTCAATGGTAGGTTCTTCACATTCGACAATAGGTTCACATCATTAGCCTTTAATTGAATCATTCTGTGAGTGTTCAACTTTAGTTTCATTATTCACATTCGTGGATTTTGTTGTTGTACCTTGAGGAGACATCGTAATCATTGGTGGTTTCTCTCGTCCCTATTAACGGTTTACATCATTGACCAATAATTAGGTGGTTTCTACCATGTTCAAATATGACACATTTATTCGCATAGTTATATTCGTACTTTGGTCGGATCGAGTGAGAGATGAAGACCCTAGGTTTCATCTGATAAATCCAGGCCACGTGGAGTTATTAAGTATTCAAGATTGCACACATGATCCCTTGTATTCGGATGGTTGCATCCACGTCATGGATCCATAAACATAATCCTTTCTATTCGGATGGTTGCATCGATGCCATGGATTCATGTATTGTTAGATGCCTACTATGAGATGTATTATTAGGCATACTTACATCAAATATCTCAAATATGTTATATTATGTTTGATTTGCAGGTCTTCTGACATTGTTTCTCTAAGTCATTTCATTGGCTTGTAAAGCACTTCAACCATCACTTCTTGTTATACCTACATGCTTTAGGGGGGAATCTGTTATAAATTATTTTGTCACACTCCCCATCTCATATCCTGATGTGTCAAACCTTGTGTCGTTAATGCCACAAATTTCACAACATGATGAAAGTTTTCAATGTATTCAACATGCAACATGTTCAAAAGCATCCCTGTGAAAAGAAGAAAACTTGACATGAAAGAAATTTTTAATAACTTTTGAAAACCCTTGTTTTTCAAGATCAATTTGTTTTGCATAACTAGCGACCCATGTTGGTCACTTGTTCCATCATACTGTCCTAGTGCTGTCAGCACAACTTTTATCACGAAATTTGCACTAGTCCTCTTCAGGTAGTTTTTCCCAAAATGGAGGATAATATTCTCTTACTAGAAGTCTCGAGAATGGCGAGCTAGTTATAGGTGAATGAAGATTGGAAAAATACCTCCCATTCCTGGTCCTTGATCCTACTTCCATGGATATTTCCCTTGAGATGTGGAACTTCTCCCTCCTTTCATGGATCCTGAACTCCCTCTCATTCCCTATAAATGATATCCCTTCTATCCACTAATGATTGGCTTATGATTGATTTCCTTCCTAGTGCTGAACTATGCCCTATTGCTGTCCATTTTGCTAAGGAGAAAGGAGTGCTTGAAGATTAAGGATAGGACTTGGAAACTCACCTAAAGGAGGCTTCCAACATCAAGGCTCTAATGGTTGTAATGACCCCCTTACCATCTATTACTAATACGTTATGTGTTTTCTTTCCATAAATGTGTCAATTATTGCTCATTTAGTGTAATACTCCTTGATCTCTTACATGGTTTATATTGGAATGAATTTTTCGATGTATGTGTTTCTTGTCTCCACGTGATTTTTCTTGTAGGTATTCATCCATAATGGTGAAGAGGAGATTGAACTTGGAAACGAACTAATCAACAATGACACCAGCGGATGTTGGCATCAAAGTGAGGCAGCTCATCTATCCTCCTTTGTGTTTTCTAGTATAAACTAGAAAATTTTACATATATTTGTCTTTGTTTGATGCTAGATCCTCTGATAGGATTAGAGGGATCCTTTCTTTTTGCAGAAGGGATTGCCTGCCCAACAATCATTTATGGCAGATCAAGATGTATGCACCACCATGCCCTACAAATGGCCTACAATCCACCCATATTGCATAGACCATTTGTGTCACTTCATCCGCCTCACCAAACAACACAAAGACCAACGAATGGGACCCCCACCCTCAGCAAAAAGTCCACACCTCCATACATGTCACCATTATTATCGGGCACCTATCTGCATGTCTATACATCCAAATCACCTTCATATTCTTTTGGCAAGTGTACAAATATTTTTTAGGAAAAAGACTCTCACCGACATTTTTGATGTCTTTTACCTGACGATAATTTCTAGTCAACCTTGCTCAAAGTTCACACATCAGCCATAGTCATTTACCATCTTCACGCAGTTAGAACATACTCACACCCACCTTGGAAATACTACTGACTTCAAGGCCATCCATATCAGTGAACATGTTTTCAATTCTGCCATTTGCACAAAAGCTCCGACCTCGGGCCAATTTTCGATATCCACTCATATTGTTAGCTCTTATTATCATGCCTTATCTGACCCACACTATTATAGGTTGTTTAAATTTCATATTGATTCCCTGACACAACATGTTGGGAGGTTAATGCTCCTTTCCTGTAGACTTCAACATTTGTATTCTAGGATAGAGGCAGTACCTTGGATACTCCCCCCTTGAAGGGATATCCTTAGGTAGCATAATGGGAACCACTATTGCCTATTGGTGTCATTCGTCCCCTTGACATTTGACACCAACACAAGTTTTCATGTCAAGGTGGTGTCATGCTTAACGATCGTTTCAGTTATTTCATTTATTTGAATGCCCATGCATCACTGAGCACCTCATTCAACAATTATCACATCAAGATATGGGGGAGTGTTATAGAAATTTTTGGGCACTGAAACCCCAAGCATAAATGTCCATAAACCAAGGGCTCCTAAGTCCCTAAAGGTGTTGTTCCAACCCCTAAAAGAACAAGGTCAACTGATTACAGCTTCTCCCAAAATTTCTCCATGAAAAACCACTCAGAAGTGGTCAAAACTGGACCATTTCACCTGCTCCATAGGCAAAGTGTGTTGCATCCCACCTAAATACACATAGTAGGTGCGTTGCATGTCAAAAAGCCCTTCTATGGGGTGCGATGGATGAGAAGGGACAAATGGCAGGGTCAATCCTCAAGGTGGAGAAGCATGGAATCTTCTAGAAACTTCTCCTGTGACACTTGCCTCTCTGAATTCGACCAGGGATGAGTAAGAGATCATCAATCTCCAAGTGGAATCAAAAAATATCAGAGGGGAGACACTAATCAAATCTCAAGCTAACTCACCTCCCTTGTAGACATCTATATATGGATCCCTCATCCCAGAGATCCAGAGGCTGGAATTTTATATCTTGTAAGGAAGTGCTGCTAGTTTCTTGGTGCAATATCATAGTGTTGAATGATCTAAGATTTTCATGAGGTGAAGAAGGGCTTCTTGCTGAGAGGATGATGCTAGGTCAGAACAATTGGTTGTAATTATCTTGGCTCTTTCTTTATTATCAATAAAAATATTCAAGTTTTCCTCCATACACTTGTGTGATAGATGTTTTATGCATTTGTGTGGTTAATATACATCTGATCCTATATTGCTTATGATAATAGATCTATGTTATCGTATAGTGTTATGCTGCTTTGATTCTACAGGTACTCTATGAAGCTGGGTATACAAGAAAGCAAGTAGCAAAGGACTATCAAAAGAGAGAGGAGTCGAGCAAGGAACCAAGCGTGAGACAGAGGTTGGTCTCCTTTATTATTCTCTCATCTATCTCTCATAAAGGAAAACGAAAGTAGTTTTAGTTTGTTTGTTTCTAAGGTAGCTACCAGCCTTAGTGGGATTAGCAGCTCTGCATAGACACTATTCCCGATAACAAAATGGTGACTCTGCTAGGGAGCGAGTAGATTGTTTGTTCATCTACATTTGTTTACTTTATAAACTTACAGACGGAGCCTGAAGTTAAGCCAGCTAGCCTTCGAGCTGCATTTGCTATGCAAGTGGAAAGTAGATCAATGCTGCTTCAGTCAATCTCTGAGTTTTGTTTATGAATTAAACAGTTGATTTACAAGCTCTCTAATTGCCCTTGTGCTGGCTCTAGTAACCTCCTCAGATATACCCCTGTGGTTGATTTACTGATTACCACTTGCTCGGCCAAAATCCCTGAACTGAACTGCAAACTGTGACCTGCAACCCAATCAAAGTCTCGTCCCTGGTCCAGCACACTGTCTGTTCTGTGAACTTCAAATGCAGTGCACTTCCCGAGTGTAGTAGGTGCGTTGCGTTTAAATTTTACTGTGTTAGAGGTGCACTGATCAGACAAGGCCTTGTTCCTAAATTTTGGTTTCTGTGTTCACTCTTTTCAGATCTATTCAAGAGTTTTGCTACCTGTAGTCAGTACACCTCTGTTTGAAACCGATTTCCTTGCTGTTATTCCGCCTCCATTGTGCAAAGAACTGTAAATGTTTTTATGTATTTTTTGAGTCATTTTTAGTTCTCCTTTACAAAGAAGTAGCGTAATTGTACTGTCGTTTCTTGATTTGAAAGTGTCGCAAGTGTCGTTTTCAATCATATAAGAGAATCTAATTGTTCTTGATAGTCGATTACCCTGTTACTCTTGTATTTGATTTGAATTAGTAGTTTTTCTAGTGTCAAAAGCAAGTTTTCAATTCCAAATCGCAAAGTGTTGTCATTGTCATCATTTTGTCTTGAAAAGAAACTTGTTAGTAATTGTCGCTTTGAAAAACAATTCAGATTGTGCATTAGCTTTCTTTTTATCATTTACACATTAAGAAGGCTGAAAACAAATACATGCATGTGCATTTGCATTTAGACTGATTGTCGGTTTGATTTAGGACAGTGCATATAGTGTGTGCTCTCTACTCTTTGTTGAAAGAACTCCATCTCTCTTTCCTTAGTAGCTAGGATTTTCATTGCAAAAGGAAGATTAAACGATTGTTTATCATCTTAGATTGCATTTTAGGAATTGTACATCTACATCACGTGGTGAACCTGAAAGGCAAATTTCTTAAGCAAGATCAACCATAAAATAAATTTAATGAATCTAAAAACGCTTTGGAACCTAACGCACAACATCTAGAAGTCTAGCCTAGAGACGTATTCCGGCGTCGTAAAACCTGGTAACTGTTGTTTTCACTGTTGGTTGGGTGATTCCTCCACTTTGAGACGATAAGTGCTAGTACGGACTTGTGCTCCCATGTACCGTCGAGTATATATTGGGAGACCACAATAGGCTTTATCCTTTATCCATAGGAAGCCGTGTCTACCGCCCTATCGATCGCAATGCACTGAACACAACATTCGGGAAGATTGACTGCCATACCGTAAAAAGTATTCTACAGTTTTACGATTGGTTTGGTAATCCCTCTGTCTAGATTTCCAAAGTAGTCTCTTTCGTTCCTTTTCAGACTCCTTAAAGGAAAAGGTCCATCTGAGCACTTGTCACTTCAGGCTCATTAAAAATCGAAGGTGACTAGAGTCATATTTTGTTTTTTCTCGACTCTTAAAAATTGAAAAACAAGTTGTGTCAAAGCGTCTAAAATTTATTTTAATCGGAATAACATCACTGTTCCCTCGTTGGGCTTAGAAGTTAGTCTACCTTCATCGCAAGTTCTTGTAGAATCGCTAGGAAATCTTTTGGATAGACTAGATATGTCTGAACAATCATCAACATCCAGGACTGTGTCATCTGACGCAACAGCAGCAGAGCCTCCTGCTGCTACTCCAACGATGTTCGCCGGTATACCATTTGTCCTGGAAAGTTATCAACAACAAGCCAGAGTCCAATCAGGGACTGTTTTGACGACATGGCCAATTCCTATTTCTTCATCTGGATTATCATCTGGTATTTCTTATGCTGAAACTCAACAAATTGATCCAATGTGTCTTCAAAGGCCAATCTACCCTTTAAGTATTGGATTGCCACCATATGGAGGGCAATATGCCTTTTCATTGTTCCCTCCTGGAGAACAACCATATGAGAGTTTACAACAAAGTTCAGGTCAAACTGGAATTACATCCAGCGGTTGGGTACCAATACTGCGTCAGCAACCAAGGGTTGTATATTCAATGCAACCAGTCCACCCTGTGTCGAATATTCCCACTATACCCGCTATGGTGACTGCGTCACAAGTACAAGTGCTACTTGTTGTATGTCAACCCCAAGTTTCTCAGGTTGTAATACACCAACCTCTTGTCTCAATGACTCAATCACAACCTCAAGTTAGTGCCTCCTTATCTGGAGCGACTCAGGCTCAAACAAGTACTATGACTCCTCATCTTGGTCAATCATCTAGTATTGGGCAACAAAAAATGGTCCAACAACCATGGCTGATTCAATCTCAACAACTGCCATTCTAGCAATCATATCAAGGACCTGAGAAACAAGTCTTTGTAAGTAATGGGCAACTGCATTTCCAAAGCGGTTATCAATAATCATATTATAATGGTTATGCCCATCAACCTTATCAAAGTTACCAACATCAAATACATTATGCTGGTATGAAAAGACCCACTGCTCAAGCGATTCCATCTTATCCTGGGTATGCTTCGCCTAACCTAAATCAACAGTTGCCCTTTGTAGCAACTTTAGAATTACCAGATCTAAACCGACTGACGAATGGTCCGATTGTTTACGCCCCTTGGTGGCCGGCGATTCTGCATAAACTTCCGTCAGATATTCCTAAATTTAATGGAAATCCGGGTGAAGACCCGTTGAATCATGTGATGACCTTTCATCTGTGGTGTTCATCAAACACCCTAAAAGATGATTCGATTAGGCTTCGCCTTTTTCAGAGAATGTTAATTGGTCCGGCAGCAAAATGGTATATCGAATTACCTAGAGTTTCGTTTGATAACTTTAGTACCCTAGCCACAACCTTTTTAACCCATTTTCAGTTACCCATAAGGTACGAAATGAGAACAGAACTTCTTACCAATTTCAAGCAGACAACGGCCACTCATATATTTGATCATATTCATGTGTGGCGACGTCGTCGCGGAATGGTAAAAACATATGTTCCTGATCAGCTGCTAGCTGAATGGTTTATTAAGTCTTTATTACCTTCTATTACGGAAGATGTGGAAAAAGGAGGAGTCGTCACTAAAGAGCAAGTCATTGCTCGTGCGAAATATCTAGACTTGATATATACTCATTCTGGCACGCTCTACGATAAAATCCCTGATGCTCTTAGACCAGAATTCTCCGTTCCTCCTCCACCTAAATCAAACAAAGACTCTCATGCCGGCGATGGCGTGATAGGTACGATAAGCACGAAATCGACAAAGGCTACATCTAAGAAAGCCCATAATATTTCTGATCAAAATGCAAATGAAGAACTTCTCGCCTCGGAGGTAAATGTCGTGTCGACCGACAAGGGGAAACAACTAAAGCAACCAGGGGGTAAGAAGAAAAAGAAAGGGAAGAAGAAGAAATAGGAGGAGTCGTCTCCTGAAAAATATTTCGTAAACCCTTCTAGAAATAGGAAGCCAAATCATCCATGCTTTATATGCGATGAGGATCATTGGACATTAGATTGTCCATATAAAGCTGAGCTTAGAAAATTCTTCAAGAATAAAAAAACCTCGGCAGTATTAACTGATCCGTTTCCGAATCCAGGAACAAATATGGTCGCTAGTGACAATGCTTCCCGATCCCAAGTACTTATGCTATCCGTTTCGAAGCACCAAAATGATGCTTTAATATCGACAAGGAATAAAGATTACGGGAATCCACAGCTGTCAAACAACAAGGCTAATGATCAACCTAGTAGTTCGACAACAACTTCGACCGAAGTTGTGCCACCCATCGTTCTTGAGCTAACGATAAAGCCACCAAAGGGAGTAGTACAAAAATCGACATTTAATCCTTGTGCCAGAGCAGCACAACATTATAATATATTAGGGGACTTGGCCCAATCGCCGTCCACTATGTCGACACTTGACGAACTGTAAAATTGCCCCTCCCAAAAGCAAGTTTTATTATCAACAATAGGTGGGATTGACCCGATGGATTCCAATCTTGTGCCTTTGATCATAAAGGATATGACCCTCAGTTACCAACTCAACTAGCTTTCCTTGTTCAAGTGAAAGACCTAAAAAAAACTGTTCATTGAACAATTATTGATGAGGGGGCATCTACATGTATTATGTCAAAGATTTGCTGGAAAAATTTAGGCTCACCACCCTTGTCGAGATCGTCAACGACGTTAAAAGCCTTTGATGGATGATCATACACTCCATACGGGATTTTAAATAACTTGCAAGTTGAACTGGGGGGAAAAACAGTAGAAATTGATATTGAAGTAATCGACGGAAACCTCGATTACAACATCCTACTGGGAAGGCCCTAGATATATGCCATGGCCACAGTTGTGTCGATCTACTTCAAGAAGATTGCATTTCCCTTCCAAGGAGGAATTACAATCGTCGACCAACAAACATTTCTCCCCAATAGTTCACAAGTTACGGGAAGCATTCCAATGATCCATGGAAGAAATCATTTGCTTCAAAATATTGGAGTAGGCCTCCTAAAAGACCTTGCCTTAATGGGTATTTTTGACCTACCGCCTCTGAGAAATCTGGCGGAAGTGGCCATAGTGGAAACCTGCAATATGAAATCTTCTATATCTAATGGATTCAGAAGATTCATAAACATTTTGTCAGCATGGATCATCACCATTTTAGAAATATTGTGGCAATCAATTTTCTTGGCCTGGGGGGCAAACCCAAATCAACACTCATCGAGTGTTTGGATAGATACGTCTAAGGAATATGGCACCTCTTCAGATCCTTGGTCACATGTACATTCTACAGACAAAGGAACCATTCAATCAATGATGATAGGAGAAACACCATGGGAATATTACAACCCTTCCATAGGAGAGGCTCCCATCTTCTGGATTACCACGAAGATTATTCCAGCAACCTTAATCATCCTTCAGTTTTTTATTTTCTATCAAATACTGTAAGTATGGTTTATTTAGAGGATGGTTCTTATCTCATGTCGACCTCGTTAAAAAATGAAACAGGGAGTCATGAGGATAGTTCTTTTACTGTGTCAACCTCATTAAAAAATGAAACGACTCCCTTTCCAAATCGAGTTTTTGATTACGATCTCGTAAAATCAAAGTCGAGTCTTTCAAAGATCTCGAAGGTAAACCTTCATTCCAACCACCGAGTTGAATGCAATGAAGCTTGGGGGGCATGCACCTCGATTTGCATTACTATGCTGGGGGCATGCAGACTTATCATGAGCAGTATTACTACAGGGTTCAAGCTCGTTAAAAAATAAACCTGCCTCGAGCAGTTTTAAAGCGGAATTCAAGCTCGTTAAAAAATAAACATAAGCAATGAGCAAATGTTCCTCCAGAGTTTAAGGTCATTAAAAAATGAACCAATTTCCAGTAAATAACCATCGTGAATGTATTATCATCAGCCTTTGAAGCCTTGGTCGTGTTCTCATCATCACCTCCACTCTGTATTGGCCGATCATTCACCCCCATTTGATTGTTTACCCTTTTTGAGGAACAGCTGCGAAGAGTGATCTTGTTAGTCATCCTTGTGACACTGCCGTGATTGGAAAATTCCAAACCTTACTTGGAATCAGCTGCTACCCAAATTTATCACTCGTTCCTCAAAGATGAGTCTCCTTTAAGCTCTTTTCAACTGACTCGTAAAATATGAAAAGATTGCCGAGCCATTGGCCTCTCTAGCTCGTTAAAGTGATCGGAAGTGCTATCCCTCCTTTAGATTTTAATCTTTTTGGACCTGAGGGATTATTACACAAAAAGATCGAGTGCTTGTTTTGTTCGGCTCATTAAAAGTACTGAAAATTCATCCCTTCTGTATTATTTTATACTTTTCCGGACTTAAGGGATTAGATGATGAAAAAGGATTTTTTGGAGTTTCCTTTATGTTCCTTTTCAGACTCTCTAAAATTGAAAAGGACCGAGTTATCTTTGTCGTTAAACTCGTTAAAACCTAATAGCGACAAACTTGTCCATAACAGACAAGAACGAGTTTCAGTATCGCTAGGCTCGTTAAAACATAGCGATGGGTTTGCCCAAAGGGAAAATTATAGAACAAGCATATGTTATCCTCCTCAAGCTTGACAAAAATAAAGAGGTACTAGTTAGCAATGACTAGGGAAAAATTGGGAAGAAAACTTGAAGAAACTTTGTTGGTAGCAAGTCGCTCTTGAACATGACACTTTCACTCTGCATCCAAGTCGGGTTGGGTTGTTCCATTCACTAGTCACATCACCATGGTTCCCTCACACCATCCACATTTGGGGTTAATGCTACCAAGCCATCATGTCAGTGTCGCCGATATGTTCAAGAGAAGTCACTCAGAGAATTCACCTGTGTCTCACCCACTGCAATACATTTACGCTCCATTCTTTCATGACCGCCACCCTGAACCTTATATCACTAGATCGTTTTCACCTCCATTAAAATCATTTGCTACGTTCCGTGTCATTGATGTGGGATTCATTAAGGCCCTCTTATGACGTATCGCTTCTTGTCTACATTAGCTCATTATCCAAGAAGTCGATCTAGGAACAACACTTTCAGTACTTTGAAGCTTGCATGCCTCAATGGCAAGTTTCTCACTTCCGACGACAGGTTTACATCAATGGCCTTCGACCGAAAGATTTTGCGTGGTGTTTGACGCCAAGTCCTTTATTCACACCACGTAAATTGTACTGTAGTACCTTAAGGGTCATCATCATTATCGGTGATTCCTCTCGCACCTGTTAACGACTTACATCATTGGCTGGTAATCAGGCGATGTCTTTCCATATTCGACTCCAGAACATCTCTCACATGGATCGACTTGTAGTTTGAGTGAAGATCGAACGAGATTGAAGACCCTGGATCTAGTTTCATCCATCTGGGCTACGATATATGTTCATGGAAATAAAGACATCAAATGTACATCATTGCTGCACAGATAATCATCCAATCTAAGTAATGATGGCTCTACCGGAATCATCAGTCTACACTCAAACGATTGTCTGTCTCATGTACATGAAAAATCAATTTATAAAGCTGAGCATGGGAATGCCCGCCTCAACTAGATCATGAAAATATTATGAAGATAATGTATTGTATTGTATCTTATTACAGGTCTCCTTCTAGCTTGAAAGAACTTTGGATCCTCATGATAAAGCATTTCACCCGACATCAAAAAGATTAACGACCTCATGCTTTAGGGGGAAACTGTTATAGAAATTTTTGGGCACTGCAACCCCAAGCATAAATATCCATAAACCAAGGGCTCCTAAGTCCCTAAAGGTGTTGTTCCACCACCTAAAAGAACAAGGTCAACTGATTACAACTTCTCCCAGAAGTTATCCATGAAAAACCACTCAGAACTGGTCAAAACTGGACCATTTCACCTGCTCCATAGGCAAAGTGCGTTGCATCCCACCTAAATACACACAGTAGGTGCGTTGCATGTCAAAAAGCCCTTCTATGGGGTGCGATGGGTGAGAAGGGACAAATGGCAAGGTCAATCCGCAAGGTGGAGAAGCATGGAATCTTCCAGAAACTTCTCCTGTGACACTTGCCTCTCTAAATTCGACCAGGGATGAGTAAGAGATCATCAATCTCCAAGTGGAATCAAGAACTATCAGAGGGGAGACACTAATCAAATCTCAAGCGGACTCACCTCCCTTGCAGACATCTATATATGGATCCCTCATCCCAGAGATCTAGAGGTTGGAATTTTGTATCTTGTAAGGAAGTGCTGCTGGTTTCTTCGTGCAATATCATAGTGTTGAGTGATCTAAGCTTTTCATGAGGTGAAGAAGGGCTTGTGCTGAGAGGATGATGCTGGGTCAGAAAAATTGGTTGTAATTCTCTTGGCTCTTTCTTGATTATCAATAAAACTGTTCAAGTTTTCCTCCATACACTTGTGTGATTGATGTTTTATGCATTTGTGTGGTTAATATACATCTGATCCTATATTGCTTATGATAATATATCTATGTTCTCGTATAGTGTTATGCTGCTTTGATTCTACAGGTACTCTGTGAAGCTGGGTATACAAGAAAGCAAGTAGCAAAGGACTATCAGAAGAGAGAGGAATCGAGTAAGGAACCAAGCGCAAGACAGAGGTTGGTCTCCTTTATTCTTCTCTCATCTATCTCTCATAAAGGAAAACGAAAGTAGTTTTATTTTGTTTGTTTCTAAGGTAGCTACCAGCCTTAGTGGGATTAGCAGCTCTGCATAGACACTATTCCCGGTAACAGGGAGGTACCCAAAGTGGAAGACCCATGCATACCTTAGCACCTCATTCAACAGTGCTTCACCTTTGATATGCATGGAGGAACCAAATTTAGTCTAGAAGCACCCTTGAAGGCATAGTTCTCATGATCAACCATCAACACGTCAACCACCATAATGTTGACTGGAAAAGACTCTTCCATGTCCGATTGTAATAATTCAATACTAGTCATCATAACAAGTATGGAACATGCCTACCTCGTATAGACATTTTTATGCTTTAGCTTTTTGTCAAATCATGTTTATCATTTATACTCAATCAAGGGTTTTCTCTCCTCATGCCCATAACAAGTTATCCTCTCTCTCGAAAATTTTATCAAATTCTCCAGCATAACAAAAAACGTAATTTATTTTGGCTATACATTTTCTCCTAAGCTCATACACCAGGGGGAAATTGTTAACACCAAATAATCGTACACATGTTTGCACATATATAAGACACTAAAGACGTCCAACATAATGCACAAGTGAAGATTTTCCAGCTGAACACATCATGAATTTAAAAAAAAATTAATTTCTCCTAAGTTCCAAAGTTTGTAAGAATAAAAAATTGATGTTGCAACTATTTCTTTAATAGTTGCACATGCACAGAATATATTTTAAAAGTCATGTGGTCAAAAGAATGGATGACTCAACAATTCGAGATGACTCCACATACTTGGAGCCGATTCTCTGACATGATCTCAATCCAGGACAACTGAATTCGAGTCGCCTTGAAGACATGCAACCCTCACTGGAATCATATTGTCCTACTCATGTATCATTATCACGCATGAACCAAGAGAGGGAAGAAGTATTAAAAAAATTCTATATAAATAGGCCATAGGAGAACCAAAATATGAGACATTGTTATGTTGGCCAAATTGCTATCAGAGGAAACCACTGTTCCATTGTTGAAGCCAAAACAAGTAAGAGCACTAGTCTATTGGCCGTATACCTTCTAAGCAATCCATTATCCTAGTGAGAGAAGAGAAATCCACCATTGAAGAGTCTCCATACTTCTTTGAGAGAGAGGTCCGAGAAACTTGCAAAGAGATTGAGGAAAATAACCCCCCTTACCGAGGATTGTTTAGCACCATAGCTCAAATAATTCTCTTCAAGTGTCTAAGATTCATCTATTGTATTCAACCTCTACTACCAGAAGTCAATAAAGGGAGATTTTTCCATTATTGTATTGACTTGTTTCCTCCATTGAGCATTGTTTGTGTACTTACCTCTTTGTTTTAGTTTATGTTTATGTATGCATTGTTTCCACTATTTACAATGTAGTGTTTATCTAATTATTTCCACTAACAACACCAACTATGTCTGTGATCCTTTACAGGGAATAATCAACTCTTAAGGGGTTGTTTTTTGGTACACCATTGCAACAAAAACACTATCACAATATGGTTGACTTTGGAAAGGTTGAGCTTGACCCATTTGACCTAAGTAATATTTCCCTTACACAGTTTGAGATTGTAAAGGTTGAAATTGAATAAATTGACTTTGAATAGGTTGACTTTGGATAAATTAACCTTGAAAAGGTTTGTTTTGGAAAGTTTGACCTTTTAAAGGTGGAATTTGAAAAACTTGTCCTTGAAAAGGTGGCACCTAATAAGCTTGACCTTGAAAAGGTGGGCTTTGGAAATCTTGGCCTTGAAAAGGTGTTTTCATTATTCCTATAGTAGGTTGTCTGATAGGAAACTATGGTATAGACTAGACCGTAGGATGATTTTGATAAGAAGAATCCTAGTGGATTACCTGAGTAGTTTAAGGAACATGTATTTGAGGGATCATTGGAATGATCATTTGCGATATTCCTAGGATAGGTGTCCCAGGTGAACTTGGGACTGACTGAGAAACATGTGTCTAAACACGTGTTTGAGGTGCACTCTAGGCAAGTTGTTGAACTAATTGCTGAACAGGTCATTGAATTGGTTTTTGAACAGATGTTTGAGGAATTCCCTCGATAGGTTGTTGGACAATTGTTGACAAAATTCCTTGAACAAACTCTTGGACAAGTACAACAATACTTGAAATAGGTATTTGAGGAATAGGTTATCCAGTAGGTTGAACAGGTTGATAAAATGGAACTTGTGGAGCAACTGGAGCAAACTATTGAGAAAAATCAGGGTTCCAAATAGTTTTCATCCCAGGGTATGGAGTGCCACACAAAGTTTGATCTATAGCAGGTTGACATGGACTCGATTGGGGTATCTGACCATAAGTTCTAGTAAAAGGTTGACCTACAACAGTAGGATAAGATCCAACAACAGGTTGTCCTCTAGGTGGAGGATAAAGTGGTTGCCCCCCAAGGAGGTAATAAACATCGGTTGGGTTACTTGAGGGTTACCTTAGTTGTCAAATACCTTGTAGAATTTTTGGTCTAATGTCATAGGCGCTTCAAGCATGGATGTCATACTTTGAACACTAGATGTAGATGAACAAAGTGACCAAGTAGAAGGTTGAGGAGAAGAAGAAGCTCATGAAAATGTTCCAGTAAGTGAATGGTATCTAGGAAGAACTGACAAACCACCATACAATAGTGATTCTGGGGAGTTAGTAAACATAGATGAATTAATAGGTTGGCTCCCAATAGGAATTTCTGACATGGTTCTTCTTGGTGAATAAAAAGGAATGTGTTTAGGTGAAAAACAAGGACCTAAAAAATTCAAAGGGGTAGAATACCAAAGATCAGGTCAGAAAGGATCGAAAGGAACTCTTGGGAAAACTCTTAGATCAAAAGGTTCACTAGCAGTAACTGGAGTACGAGGTGAATCTCCCCCTGTTGCCAAGCAATATCTTCAATGATAATCAATCCAGGAGGTAATTCAGTTGTAAATATCAACTTCCTTCGAGGTGAACGTGGAGGAGGAGTAGGAGCTATAACAGTTGAAGATGATTCAGGTTGAGAAATTTCAGACTCGGGTCCTTCTACTTCTAGTTCGATTAGTTTAGTGTCTGAAACTTCAACAGTATCAGATTTAGTTTGAACTACTTCGATAATCTCTAGGCCAGAATCAAATAAGGTTGATTCTACTTCTTGCATTGGATTCACTTTGGTTTCTACTGTCTCATATTGTAAAATTGTAGATGTTTCGGGTTGTTATGAGGTTCTAGATCCTGTTGATTTTGACCTTTCAGTTTTTATCTTTTCCAATTGACTAGGTGTATATTCAGGGGGTTTACCTTGCATTCTACATGACTGCCTTGGTGAATAATCTAGGATGAAATTTTTATCAAAAAATCTAATAATATTCACAATCCAATCCTAAGGTATATAAAAAATAAAAATAAACAATTAACACACGCTAAAAAATCTAAGAATTCAAACCATGCAAATGAGATTTTCACAATGAAATCAATAGTTGGTGATGAAATTCAATGTCACAGAGATGAAATTGAAAAGTGGCTATAGATAGAGCGGGTGGAACCAATTACACTGATAACTTTCTTAATGTACATGATCGAGTGAAAGTAAACTTCATTTATGCCATCTCAAATGAAGAATACCCTCCAAAAATTTCCAAGTGAGTCTAGTCGACATCTATTGTATGTACAACAAAGACTTTTCATCTGTCATCACCTCAAGTAAAATCCTTGAGATTATTGTGTCTAAGGTTACCACATAAAACAATCTACCCTGGGGGGAAAGTCGCAGATCAGACATACATGCAAGGGTAGAGTAACAAAGCTCAAACTCAACATGGTTAATCTGAGGTTTACTTCCAAGTGACTCCCAAGTACCTTTTGGCACCATTTTTAGTACATGTAAATAACTCTACCATAGCAAATGAAGTGGGGTCCATCACTTCAATCGGTGTGATATGATATCATGCTTGACTCCTTTGTAAGGGGAGCTTCTTAGAGAAAAATTGTAGTAAATGGATTTTTCTCCTATCACAAGATGCTAATGTTTGTCTGCACCTTTGGCAAGTTAAATCACTTCCCTATTCCAAATCCCTGCAACCTAATCTACCGTAGGTGGAAAAGAAACCTAAAAATAAAAGTTCCTAGATCAATTTTATGAGTGTTGATTTTAAGAGTTGTTATTTACTCAAAGGTAGTGGATGTGAAACTGATGAAATTATGACTTGACGCAAATCCTAATGCAATCGGAAATGAAATTGTTATCTTTTCATTTCAATGAATTTATGTATGAAGTAAGCAAAGACAATTCAACTTTTTCCATGGAAATGTAAAAAGAAAATCTAAAACCCACTATATCCCTTTTTCTAAAATGCAAGTATCCAATTTCAAATTACCTAAATATTGAAATTAACTTCAAAGTTTCACTTTGCCCAATAACACAAGAAATCAAGAACTTCCTCTTTAAACATTCAATCACTCGGAAATTAGAAAAATGTAAAAAGAAAAAAATGAACACTAAAATGAATTTTCCCTAATTGAATGCTGTGAATTCACTTACAGTAAAGAGTACAATTCATAGATACTTTAGCACTAGAAGGAAAATGAATTTTTCGTTTCAAAACTAGCATAAGAAGTATTTTTCACAAACGATGCCCAATCTTGCAAATCATTACTTTTCACACACACGCAAATATTTGACAAAAGAGTAAAATAAACTGAATACCTGATATGATTGAAAGAATAAAGATAGATAGACAACAAGGAAAGACCAACTAATCTCTCTTTTGATAGATTGACCTTTCACCAGATGAGAATTTACCCTAATTTGCAAAAACAAGATAATCACAAGAAAATCCTTTCACAACACTTAGCTAGACTAACGGAGACTCAAATATGGTGCAGAAAAGTGTAACTAAATAGGGAAAACCAAAAACTCTAGACTTGATGAGGATTAAAATGAAATTTTCAAAAATTCTAGGTATGTGTGCAGGTCATAGAGCAAACCATTGAACATACGAACTGTTAAAGAAACAAAAGCGCATGCAAGTGCTTTTTGTGCCTGAAGATAAAGTGCACACAAGGAGAGTGATCCGAATTGGATCATTATATTGTTTTCCATCCATCTCGATGCATTTGGAATGGAAAAAGTGGAGGAATCAACTCACGGGACGAATTTTACCGATGGGACCTAGTTTGGCAAAATGAGGTCTGAAACCTTCCAAGACAATTTTGAGGCATCAAACGATCTTTTTGGGGGTAAAATTTTTCCACCAAAGTGCTTCACCTTTTCATGCTATTAGACACATAAATTTTTCCAACGGCGCAAGAATCATGTTAATTAGAATCCATATGAAAAATTTATGCCACTCAAAAGTTGACCTTCTTGTTTTCATACCTATAGTTTGGGAGGATGCCGTGTCAGCCCCCATTATTCATGGAAAACGGGCTAGCCACATGTTTGTGATGTAAAAGACTCTAGAAGAGTATATTTTGTAACTCTAGTGAAGAGTTGGTGTAGTCAAACTTAACCACTAGTAGGCTATCGGGTTGTGTTATAACTGGGCCACTAAGAGGAATATGCATTCCATTCTTTTGAGAGAATTTTGTTCCATAGTTGAGCAAATATAGCCATGAGAGATTGGATGTAGAGCACACATAGAGGATCTATGCACTATAACAATGATGGGCCATAAACATTACTTCTTTCTATTTGCATCCATATTTTGAGACAGAGAAAGAGAGTGAAGCGACCTCACCTTCCAACTGGGTTTTATCCCGAAAGGGTTTCACAAAGAGAATATCTTGTGTATTATGTGTGTGTGAACTTATTTTTTCGTTCTCTACCTTTCTACTTGATTTACATTTACATGCATGCACTAATTACAATTAATTTTATAGATCTAGAAATTAAATAAAACTGTAATAGTGTAGAGTCTCATATTTTTTAATATAATATTATCAGATCTGTTGTGACCAACTGTCCAATGGAATATCCATGACAGTTTTATGGATTAGGGGGATTTTGGAAAAAATATAAAAAAAGTCAAATAAAACCCAAATTCTAGATGTTTAAGATTTCCAAACACTCAGAGAGGGCTTTTATAGCAGTTTCAAATGGTCAAAAAAGAAAAGTAATGGAGAGTGAGACGAATCCTCAGTGGAGTTTCCAATTTTTTATGTGGACGTATCCCTCTTGCGGGCAAAAGAGATCTTCCTAGACCTCAGAGAAATCTAGTTACAAAAAACTAGGAACTTCTACTTTTATCTAGACTACGATTTACTGAAACAAATGCTATGATAGATGCCACTTACCGTTTAATATAAATGATTTATGAAGTCTCCTTCATAGCTTTCTACCATCCACTTCTCCTTGATGCCTTAGAGATCTTCCGATCACTCCCCACAACTTCTCCATGATGTCATGAAGGAGATATGCATAGACAGAAACATACACGAGATCAAACCATCCAATAAATAGCATAAGAGATAAATGAACTATTTAACCCAATCATATATCATAAACTAATCAATATGAAGTCACAATCTATGTAGGTGATCAAAAATCCTACAAATTGTATCAACAAAGATATAATTGAGAAAGAATAGCTTCATTTATATTAATAAAATGGAGAATAGTCTAACAACCTTGAAGCCTTGATGTTGCAAGTCCCTTCCAACAATATCCAACCCTCTCCTTGAATGAATAGCCTTCCAAACATCATAAGCCTACTTCCAACATTCCTTCAATCCTCAGGCCTGGGTTAACTTTATAGGACAACAACAGGGAGTTTGGGATCCATTTTCTAAAGGATAATATCCACTAATGGTGGGAATGGGGTTCCAAAAAGAGAGGAAGTAGCTCCATGATGGGAGGGATCAGAGCTGAATACGAATCAATTCGAAGCTTGTTAGCTAGGATAGATATGACTAACAATGCTTCTAGAATTTACTTTTCATTTTTACATTCGTTAAGTCATGTGCATAGGTCACGGTGTAAGACAAAGCGCACTTATACGTAGTTCCTAATGGACTCTTCTACATATGCACAATGGTTGACTAGGGAACTGCGTAGGAGTCCAAAAACAAGGTTTTGAACCATGGGATCCAAGAATTTCACTTTCTTTGGGATAGTTTGGATTCTAACTTTGCAGGGGAATGCTTTGGGACACATTTATGGATAGAAAAAGATCCAAACTAATGGTTATTTACCTAATGCGAAAAAATGACATGTAACATGAACATAATGACGAATAACTAAGCATGAAACCCATGCTTCAATAAATAATCTATTTTTATGAGTCAAATGACAATTATGGAGAATGAAATTAGTTACAAATTCCAACAAGGGAGAATGTATTTGTGACCTTCTGGTGTTTCCCATTACTTACATGTTCAATTTCTATTTAGTTTCTTCAAATTCCATGAGGAATTATTGTTCTTCCTTAATATTGTTCATTTCACGTACCTCTGAATTATGTACAAGAAAAACAAATCTAAAGGATTATGTATATAATGTTCCCCACTTAATTTGAATGGGTGTTTTTGAGTCCAAGCATCATTTTATTTTTTTTTTAATTTTCTCTTCCAAGTGATTTAGTGAAGATGTCGACAATTTTCTCAATTTTGGAAGAATGTCTCAAATGAATAGTCTTTCCCTATACATGGTATTGAATCACATGGTACTTTATCTTTATATTTTTATTTCTCATGTAATCTTTAGTTTTTAGTAGCATCGGAAGTGATTTATCCTTGAAAATTAGTGGAGAGGCTAAGGCACATGAGTTCTAAAGAACCCAAAAACCATTTGGTGAAATTCCACTTGCATTGTATTTTATTAAAATAATTAATATTTTTAAATGAGTTCCTAAGTATAAACTTAGGAAAATTAAAATATTAATGGGTATTAATCAAAATATGGGTGAGAATGATCTAGAAGGTAGATAAAGTAATTTTTTTAATCTTCGTTGTTGGTTAGAGACTTAATCTCAGTTGTTGAAGACTCAACATGAAAAGTATAAAATGGAGGCTTGAGGTTCATTTGGAAAAAACACACATAGAGAGATTCAGGATATCGATTTTCTTAGGTGAGAAATTCTCAAGAGGAAAATTGACTTGGGAGATCTTGCAGTTGAGGGGTAATGAGAATCTGGGAGAAGGACTTTTTGGTGAATACTGACAGAGAGGTGGAGAGAGCTTATAGAGAGGCAGTGCAGTAGCCAAGGGATTTGACATCGGGTCAATCTGGGTCCATGAAGTCTTGAAAGAGAGCCAGAAAGGCCTACATAGAGAAAAAAAAGGTGTCTGTCATGAAGAATCCAAAACTACCAAAACTTCTAGAAGAATCACAACTGTCGAGAACTACTGAAATTGCTAGGAACAGCCGGAACTGCTAGAATTGCATGGAACTACCAGAATAGTCGGGATAGCTCGTGTAAAGGGCAGAAGAGGTGAGGCAGGGCTGACACAAAGATTTAAAGTCTGACACATGGCCTACGTGAGGCCAACACAAAAATAGTCGAGGTTAGCCACTCTTGTGCCTGATCAGCCAAAATTCTACTGGGTGAAGTGAGGTAAAACTCACTGAGATTTTCTGCAATTATTTTCTCTTTAAAGGATTTCTATTTGAGCATCCTAGATTTGTATTAAGATATTTCTCCTGCATAATAATAAACTCTCAGAACTGCTACATCGATTTTCCCACATTGGGTTTTTCTCGGGGACTATTGTGTCCAAAAATAAGTGTATCCTATGTATCTTGTTCTTTGCTCTGTTTTCTTCATGAGATCAAATATTTAATTAGTGTAGGTTGTAGAAGTAATTTGCTTCAGTATTCAGAAGAATAACTTGATGAATGTAATTTAAAAATAAAGTAGGTGAAGTAGATTTAGATTTGCTACAGTAGGGGTTCCTTTAGTGTAGGAATTTTCACAGTAATATGGGATTCTTTTCCACCTTGATTCCAAAAGTATTTTCAACCATAAGAAGAGTAGAAGTCACCTATTTCTCCTTCAATTCACTTCATCTTAAGTCATGGCAGACACATTGCATGGAAGTGGTGCCTCCTTGAAGAGGATCAAAGTTCTATAATGTGAGATTTAATGGCCATTATTTGGTAGAATTTATTTGATAGAAATTAACAACACTTCATCTCTATTTCTTCTTTACTTCTTTCCTAGCTATCTATACTATATGCAACATATATTATTGCAATATTTTTATTTAACTACTTAGAATAATGTTTACGAAATTAAAAGAAATTTTTTATTTATTTCAATAATTCCAAGAATGTTCGCGACAAGAAAATAATTTTTTTTCTTTTGTTGAAGATATATTTCAGAAATATTGGTAAGGTTTGAAAAAATGTAGGATATTATTTATTTAAATAATTGAAATAACTTAATCTGATATTGATTATTTGTTTAGATAATCAAAAAATATTTTCTTTTTTTGAAATATGTAGTGAGTGGGACATGATGACAGTGATCTTGATTGGTTTGATGATGTTGATTTGTTCATTTCGTCCAAGCCAATCGTAACAATCAATAAGCTTATGGTTAGAATGAACAAATAACTTGTTCATTTTATTCACATTAGAACTAAGAGTCATGAGATTAAATATAGAATCAACATGTTCAACCAACATCTTCAAAGATATCAGGTAATAGCCATATTTTATTTTATTTTATTTTTTATTTTTTATTTTTTTTATGTCATAAGTTCAATTATGAGTGTTTGTTTTTTAACTTTTACACTATCTAATAGAAAAAAACATTTTCTTTTTTTATATAGGATTTTTTGGTAGAGATCACACCACAACATACAAACACCATGAACCAACTTTCAATGGCAAAGAGTATCATACGTAAGGATCTTGTACCAGAAGAGGAGCAAAAGCAACCATTCCAACAATATCGACTAGTGCGCGAGGTAAATTAAACTCTATTGCTCTTTTTTTTTAATGAAATACTTTTAATAACAATGACAAAAAATATCAATTTAACATTTCTTTCTTGTTACAATTGATGATCCACCCCTCTTGCAGAAGCCTTGATGACAACATGAGTATATGACTAGGCCATCAAAAATAAAGAAAAATAAAAAGAAATGATTGTACTAGGGTGGATGCATGGAGCTCGGTTACAGGTTTTGGTAAGAGAGGGCGCATTTTGGGTGAAAAAAACTCGATCAAGCCATTTTAAGCCCTCGATTGAGCAATCTTTGGGCCCTCGATCGAGCTACTTGAGGGCTTAAGGATAGCTTGATTGTGCCATGTTTTCGAAATTTCTTACCCATACAATGTAGGCATGGAATTAAAAAAAGTGGCTAAAGCTATCTAGCTATAGGTTAGATCTAGTGTGAAAGCTAGATCAAGCCTTAAAGCTAGATCGAGCTATAGGCTAGAGCAAGCCTTAAAGCTAGATCAAGACTCTATTTAACCAAGCTAAGGGCTTGATCAACTTACTTGAAATTTATCTTGAACACTTGATCGAGCATTTTAAGCACTCAATTTGGCAAGAGAGGGTGCGTTTTGGGTGAAAAAAACTCGATCAAGCCATTTTAAGCGCTCGATCGAGTAATCTTTGAGCCCTCGATCGAGCTATTTGAGGGCTTAAAGATAGCTCGATTGTGCCATGTTTTCGAAATTTCCCACCCGTACAACCTAGGCGTTGAATTAAAAAAAGTAGCTTGATCAAGCCTTAAAGCTAGATCAAACGTTAAATCTAGATCGAGCCATAGGCTAGAGCAAGCCTTAAAGCTAGATTGAGACTCTATTTACCCACGTTAAGGGCTTGATCAAGTTATTTGAAATTTTATCTTGAACACTTGATTGAGCATTTGAAGCACTCAATTGAGATATTGAGGGCCTAAAAATATATAGTTTTAGCTCCCCTTCTGCAGATTTGTGCAACACCATTTTGTGCCCTCATAGATTTAGGGCACAATTAGTCCTTAAGTTGTGAAGTTGATCATGTTAGATTCTTGAAAGAATCGTCTATCTAATGGGATATGAGTTTGACACTTTCTATTCCATAAGATATTTTTCATCTATTTTTTTTTTTTAAATAATGTTTGAACTTTTTTTGCACTTTCAAAGGGGTTGAAAAAAAATCAATAACATAAATATACACAATGAAATTTTTTCAAAAATTACCACTATACTGGTTTACTTATGAGTCTTCTTCAAAAGGGTACTCTTGGTTTTTCAATTTAATTAAATAGTTGAAATTTTTTTTAGGTGAACACATGTGTAAATGCAATTAAAATATTTAGTAGTCAATAATAAAAAAATATAATTTTGCACAAAAAAAATATATTTTTATATAAAACACTCATTCATATATATATATATATATATATATAGACTAAGTTATGATGCTTGAACACATGCATTCCTCTTGTTTGCAAGGACAACCATTTCATCACTCGTGTGTGATTTCAACAAATCTCTACATAATTTTTTAGAAGTTCCACAAAAAACTATGCTAATTAAAAATATCAAACATATTTTTTTATGAGTAGAATTAAACACATTTATATTGCCAAATATGATAGAGATGTTGCAACTTATTGTCATGTAATATAACTTAATGTAGTATAAATAAAATAAAAATAAAAATTAAATTAAATAAAATAAAAAATTATGTAATGTAAACATGTCAACTCTATCAAATTAAAAAAAATAAAAATAAAACATCCTTAAAAAATAAAAAATAAATAAAACATCTTAAAAAATAAAATAAAAATAAAAATAAAAGTGACATATGGAATATAGCTTATTTATAAAGGGAATGAAACTAGCCCATTTTAACTCCGCATCTATCAAGCACTTGGAAGGATCTCAAAAATTTGCATTTTAGATTTATTGTTTTTAGCAGCTTAGTAAATCGGTTAAGATAGATCTAATTGGTAATTCAAATCTTCATCTTATTAAACTAATGTAAAGATATGGAAAAAAATAAAAATCATTATGAATGATTTTAAAACAGATAAATTCGTATTCCTCAATTAATTTGTCATAATTTGTATTGATAAATATGTCTATTATATTTTAGGGTTTCTGAAATAGTGAAAAAGTTATCTCAGTACACTTTGGATTCGGATATAGATAAGATTGTTTCATTGTGAATTGAGTTATATATACAATCTTTTCAGAATTTTTTAACCTTATTATTGTGGACAACTTTCTAAAAATCACTTTTTATGAGGTCTAACTTTATTATCAGCTTGCAATTTATAAATGTGTTGAAGTCTGATCAATTTTGTTATTGCTCTCTCGCATTTTGGTGTATATTTTCACAATCGTCCTTCCATAAATTACATACATAATAATGCAGAAGATAGTATAAAAGTATGTTTGCATCTATGATGTCTTTATGCAAATAAAAGAAAGACAACCTATTGAGAAAGATACCACTCCAAGGTATTGCCAAGCGTTTGGAGTACACATGAACCACCATCCCAAAGGTAAAAATGTTGCTTCTCGGAAATATATTTTCGCACTTAAAAAACTCGAATGTTTGTAACAAAAGTAGATGTGTAAATGCAGGGAGTCCAGAAGATTAAGTTCCGATTCGGTCGATAGATCTTCTTCACGTTTTTTTTCTTTCTTTTTCCCTTAAACTCAAATTTTTATTTTCTTTTCCACTGTGTATATTTAAATTTTCAAGTAGAATTTGAATTTTATTTTCTTTTCTCCTGTGTATATTTAAATTTTCAAGTAGAGAAGGTGCATTTTGATAAGAAGCTTTTTTCCTTTTCCAAGAAAACAAATAAAATATAACTCCGATTAACGTTATATAAAAATTAAATAGTTTGATTTTTGGAAATTTTTATAATTTAAATATAATTTTTCACAATATAATAATTTTTTTGTTCACATGTTACAAATTATTGTACTTACTATATATATCGTTAATTTCAATTTCAATTTATAATTGATTTAAAATTTCATATGAAAAATTTCAAAAATAATTTGTATAAATTAGAGAGAATAAATATTATTTAACTTAGGTTCATATTTAAAGTGAATTTGAATTATCATTGCTTTGAGAGGTCTTTCGCAATTTTATATAGGAAAGACGATACATAGTAATTGAGTGTAAATATTTAAATTTGAAGATATATATTTATATTTATATATATAAATTTTAAAATATATTAATTTAAAATTTTAATGTATTTAGTAATTAATGTTAGAACTTTGTTGTGAGGATGAACTACATTAGTTGGTTCGAAACTTGGATCAAATCTTAATGATGTTTTAATGCTCAATATCTTTCTAACTTATCCCTTTTAAAATAAAACTAAAATATTCTCTAACCTATAATAATGATTTACTATAAATACTACAAATCTTTATACATGTTTTACGCTCGGGAAAAAAATTAGGCTTCTAGAAATTTAACCCTTTAAATAAATCAGATTAATTTACACAAATATATTCAATTTAACTTAAACATTGAGAATTTCTTTATTTTCATAAATACAATTCGAAAATCCTATTCAATTCTAAAATCCTATAAAATTATAACAACACCCAAAAATCACTAAACCGTAATTATATTCGACAAAAACCCATTAACATAACAAAAATAAAAAACTTAAATTACATTTGACTCACAAAAAGACCACATTTTATTGGGAAAAAATATTACGCCAAATCAAAACCTCTCTCAACGATTCCTTTATTTTCAAACTTAAAAAGGGCAGGACCACCGATTCCCAGTAAAAAAACTTAAGGAGCTTCAGGGAATTCACTGGCCAGCGCGTGTGTAGTGACGAACAACGAAGAACCAGTGCCAACCTAACCAAGAAAATCATAGTGTTCTGGTTGACAAATTAGAAATATGAAGTAAGAGCTAGAGACACATTGCGTATTTATATTATTAGAGATTTAATTTTAAATAATTTTGTTTTTTTAAATCATGTTCTTTACAGGGATCGTTAAGTATGTGGGTAAATCTTACTTAAAGATTTTAGGTAAAAATGTAAATATAAATGTAAATTTAATGTTTAACGTTTTTAATATTTTTAATAATATTTTTCATATTTAAAAGTCAATTTAATTATTATTATGTATAAACACTAAAAAAAAGATTTATGGTAAATAAATAAAAGTATAAATAAACTAAATGTATAACAAATAAATAAAACTTTTTTTATATTTACTCTAGAGATATGGTAAATAAACTAGAGGTATGTTAAATAAATAAAACCTCTTTTTATATTTACTCCATAAATTTATATTTACTAAAACTCAAAAAGAGGTTTTATTTCGGTCAAGCTTATGGGCTAAATACCACAGGACAAATAATTATTAATACCATGGGCCAAATACCATATTTATAAAAGAGGTATAAATAGGTATAGTAAATAAATAAAAATATATCAAATAGGATTAAAAATCAACATCTAATTATATGCCAAGTCTATGGACCAAATACCATAGTAAATAAAAGAGATATGATAAACAAATAAAAATATGAATAGAGGTATGGTAAATAAATAAAATCTCCAAATAAATAAAATCTCTTTTTATATTTACTCCATAAACCTTTTTGTACTTAATAACACTCAAAAAATACTATTAACCCTAATATTAATATGAAAAGATTATTATTATTATTAAATATAATACTCATTAATATATTATAATATCAATATTATTAAATTTAATAGCTTTGGATTAACATAGTATTAAATTTGCTATATTATAATATATATTAATATATCATGATATATATTAACTCTAGATATATATGGGAGGGAAGAACAAAGATATAGAGTGATAGAGGTGGAGAGATAGGGAAGAGTGACAAGGGAGTGATGGAGATAAATTAAAGGAGAGGGGAGAGGAGGAATGAAGAGAGAGAGGAGAGGAGTGAGAGAGGTAGAGAAAGGTAAGAGGGAGAGGGAGACACAAAGATGGAGGGGGGAGAGAGTAGAGAGGGAGGGAGATAGTGAGAGGATTGGAGGGCAGAGAGAGAGAGAGAGAGAGAGAGATGGGGGAATAGAGAGAAAGGTAGGAGAGAAAGGGAAAGGGAGAGGAAGGATGAGAGAGAGGAATTGCGAGAGAGGAGGAGTGTTATGTGGAATTTTGGATCTATGGATAAATACAATTTCCCTAGGTGGGTAACTACACCTACAATAGCAGATTTGAAGAGTTCAACCTTTTTCTATAGAAGATAAATAAGACAAGGGACCTACTTGTTATCTTTCTCTTTCCCTTTGTCTCCTTTGTATGGTTCCTGTCACTCCTTCTCGAACTTAATCCGCTCACCAAGTACCTGCAATCATTAACAGAGGACAAAAACCAATCAAAGCAAGAGATCTATCTAATATAAGCAAATGGAATCGAAAGCATTACACATATAATCATCATACATAAAGACAAGAATATGGGAAAAGGTGTAATCAACTTTATTAAGTAGAAGGAAGAGTTACAACTATGAAGTTCAATCCAATGTCACTCCTCCAGCTTGGGTTCCAACCAACATCACATCAAAAGCACAACACTCCGACAGCATAACAATACTTTCTACAAACTCAAACCTCACACCAACAATATCTCCTTACAAATTCTCAAATTCCAACCCCTGATCACTTAAATGAGTGCTCAATTTATAAGAAAATGGAGGAGGTTTGGTCATAAATGAGGGTATTGAATGGCCTTCCAAACTTAGAGTTAGTTTCCATGGGGGAAGGGATGAGAGGATAGGAGGTTACTTAACTCATTCCCTATCCAATTTTGAGCTCATAGGAGATGATAAGTGTGGGAATCTTCTAGAAAGCTCTAGAAGATACAAGTATTCCCAGAACCCTATGAAGATTTCGTTCAATCTCGCCCAGCGCAGGTCAAAGTGGGCTTAAGTGCTCTGAAATACACCCTGACATGTGCCTACCTACACCGAAGCACATTTACCCCTGACCAAGGCTGCGCTGGTCCCTCAAGGAGGAATTTATGGAGGACTTTAGGCCAGGAAACTCTTAGGGAAAGAGGCATTCAAAGTGATGACTTATCTAAGGCATGTAGCAACTAAATTAGGGTTTGGTGAGCCCTAATAGTATTGATGTGAATGATAGGAGTGATGCGAACAAATGGATTTGTAACAAGGAGAGAGGGAGGGATAGAGAGATGGAGCTGGATGGGGAGAGAGGGAGGGAAGGAGAAAGACATAGAGAGTGAGAAGTAGAGAGAGAGAGGGAGTGACAAGGGAGAGATGAAGAGAGAGTGTGTGTATGTTTAGGGGTGAGATAAAGAGATAAATAATGAGAGATAGAGAGAAGGGGGGATAAGGAAAGAGAAGGAGAGAGGAAGGGATAAGTAACATAGTTGGAGAGAGAGAGATAGATGGGGGAAGAGAGAGGATTAGAGGGAAAAGAGAGAGAGAGTGTGTGTGTGTGAGTGAGAGAGAGAGAGAGAGAGTGATGGGGAAGAGAAAGGGAGGTAGGAGAGAAAGTGGGAGACATGAAGAAAGAGAGACAAGACTTGAAAGAGAGGGGGAGAGTAATGGGGGAAGAGAGATGATTGGAGGGCAGAGAGAGAGAGAGAGTGATGGGGGAAGAGAGAGGGACATAGGAGAGAAAGGGATAGAGAGGAAGAAAGAGAGACAAGACTTGAGAGAGAGGAGGAGAGTGATGGGGAAGAGAGAGGATTGGAGGGCAGAGAGAGAGTGATGGGGGAAGAGAGAGGGAGGTAGGAGAGAAAGGGGGAGAGAAGAAGTACGATAGAGCAGACTTGAAAGAGAGGAGAAGAGAGGGAGGGATAGGGAGATGGAGTTTTAGGGGGAGAAAGGGAGGGAATAAGAAATACATAAAAAGTGAGAAGTGTTGGGAGAGAGTGAGTGACAAGGGAGAGATAGAGAGAGAGTGTGTATGTTTGGGGGTCAGATAAAGAGAAAAACAAGGATAGATGGAGAGAATGGGGGAGAGAAGGAGAGAGGAGAGAGGGAGGGATATAGTAACAGAGTTGGAGAGAGATAGAGATAGAGAGAGAAAGAGAGAGGTGGGAGAGAAAGGGAGACAGAGGAAGGAAGAGAGAGGATATGAGAGAGTGGATAGGGGGAGGGAAAGACAAATGGAGTTGGAGGGGGATAGAGAGGGAGGTAAGAAGAAATAAACAAAGAGAGAATGGTGGAAGAGAGAGAGGGAGTGATAAGGAAGATGGATAGAGAGGGAGATAGGAAAACAAGACGGAAGAGAGATAGAAGCGGGGGAGGGGGAGAGAAGGGGAAGAGAGAGAGAGAGAAAGAGAGGCAGAGGAGGAGGGAGGGATAGATAAATAGATTGGAGAAAGAGAGTGTATTTTTTAGGGGTGATATAGAGAGATAAAGGGAGATAGAGATATAGATGGAAAGTGAAGATAGGCTAGAAGAGAGAGATTGAGAGAGGGAGGGAGAGACAAAGAGATTAATAGATATGGAGTGAGAGACATGTGTGTTTTGGGGGTTGAGCTAGATAGACAAAAAACGAGAGATGTAGGGAGATATAGATATAGATGGAGGGGGGAGTCTAGAGGGAAGAAGATTTTTTGTACTAGATGCATTGATTTCAGTGTAGATGGTCATTTCTAATCCTATTTGATTGCTTGCACTAGATCCATTGATTTTAGTGTAGGTGTTGATTTCTAATGATATTTGATTGCTTGCACTAGATGCATTGATTTCATTGTAGATGATTTCTAATCCTATTTTATTTCTTGCACTAAATGTATTGATTTGAGTGTAGATGGTGATTTCTAATCTTATTTGATTGCTTGCACTAGATGCATTTATTTGAACGTAGATGTTGATTTCTAATAATAGTTGATTGCTTGCACCAGAGGCATTGATTTCAATGTAGATGATTTATAATCCTATTTGATTTCTTGTACTAAATGGATTGGTTTCAATGTAGATGATGATTTCTTATCCTATTTAATTTCTTGCACTATATGCATTGATTTTGTAGGTCTTAACCCCGTACAGAAATTACTTGCATACGAATTCTAAAACACAGAAAATAAACAATGCTGGAGCATAACACATAAAACACATATACACAGAGATTTTTCGTGGATCCCAAAACCAGGACTACCAGCTTGATTTTTCATTATCTTCCTTTCAATGTTACAATACATATTTATACATGCCAAAGCATCCAATACCATGGACCGAAAACCATCACGTCCAAAACCATGTGCGAAAAACATGCACAAAACCATAGGTAGGTCTGCCAAACCTAATATAGTGGGGTTACCTTCACCCCTCAAACCCCCTTGTGACCCCCCTGCTACACAATCAGCGCAACAAGGGGGGGGCTCTGCCCCCATTCTAACCCCCTTGTTAACTACATCGACTAGTCTTGGAAAGAATATAACACAACCCAACATTCTCCCACTTGTTGTTTTCTTTCTTAGTCATTTATCCAGCCCTCCAATGCCCATTTTTTCTCTACGCCAAGAGAACTTCTCAGAGCTCATAGACTTTTTCAATGCATCTGCAGTATTCTTCAAAGTGTCCACCTTTACCAGCAACACCTTTTTTTCTTCTATCATATCCCTCACAAAGTGATACTGAACATCAATATGATTTGTCTTTGAATGATATGAAGGGTTCTTTACCAAGAAAATTGCACTTTGGCTGTCACAGTCTATTCTTATAGCTCCCTGTACTAACACCATACTTGAAATCAATCTTTGCAGCCAAACTAATTCATTTCTTGCATGAGTGGCTGCCATGTATTCTGCCTCTGTAGTTGATAGTGCCACTATAGATTGTTTCTTACTCATCCAACTGACTGCACCGCAAAATAGGTTAAACGCATACCCACTTGTAGATCTTCTCCGATCCAGATTCTCCAGCCCGGTCTACATCAACAAAGACACGAATATCCAACACTCTATCCAATCCTGGTCTTCCTTGGTAGCACAAACCATAATCACTAGTGCCATGCAAATACCTGAAATCCCACTTCATTGTTGTCCAGTGCTCATTCCCTACTTTTGACATAAACTTTCTCAATACTCCCACTGCATGTGCAATGTCTAGTCTAGTACAGACCATCACATACATCAAGCTATTGATTGCACTTGCATATGAAACACGGGACATGTCCTCTTCCTCTTCTTATGTCTTGGGACACTGTTTAGCAGATAACTTTACACCTACAGGAATAGGAACCTTCACTAGTTTACTATCCTACATATTAAACCTCTGCAATATTCCCTCGACATACTTCCTCTGGTTTAACGAGAGCTTCCTCTTTGTCCGATCTCTTTTAATTTCCATGCCCAAAATATAGTTTGCAGCACCAAGATCTTTCATATTGAATTTCGAGGACAAATGGGTCTTCAAATGCTGGATAATTTCTTTGTCATTTCCGACCAGCAACATATCATCCACATATAAGACCAGATAAATAACATGGTCACCAATTAATTTAAAATACACACAGTGTTCTGCTTTGCTTTTGGTGAAGCCAAGTCCCCGTATAAGTGTATCAAATTTCTAATACCACATCTTGGTGACTATTTTAACCCATACATAGACTTCTTTAACTTGCATACTAGTTCTTTCTTACCCTTCACCGCAAAACCTTCAGGTTCCTTCATGTAGATCTTCTCTTCCAGATCCCCGTGAAGAAACGTTGTCTTCACATCCATCTGTTCTACCTCAAAATCAAAAGCAACAACAACAGATAGAAGTAATATAATAGAAGCTACCTTGGCAGTAGGAGAAAAAATATCACCAAAATCAATTCTCGGCACCTGGGAATAACCTTTTTCTACCAACCGAGCTTTGTATTTCTCCACCTTTCCTTCTATACTTGTCTTCTTCTTGAACACCCATTTGCTGCCAATGGGTTTCCTTCCAACCAGCAACTCCACCAGATCCCATGCCTCATGTCATTTCATCAACAATGGCCTCTTTCCAGAGTTTTCCATCCTTTGAATCTATTGCTTCCTTCACAGTTCTAGGATCATCATCAATAATAGATAAAGAAAAATTTGAATAGAAAGCAGATGGACTATACCTTTCTGGCTACCTTCTTTCTCAAACTAATCTTCTCACACCCAGAGTTTATGGCTCTTCATCTTCTGATTCTTCCTCTGTTGTAGAGTCTGAATCTTCCTCCTTAAGCTCACACTCTATCTTCTCAGGTTCCTTTGGTTGGACTTCATGTTTAATAACATATTTCACCTCTCTGAACACCACATATCGGTTGTACACAACCTTCCTTGTTAGTGGGTTCCAAAGTTTATAACCCTTTAAACCATCCTTATACCCAATAAAGATGCACTTTTCTAATTTACTATCCAACTTGGTTCTTTCCTCCTTTGGAACATGTACATATGCATCACGTCCAAATACCCTCAGATGAGAAAGAGAGAGTTTCTTACCAGTCCATACCTCTTATGGAGTCTTATCCTCCAATGCTGATGAAGGTGACCTGTTGACCAACTAACATGTTGTCTCCACCACCTCTGCCCAAAATTCCTATCCTAACCCGGCACCACTAAGCATGCTTCTTTCCCTTTCCATCAACGTCTTGTTCATTCTTTCTGCAACTCCATTTTGCTGAGGTGTATATGGAGTAGTCTTCTAACGTGATATGCCATACTTCTTACAAAATTCTTCAAATTCCTTACTGCAAAATTCTCGACCATTATCTGTCCTCAGCACCTTTATATTCTTCTCTGTCTGGTTTTCCACCAAAGCCTTAAGTTCTTTAAACCTGTCAAAGACTTCAGATTTCTTCTTAAGGAAATATCTCCATGTATTCCTTGAGAAGTCATCTATAAATGATACACAGTACAAAAATTTACCCAGTGATGGAACCTTCATAGGTCCAAACACATGACTATGCACAAGGTCTAATATCTGTTTCACCCTCTTACCACCAGAGGGGAAACTCACCCGATTCTGCTTCCCATATACACAATTTTCACAGAAATCAAAATACAGAGAGCTATTACTCATACCTTCTACCATACCTTTACCATGAAGTATTCGAAGGCCCTTCTCTCCAATATGTCCAAGCCTTTGATGCCACATCATGCTCTTCTCTTTATAGACCACTAGATTTTCTGCTCCATTTTCAGGAACCACAGATGTGTTGCACTCATCAACAATAGTGCTACCTTACAGCTTGTACAAAGTTCCAATCCAAACTCCCCACATCAATACCAGTGCTCCCCGAACCATCTTGCAGGTATCTTTCCCAAACACTATTTTTACACCTGCATCATCCAGCTTGCTTACAGAAATCATATTTCTGGGCAATGCAGGAATACGTAGAACACCCGGAAGTGTTGTAACCCTTCCACCTTGCAACTTCAACTTTCCTATTCCGTGACCAATGATTCTAGCATTCATATCATCCCCTAAGAAGACATCACCACCATCTTATTTCTCATACTAGCAGAACCACTCTCTATGGGGAGTGAAGTGAAAGGATGCACCTGAGTCAATCGACCATGCCTCATGATCTACATGTGTACTTGAAGAAGCCAGGTACACATCCCCAACTTCATCTGAGGTGGTTTTCACCTCTACAGAAGGAGCATCATTAGATCCCTTTCCTTTGTCAGGAGCTTTAGATTTACAGTCTCTTTTGTAGTGCCCTTCCTCTCCGCATTTCTAGCACACCACCTTTACAGGTTTTCGTGGAGATTTAGATCTCCCTCTATATTTAGATCTCCATATTTCTCTATCTCATTTCCTCCGTCAGCAAGGATGAGACTATTTTATCAAACTGCAAGGCAATTGTATTGCTACCTATTGCAATAACCAGACTATCCCACGAATCTGGTAGAGAACACAACAAACTAATGCACTTATCTTCATTTGAAATTTTAATATCAATGGATAATAATTGACTTGACACATTATTAAATGCGTTTAGATGCTCTGTCACCGAGTCTCCATCTTTCATCCTCAGGTTGTATAGGTTTTTCCGCAGGAACAGTTTATTCACCAGAGACTTAGATTGGTACAAAGTCCCTAACTTGTCCCATAAAGCCTTCGTCGTAGCTTCCGCTGATACATTAAGCAATATTGAATCTTAGACACACAATCGTATTGTGCTCTTTGCCTTCCGATCCAACTTCTTCCATTCTTCATCAGACACTCCCATTGGTTTAGTACCCAGATCTACCACAATCCACTGATCTTTATCCACCAACAAATCCTCCATCTTAAGTTTCCACAACTCGAAACTATGACCACTAAATTTCTCGATCTCTATCTTTCCACTGCTTGCCATCTTCTTTTACTACCAAAATCGATCTTGTAGATCTCCCACTGAACAAGGTCTACCACAGGCCCGTGCAAAACCCCTCACCAACAAAGGCGTCCCCTTGAAGCCAAAACAGCTCTGATACCAAACATAGGCTTTAACCCTATACATAAATTACCTGCGTATGAATTCTAAAACACAAAAAATAAACAATGTGAGAGCATAACACATAAAACACATATACATAGAGATTTTCCCTGGAGCCCAAAATTGAGACTACCACCTTGATTTTTCATTATGTTCCTTCCGGTGTTACAATAATATTTATACATGCCGAAGCATCCAATACCATGGACCGAGAACCATTTCATCCAAAATCATGGACTGAAAACCATCGCGTCCAAAACCATGTGCGGAAAACATGCACAAAGCTATAGGTAGGTCTACCCAACCTAATATAAGGACCAAAACCAAAATTTTTCGGTGCGCTGCCCCGGACCCCATAGAGTGGGGTTACCTGAACCCCTGAAACCCCAAGTGACCCCCCTCAGCTATGCAATCGAGGCAACGAAGGGGGGGCTATGCCCCCTTTCTAACCCTCGTGTTAACTACGTCGGCCAGTCGTGGAAAGAATATAACACAACCCCACAGATTTTAGTGTAAATATTGGTTTATAATCCTATTTGCTTACTTGCACTATATGCATTGATTTCAATGTAGATGTTGGTTTATAATCCTATTTTCTTACTTCCACTAGATGCGTTGATTTGAGAGTAAATGTTGATTTCTAATCCTATTTGATTGCTTGCATTAGATGCATTGATTTCAGTGTAAATGTTGTTTTCTAATCTTATTTGATTGCTTGCATTAGATGCATTGATTTCAGTGTAGATATTGATTTATGTTTTGATGTAATTAGATGTATGATGGTATATTAATTTTAAAGTGGTTGGATTAACATTGTGCATTGATTTGAATGTAAGAACAAAAATTTATTGAGAATGTATATTGATTTTTGTGTTATAGTAAAACCTATTAATATTGGACAGAAAGAGAAACAAGGTATGATTTTTACTACAATAGCTTGAGCTAAAGATTTAAATGGTTTGCGATTTAACCTGTAGTTTTCATATAATTGATATGAGAATATGACAATCGATATGAAAAGATGACAAAAGTAACAAGGGTGACAATAAGAATAGGAGAAGAAAATATCTTGAGATTAATCACAATGAAGACTATTTGTAATTGACTATATTCTTATTATTCACATTTTCTATCATTCCACACTTTACATTGTCACTTTACATTCAAAAATTGTATTTCATCATTAAATTTATTAACAATATTTATCATCTCAACAAACTGAGGTAACTAAGAAAATTGAAAATTAAAATGACCAGATTAATGCGAGACATATTTAGCATATTTAAAATTATTTTATTAATATTAGATGAATTTACATATTATTGATACAATTAATCATATGTTTGTTATATTTATTTGGCTCCATGTGACTGAAACCAGCCTAGATCCATCTTAACTCTGGATCTATCAAGCGCTGAGAGGGATCAAATCTCTCGAGGTGCAAACATTTCCTCAAGTTTACACTCAAAAAAGAGGTTTTCACCTCGAGAGATTTGATCCCTCTTGGCGCTTGATAGATCCAAAGTTAAGATGGATCTAGGTTGGTGGTATAATGACACCATGACCAACATTCTGAGTCAACTCCAATAAAAATTAATCAAATTCAATTAAAGGAATAAAAGCACGGTTTTTTGTTTAAATAAATCTCATATAAAAAATAAAGCATGTCGGTATAGCTAAGAATGCTCATATAAGAAGGTTGAGGCTAATAACACAAATTAAAAATTACACTTATTTGATCAACATGGTGACAAGGGTAAAACACCAGCTTTAGAGCAGTCCGTAGATGTTTTTTACGAAGTGCTTAATGAAGAAGAAATTCTTTTGTCTACTTATCAAATCCAAACAATAAGGAAGCTTCAAATGAAATTAAACAAGAAACTCAATTCTTTAATTATGATTGAGCCAGAGATAGAAGGGATGACATGCCAAATCAAAACCTTGGTGGGTCAAATTAAACACTATGTGGTAAACAACTCATTTAATTATTCCATTTATTTATTTATGATTTTAATTATATATGATTTTAATTATCTCATCCTTTATAAAAAACTCTTTATTTTACAAGATTGTTTGAGGGAGTGTGATCCTCATGGTGCAAATATGGGGGCCATCATTGGTAACAGCATTGATTCTTTTCTTGTGAGTGAAACACTAATCAATGAGGTCAATATACCAACTGAACCACACACGAGAGGATATGCACCCCGTGAACAACATATGCTAGGATCTACCCATGATGTTTTGGATGCATAGTGTGATCCCATCACAGATTTTAAAGCGATATTTCCTCGATATTCCTCTGTTACTAGCAGGGGAACACTACCGATTATGCTTTCCGAATATGATGACCATGTCCCCATGAAATTAGAGATGCTTCCAAGTATTAAGAAGTGTCTTAAATATTAAGTACAATCTAATTGAAATTTATGTATAGTATAGTCTGTGATTATTTTAAACTAATGACAATATTGTTTTGGAGGAAAAAATGTATTTTGTCAGCACTTGTATGATGAATCATTGGAACACTTTGGGCCCACCATTCACACAAACTAGAAATCCCAAAGTTCCAAGTTTAAGAATCATCTTATAAACAAGTTGGTTGGTCTATTCGGTGAGGGTACCTTCAACAAAACTAGAGTTACCTCCAAGGTAGGCCTACATTTAAAACATCTATAGGACCAATATAGGTGTCATTTGGAAAGGACTAGGTCGTATGAGAAACTTCCAGTGATTCTAGAGGGGGAGTGGAAATCCCTCATGGAAGATGCAATTGAGAAGGTGCTTCGAAAAATAGTAAAGACACCACCTACACTAGGAAGGTATGAGGCACTTTTAATAATGTAATTATCATGCTTTATCATCATTGCGACATCTAATTAAATTTTTCAATATTTTCAATATAGACTCCAAGATACATCCCTGGTGATGATGGCTGAAATATTTAAACGTAGGCAACATCATGATGGCTCGGGTGGTTACTCAAAACTCGCCACAAAAATTGTACGTGTAAAAAAATTTGCATCCAAATTATAAATTGTTAACAATTTTAATTTAATACCACAAAAGAAGAAAAAATCATGTTTTCATGCAAATTTACAAGGATCACAATTCAATGAGGCTCCCATATAGGAATACCTCAACTTGCTTTCAAGCATGACTATCAAGTTGTGGTTTCACGTAGTATAATCTTGGGGTCTACAAACCCTTCCAACACCCAACTTGACACTCATGTAAATAAAAGAAACAAAAAGAATTTATAAATTATTATTTGTACAATCTATTACGGTTATTATTCTTGGTCATAAATTAATTTGCTTGATTGTAAAAAGAGAGCAAGCAATATATATACAACACATGAACCTAGTGACAATGGAATGCCTCTTGAAACTGATGTTCAACTCGGCACTCGAGGTATGGATTACAATTAAAAATATTTGAATTCAAATGGTGTATTACTTATAAAAAAATTTGTTTCTACTCTAGAGCATGTACACAATGAGGCAAGATAAGAGGAGAAACATATGACCATGTCTTAAAAGTACTTCGTGTCCCTCCACAACCCAAGCAGGTAAAGAACACTCTACTACTATTGTTATTGATAAGACAGTTGTAGTAATAATAACTATAAATGTGAATTTAACATTTCTTTATTATTGCAATTGTTGCTCTACCCCCCTTGGAGCTGCATAGACATAGGGCTAGGTCTGTAGAAAGGCATACAAATCTCATAATAGCTAAAGAGAAGATGAAGTCCTTGTGAAATACCTAAAAATTAGAAAGAGACCAAAAAATAAATGATTGTACTTGTTTATTTAGAGCCCAACTTTTTTAGTACCACATTTTTGATTGACAGATTAAATTCCTGATGGCATGTTCACAGGTAAAATTTTACTATCTTAATAAATGTTGTGATTTTTTCGTTGGAGAAAAATAAAACGACCATGTTTCATATTATGTCAACATAATTTTTGTCATAAAATTAATTGAGATGAAATATTTTGTGGATGTACGAATGAATTAATGAAAGAATGGATGAAATAATGTTTTTTTTCTATTTGTTTGTTTATGTATCTTAATATCTTGCTTTCAACTTTTTCAACTATTTCATCTTCTCATTATCAATCTAGGCTTCCCATACTTTCAGTTAATCGAAGCTTCCTCAGGAAAGTGATTCCTTTGACCTTCTGGTTATCTTCACGCACTACTACCAAAGATGAGAAAATCTTGACTTGATAGTTTCCCATCATTGAGCTCCCCTCAATATTTTCCATATAGTTGAATTTGCTTCAACTCATCATGAATTTCAGCAACATTCTTCGAGGTAGAAAAACAATATGTTAACCAAAAAACAAATAAAAATATTAACATTATACTTATCTCATCATGAAAACTTTCTCATCACCGTTCTAGTGATCCATCTCCAATTGAATATTCATTCTTTCATAAGGGCACCCAAGGATCAAACTTGATTACCAAGTTGTCATTTCCTTTTTATGTTCATTTGAGAAATTTTATCATTTTATCCATTCTAGGGTAAGCCAAATTCATCGTTTTAGGCATTAAATGAAACATTCATCGTGCATAATTCAAGACCAGCCATTTCTTATAAGATTCTATGTATATGAGTCATATCCAAAAGTTATTTAAACAAGCATTCAATCTCTCATATAATAATCTAGCTATATGTCGTTGACTAACTATCCTACATAAAATGAACCTGTAGCTTGACTAACTAAATTCCTTCATCCTTCAAGAGTATTATTTCCATATTCTATGGAATGTATACTAATATTGTCATAATGCTTTTGACAATAGTCTTCCAACATTATGACTCTTATAGGATCATGATGATCCACTTTAGATGCAAAATGACTACTTCTACCATAATGTTTACATTTTATGGATGAAATCTTATGCAAGATGGTCCTCAAGGATTCTTATTCTTGAAAGACTAAATTATTTTTACGAAGCAATGTAATCAAGTATATTTTGTATATACTACATGCTTATTTCTATAATGCCATACAAAAACAAGATTCTAATACAATGATGCATGCTTAGTCCTTTACCATTAGTTCCTTTTGGGCCTGTACCATTCCCCCCTTCATCATGATTTGATTTGGCCTTTCTTCCTCCTTATCTTGCTTTATTTATGTACCTGTAACTTTAAGTGCAACCAAGCAAGATATACAAATACAAAGACATAATGAATATATAGGGTTTTTATGGATTTCTTATAGGGTGTACTCCTAGCATTCTTAGACACAAATCTTACATACCCTGACTTCTCCTTTGAAATGTCAACCCTAATGTTTCTATGTCATACCCTAAACTTTATCTAATTCCACCCTCACTAGATTTTAAGATAAGCCCCTAGATATTGCTTGTAAACCCTAAGATTTAGTAGCTAGGTTTTCTATGAGGGAGAAACTAGATTAGGGTTAGGTTTACTTACTTAAAAAGGTTTTTGAATTCAAGTCTCCTCTAGGATTTTCAATCCCTAAATGCCAAAACATTTCAAACCCTAGATTCTAGTAGACTTACAAAACCCTAATTAATAAACAAACCATTTATGACTTGAAATGCACATAAATAAAAATTGTAGAAGTGCCCAATCGGTCCTTTAGAATGACAAGTACTCTTTGACTCATGAACAACCTAGGATACCTAATGACAAATAACTTGAGCATGAAACTGATGCTCTAATTTTTTCTTTTATTCTATACATTATTTTCCTTTCTCCTTCATACATAATAATCACATCATGAAATGAGTCAAATGAAAATTATGAAGGTCGAAACTAGCTACAAATTCCAGCAAGGGATAATGTAGTTGTGGTCTTGTGGTGTTTCTCGTTGCTTACATGTTCAATATCTATTTAGTTTATTCACATTCTACAAGGGAATATTGTTATTCCTTAATAATATTCATTTCATGTACCTTTTAATTATGTATAACAACAACAAATCCAAAGTATTATGTATCTAACATTCCCCGCCTAATTTGAATGGGCTCTTTCAGTCCAAACATCATTTCAAAATTTTCAAAATTTTCTCTCCCAAGTGATTTAGTGAAGATGTCAACAATTTTCTCATTTGTGGAACAACATCTCAAATGAATAGTCTTTCCCTCTACATGATATTGAATCAAATGGTACTTTATCTTGATATGCTTGGTTTACTCATGTAATATGGGATTCTTGGCCACCTTGATCTCAAAAGTATTGTGAACCATAAGAATAGTATAATTCACTTGTTCCTCCTTCACTTAACTTCATCATAACTCAAGTTAGGAACATTTCATGGGATTGGTGCCTCCTTTAGGATTATAAAATTTCTATAAAGTGAGGTTTAATGGCCATTTCTTGGTAAAAAAGAAATTTATAGTAATCAACAACACCTCATCTTTATGTCTTATTTACTTCTTGCCTTGCAATCTATTTATTTCACTACTTCCAAGAATGCTTATCAAAAGTAATTTTTTTTTTCTTTATTTCACTACTTAGAAGAATGTTTATGACATGGAGATAAAATGTTTTCTTCCGCTAAATATATATTTTGGAAATAATAGTAAGGTTTGTGATTTGGATCTTGGTGGGAGGCCCTCAAGATCTGAAAATTTGAAATTTCCAGAAGAAAAAGAGTAGAATTCCCAATAGACAAAACCAAATTTTTTTTAATTAAAATAGATAATAATTGTAAGGACTAAATTGT
Source organism: Pinus tabuliformis (assembly GCA_031772625.1). NCBI lineage: Eukaryota > Viridiplantae > Streptophyta > Pinopsida > Pinales > Pinaceae > Pinus > Pinus tabuliformis. The sequence goes on from CM062811.1 coordinate 331,700,496, forward strand.
GGTGGACAATCTGTCCTCTTACAAAATGTGACTTGTTACTTATAGTATTTTTCAGTTACAATACCATGGGCAAATTCCATGGGTGAATGAATACCATGGGTGGATGTCACAATACCACGGGTCACTTCCATGGGTGAATGAATACCATGGGTGGATGTCATAATACCATGGGAAAATACTATGGGTGGATGTCACAATAGCATGGGCAAATACCATGGGTGAATGAATACTATGGGTGGATGTCACAATACCATGGGCAAATACCATGGGTGAATGAATACCATGGGGGGATAAATACGATGGGTGGATGCCACTTACAATAGCATGGGTAAATTCCATGGGTTGATGAATACCATGGGTTGATGCCGTTTTCCATTTGGATCATTCCTCACTCCTTAAGAAGCAATGGTCCCCATCATGTGAAGCTCCCACCTGTGAAGCCTTTGTTGAATATGAAGAGCCACTGAAGAGAAGGGTTTTATGTGGTTAACCCATAACCATGATAAACGAAGATCCGAGGATAGAGATACCCTATAACGCTTGTGACCAACTGTGATGCTGATAGTGTGCAGCCTAGCAAATGTAATTCGATGAAGTGTGGGTTTGTGGATGACCCATAACCATGATGAACGAAGATCCAAGGATAGAGATACCCTGTAATGCTCGTGACCAACTGTGATACTGACATTGTGTGTCCTAGCAAATGGATTTCGACGATATGTGGGTTTGTGGATGACCCATAACCATGACAAATGAAGATTCAAGGATAGATATACCCTTCAATTCGTGTGACCAACTGTGATACTAATAGTGTGCGGCCTAGCAAATGGACTTCGATGACAAGGATTTTTGGTGGTTGACCGATAACCGTGATGTTGGTTATTGATGAAGTAGTAGGTGCCTACATAGCCTGGGGTGGGAGGCCACGTCTCCAAATAACCCAAGTCGAATGCTGCTATGTTGAAACTGATGAATGTGAAGTAGGTGCCTACTAAAGTGGGGTGGGAGGGCACGTATCGAATGGGAATCCACTCCAAATGTTGCTCTAGAATTAAAATGGACATAACTCGGTCAATATAACTCAAAATATTTATTATAGCCTATTTTCGGAAGCAGAAGGACCATTTTGCATCTTCCCATGTGTTGGAAATTCTTATCTGGACACTCTAGAATCTCAGATTCGGGCTGCAATTTTTTCGTCATCACAAAAGTTTTGAAAAAATAGTTGATTTTAAATCAGCGATATCTCCCACATCCGAACTTCGATTCGACTCATTTTTTTTTTAAATTGGGTGATTTTCCAAGAGGAGCTCAGATCTACAATCCTTTTTTTTGAAATTCTGCATAGAAACTTCAAAAAATGATAGGAGAGTCATCATCCACCAATTGTTCTCACGAAAAAATTCTACAACATAGATGATTTTAAATCAGTGATATCTCCCTGATACAGACTCTGATTTGGCAGATTTTTTTTTTTTTTAATTTTGGTATTTTTTTTGCAAGGAATATAGATCTATTATTTATTTTTGTAAATATTGACCAAATGTTTCATATTTGATCTGAAAACACGCCGTTCAAAAAAAATCCTAAAAAAAATGAAGAAAGAAAAATTCTTCCTGTTTGGCCCAAGAAAGTGCTCTTTGGAGATCGCAGCGGATGCCTGAACTTTGTTGAATATTGCTACAAAAATTTGAAACTGAAATATGCATGAAACCCTCATTCCCATGGAATCGCAACCTGCTATGATACCATTGATCTGAATCTTGGGCGGAGGCCCTCAAGATCTGAAAAATTGAAATTTCCAGAAGAAAAAGAGTAGAATGCCCAATAAAAAAACCAATTTTTTGTTTTATTATTAAAACAGATAATAACTGTAAGGACTACATTGTGGTGGAAAACATGTCCTCTTACAAAATGCGACTTGTTACTTATAGTATTTTTTAGTTACAATACCATGGGTCAATTCCATGGGTGAATGAATACCCTAGATGGATGTCACAATACCATGGGTGGATGTCACTTACAATACCATGGGTGGATTCCACTTACTATACCATGGGTGGATGAATATCATGGGTTGGTGCCATTTTCCATTCGAATTAGTTTGAAAAGGACATAGGAGTATTTGTTTATATAATTGAAATAATTGAATGTGAGATTGATTATTTGTTTACATAATCGAAAAATATTTTATTTTGTTCAAATATGTAGTATGTGGGACATGATGACAGTGATCCTAATTGGTTTTATGATAATGAGTTTGTCATTTCTCCCAAGCCAATTGTAACATTCAATGAGCTTTTGGTTATAATGAGCACAAAACTTGTTCATTCGATTCGCATCAGAAATAAAATTCTTGAGATTAAAGATGGGATCAACATGTTCATGAACAACTTCAGAGATATCAAGTAATAAGCATATTTTAAAGTGATTTATTTTTATGCCATAAGATAAATTATTAATGTTTATTTTTAACTTTTTCATTATCTAATTGAAAAAACATTTTCTTGTTTTCATAGGATTTTTTGACATATATTGTACCACAATATTCAGACACCATGTGCCATCTTTGAATGGTAGAGAGAGTCATATACAAGGATTATGTACTAGAAGCAAAGCACAAGGAAGCCATTCCAACAATGTTCACTAGTGCATGAGGTAAATTAAACTCTAATGTTCCTTTTATTAATAAAATACTTGTAATAATAATAACAAAAAATATCAATTTCAAATTTATTTCCTGTTATAGTGGATGATCCACCCTTCTTGTAGTAGCCTTGATGACATCATGAGTGCATGATGAGTCCATCAAAAAAAGGAAACAAAAAAACAAATGATTGTACTAGTGTGAGCGCATGGAGCTAGCTTACACTTTTTTGCAAGATAGGGCACGCTTTGGGCAAAACAAAACTACTCGGTCAAGCCATTTCAAACACTCGATTGAGTGATCTTTGGGCCCTTGATCAAGTTTTTTGAGGGCTTAAAGATAGCTTGATCGAGCCATGTTTTTTAAATTTCCTACGAATACCACCTAGGCATGGAATTAAAAAAAGTGGCTCGATCAAGCCTTAAAGCTAGATCTAGCCTTAAAGGTAGATCAAACCTTAAAACTAGATTGGGCTATAGGCTAGATCAAGCCTTAAAGATAGATCAAGCCTCTATTTAACCATGTTAAGGGATCAATCTAGGGTTTCTAAAACCCTCCATCGATTTATTTGAAATTTTATCTAAAATGCTTGATCGAGTATTTTAAGCACTCAATCGAGCTGTTGAGGGCCTAAAAAATTAGAGTTTTAGTTCCCCTTCTGCATAATTCTCTATAACAACATTTTGTCCCCTGGCATATTTAGGGAAGAATTTGTCCTTAAGTGGCGGAGTTGATCATGTGGTATTTGTGAAATAATCCTCTATGCAATGGAATATGAGTTTGACACTTTCAAATTCACATGATATTTTTCATCTAATTTCTTTTAAACATAATGCTTGAAATTTTTGTGGACAGTTTCAAAGGGGTTGAATAAAAATCAATAACAAAAAATATACATAATGAAAAAATTTGAAATAATACCACTATCCTCGATTATAAGTCGTCTTCAAAAGCGTACTCTTGGCTTTTCAATTTATTTAAATAGTTGAATTCTTTTTATGCAAACACATATGCCCACAAAATGTAGTTGAAATATTATTTTGCCAACATCGAAAAATAATAAAGATATATTTTTGAACAAAAAAAAGTTAATATGAAAAACTTAGTTCTCTTTGAGTAGATCATGTTTTTTATATATATATATATATATATATATATATATATATATATATATTACTAATTTATGCTACGTAAACGCATACGTCTTAAAATGTACTAAAATTTGCAAGGACAAACATTTCATTAATGGAAAATTGAGAGATTATACACACTAATTTGTTTTGCAAAAAATATCATTAGGACAATAATATAATTTTCCACATATTGTCTTTTTACTTAGAATCAAAATTCGCAATGCTTATATGAATTTTGAGGGCTTCAATTTGATAAAAGAGGAAAAACTTGAAATTTCATTGCCACATTTTCCTCAAAAGTGTACCCCATCTTCATGAATTCACCCATATTTAAAAGACTATTAAATTATTAATTAAAAAATTATAAAGTAATGATCTATTTCCCCAGCAATAAATTATTTTTAAAATATAATAAAGATTAAAAAAAGTTTAAATATTATTTTTCAAACTTTAAATTATTTTTTTAAAATAAAATAAATATTAAGAAAAATTATTAAATACTCTTCCTTGAGTTTAACTATTCTACATTTTGGAGGTTTTATAGGTATATTTCGGATTTTTTTGAGGTATATTTTCTTGTTAAATTTGTATAAAATTCCACTTGAGTTTCTTAGCATGACAATGATAAGTTTGATTTGTGAATTTTGTGCAGTCCAAGTGCCCTAGGGCTTTTCAAGCTATTGAATCTTTTTATGGATTCAAAAACCAATTTCAAATAAAAATAATAAAAGACAATATAACCAAAAATTATTTCACTACAAAAAAATTCAAGACATAGAATAGTTGGACAAAGCCAAATTATTTTCTTTTTCAAGAATTTACATTATTTAATTTCTTTCTTAATTGAAAAAATAATATTACTATGCCCAACTTCATGACATAGAATAGTTGGAGAAAGCCAAATTATTTCTTTTTCCTAGAGTTTACATTATTTAATTTTTTTATTAATTGAAAAACCAATATTACTATGCCCTAAAACTAGTTATGCTTGGCTAAGATATCATCTTACTCGGACATAAGGAAACAAGTTAATAACATGTTATTGTTTCTATAACACCCTCCACAATTTCACTACAATTGAATTTTGGAGCCTACCTTATTGATGTATCGATTGTCACTGTGGTTGTCAAGTGTCATTTTGTGTTTATTCATATGTTTTGAGTGTTCTTGAGTATTCTTATGTGTCATCACATTGATTTTAATACCCTTATATGAATTTCATGGCCACAACACCTTTCTTGTTGTAAAATGACACTTTTGGGTTGCAATCACACACACTTCATTGTTTGTACTTATGGAATGTGAATAAAGTGGTGTTTTGATGTATATTCATTGTTGGTTACATTTGTGTAAGTTTTCTCGATGAGTTAGTATGTGTCATACTTGGTTTTATTTCCATAACATATCTTGTCTACTCCTTGACCAATCATCCACACAGACAAAGTTTGGTTGAAAAGTGAGCCCATTAAGGTCAAGAGTGCATGATCACAGTCTAAAGACTTGATGGAAGACCCTTTGTTGTCTATAAGTGCACTGTGTTCCCTCCCTGAAAGTTGGGCAAACCCTGAAGGCACAAATCTCCTTCGTTGTTCAGAACTGTACCGTCCAAGAATGACTAAGTCTTCCTAGAGTGCACTCTCGACCCGAAGAAGTGTGCCCAAATTGAGCACACTGGTGCATCCTAAAGACCCAAATCTCAACCCTTCAACCTTCCCCTATGCACCATGCACCCTCCTGAACTGATTGAGCACATTGTCTCACCACAAAGCTATGAAGCCCAAGCCTTCAGCCTTCAAGAGTGTTCCATGCACCCTCCTTGAGCCCTCTTGAGTGCATGAGTGCACCCCAAAGCTTCAACCTTCAACCTTTAGGAGTGCCCCCTATGCCCTCCCTCTCTCTTTAGTGCATAACGCACTTGGTAAGCCCGAAGTTTTTCCTTTCATCCTTTGGACTTGTGACATGTGCCCTACCTTCACTACCTTGATTTTTAGGGCACATGAGCACATCCCAAAGCCTTGAAGCACCTCCTTCTTAGCCCTTTAGTCTCTCAAACTGCACCCCTGTGTTTTGTAGCTCCTTGGACTTTTTAAGGCACACTAAAAAGCCATGAAGAGTAGAATCCACATAAAACATGGTAGAGTAGGACATTTTCAAATGGATGGTTGTTCATCATGAGTGATTACACAAAAACGTATTACAGGGACATCATGGCAAGAATACACAAATAAGATTAGGAAAAGAAGATAAAAAAAGGAAGTATGAGAAGAACCAAGAACACACATGAAACTTGATGATCAAAGTACCATGAAGACTCCAAGATTAAAGACCCTTCGAAGGGTGGAAGTACCATGAGCATATGATGATAAAGAACAAACACATTGGTAGCCATGTCACCACTAAAGCAATTCCATGTCATCAGTCACTATTAGTCCCAGTCATCCTAGATAGTGACGTGTCAAGTTTCATCATATAATGATATGGAAGACAAAATATATTATTGTAATTATTGTAAAATACAAGCAAGTATAATTCCAAGAATCATATGTAAACTCAAGAGTCATGGAAGTCCAAAGGACATGTAAGGCCAAAATTCATATGTAATTCCAAAATTCGTTTGGAACATCAAAAGTTGTAGAATTCCAAAGGTCACTAGAAGTTAGAAAGGCAAGATTCGTGAGGATATGAAAGGTCACTCCTCAAGTTGTAGATAGATCCTCATTTCTCATGTAAGGGACTTTTAGCCTTAGCTTCTCTCATAAGGCATAAGAGAGAAAAGTTAGTACTATTGGGGAGAAAGAAGTGGCTCCAACGCTCCACTATTGGAATAAGTGATGTCTGTTGTATTCATGCATCTTGGGACTTTTACTTAATATTTGAAGCCTTGATGGACAACACGTTTTCAAACATGGATTATGGATGTTTATAAGACTATTCTTTGAATGTTCATGGTTCATGTTTGATTTCACCAGTACTAAGGTAATTGAACTATTTCAGTTATTTAAGTGCTTATTCTATTGTGAATGTGTAGTAATGGTTATAACATTCGTTGCATTCATGTGGACTATTCTGTTGGATGTTAGACGAAACATTTTTCTTTGTGTGTGTCTTTATTAAGTGGTAATTTTTCCTCTCTCCTAGAGGCTCACTTTATTTTCCCTCTATGGTATAAGAACCTTGATGCACTTCCAATTGAAAATTCACCAGGAACACTTGTTTTCTTTTCGAGGTCACATATGTGATTCTCTCTCTTGTTGATATCTA